>OX369273.1:16751090-17351090 GCA_947284805.1 Coleophora flavipennella | reverse complement strand
TTGACTAGCAACAGTTATAATATTTATTTCTTTGAACTTATTCTTTAACGATTCACGTGATCGGATCTGTCTGATAGATTGCGCGGATAGCTCTTTTCTGCAAGATGAAAATAGTTTCTACATCGGCCACATGCCCCCATTGTAAGTGCCATAAGACATTATACTATGAAAGTAACTAAAATACACTAGTCTCCCAGTACTTACATCTAATAACTGTCCTATTTTCTTAACGGCATAAGCAGCTGAACTAAGCCTTCCCGCTAATGCTTCAATGTTTGGTGCCTATTGAAGTGAAATATCCAAAGTTATACCAAGGAACACCGTAGTATTTACATATTCTAATTTATTACTGTCGAATATCACACTATTATTGACCTTTTTTACATTCGGCAAACAACATTTTATACATTTTGTTTTCTTAGCATTTAATAATAAGTTGTTTACAGTGAACCAGTTCAGTATCTTTGAGAGAGTGTTGTTTACTTCGTCAATTTTATTTTCTTTCCTATTCACTTTAAAATAAGAGAAGTATCATCCGCAAACAACACAATATTTGATAAATGTTGCACCATAAAAGGCAAATCATTTACTTAAACAAGGAAAAGAAAAGGCCCTAATATGGAACCCTGGGGCACACCCATTTTAACTCTAGATCCAGATGACTTCGTGCCATTTGCTTGTACTTTTTGTGTTCTGTTGTCAAAATACGAATTTAAAAGACTGAAAGCCCCATCCTCTACACCGTAATGCTTTAATTTCACAAGTAATATTTGGTGTTCAACACAATCAAATGCCTCAGATAAATCACCAAACACTCCAATTGCATTTTGCGCTTCCTCAAAGGCATCAAAAATGGTGCGAATAAATGCAACTCCTGCTTCAGTTGTTGATCGATCTTTCGTGAAACCAAATTGTTGGTTATGCAGTAGTTTGTTTTCTGTAATATATTGTAGCATTTGGTGAAGCATAATCTTTTCAAACACTTTACTAAGAATTGGCAGCACAGAAACTGGTCTATAGTTGCCCGGATCAGTTTTTGAACCAAATTTATATAAAGGTATCACTTTACTAAGCTTCATGAGATCTGGAAAGACGCCACTATCAATGCTAATATCAAAAAGACAAGCTAAATATTTCGCTAAAGTATCAATTACATTACTGATCAAGCTTACCGATAATCCCCAGAGGTCTTCGGTTCTTTTCACTTTAAGAGATTTAAAAGTTTTTTCAATAGTTTGTGGTTCAATTACTCTGAAGGAGAATTTTTGATCACAAATACTAAAATTTTCCTGTAGCAACCTTTGAGCATACATAGGTGATGAGTTTAGGGCTTCAGTAGTCTTAAGTGGAATATTTGTGAAAAAAGTTTCGAATTCTTTGCCTACATCGGCATTCGAACTAATTTTACCCTGATCTGTTTGCAAAACATATTCTTTGTCGCGAGGTTTGAGTTTACCTGTTTCTTTGCTAATAATATTCCAAACAATTTTTATTTTATCATTTGTCAATTTTATTTTTCTAGTTAGATAATTAGATTTTGCTACGCGGCAACAGTGCCGCGTAGCAAAATCTAATTAACTAGCTAGAAAAAAAAAATTTAAAAAATGAGACCTTTAGAAATTATGTGAAACAATAATCAAAATTTTTTTTTTATTTGTGTAAGTTTTTTTGTCATAAAGGTCAAACAAACTGCCGAATTTTGTATATAACTTTTTTTTAAAACATTTTATTTTATATATCACTGAATTTAAATTTGATGTTACTAATTGTGAATTTATACTTAAATATACTTTGGAATTCCCTATCTAGTTCTGTAAAAAAATCATTGTAAAAATCGTTAGCTTACACTTCGTTATCAAAATCTGGTATGGGTAGTTTTTCATCTAGTACTTTTTTAAACTTTTCTATTCGACTAACCGTGACCGGACTCAAAATTGAAAACCAGAAACATGTTTGACGTTTCTAATAGTGAACTAAGTACAGCACTAGTAGAAAAAACGTTATATCAGTTCGAAGTCAAACTTCGGGGGAAGGTAAGTTTCTATGTGTTTCCTTGCAATTTTTTTTAGAAACCTATGAATATTTCTGCTTGGCGATTTTTATAGATAGATAGATAACACGTTTATTTGTCACTGCGATCACACACATATTATTACAATCATACATAATATGAAACAAAACATAACAAATTAAAAAGAGCAAAAATAATAATAATACAAAAACATATGTGTGTTGCAGTAGTACGTAAACGTAGTGTGTTGATTTGCTCTTGCGAGCAATACACTGGTAATTCTGCCACAGCCCGAGGACTGTGGCGATTACAAGAAAAATAAAAATAAAAACGAGCAAACAAAACCAAAAATAACGTAATGAAAATACAAATATGTTTAGTGTGTATTTCTGTGCGTGCGCGTGTGTGTGCGTGTGTGTGGTTGGGTGTGTGAAAGGGTGGAAAAAAAAGCATAGAACATATACAAGGTTAGATGTTAGACTCATATCTACCTATAGACACTAAAAATCGTTTGATTCGCCGGTAACGGTCAGTCAACAGCCACATCACACAGCAAAATCCGCCACCGAATAGCCACGAGGTATGCCTAATTTTTGTTTTTCTAAAAGAAAAGATTTAATTTTTTTTTTAAAGAATGCTTAGACGACATTTGTTGTATAGGTGGTGGTATATTATTCCAACATTTAGTAGCTAGGTAGCGAAAACTGCCGGTGAATGCCACAGTTTTGTGTAGGTGACCTACTAAAATCCAGCGAGTGGACCTAATTCTGGACCTATATTTTAACTTTGAGAAGATATATTGAGGTTGTTTATGTTTGATGACGTCAAACAGAAGCGAAGCCAGATGTAAGTGTCTTCTGGAAGACATGTTCAGCAATGATGCTTTGTTGAGATATGGAGTAATATGCGTACGGGGAGGAACATAATAGCAAAAACGACAGCAAGCGGTCTGGATGCGCTGAACAAGCCGACGATTTTTGGCAAGCAAGCGAGGCCCGTACACAATATCCCCATAGTTTAATCTGGAGAGAATTAAAGCCTCGCACAGTGTGACCCTTACTTTCTCGGAGAGTAGATTGCGAATCCGGTAAAGAACTTTTAAACGATAAAAGCAAGACTTAACTAAGTTAACTATATGAGACTCAAAGCGCAATTGGCTGTCAAAGATAATACCTAAATTTCTAGTCTCATCTACTCTTTCTATTATCTTATCTTTAATTTTTACCATTGGATTTGTACTAAGAATTTTTGAAATTTGGTGTTTGGAGCCAAGAATCATATGCTTTGTTTTTGACGAATTAAGTATCAAGCCGTTTCTACCTGCCCACAGTGCTACGTTATCAAGGTCCTCATTAAGCTTCGGTAAGACTGTATGAAATTCAAGTGGAGGAGCCGATATGTACATTTGAACATCGTCTGCGTAAAGATGAAAATTGTAATGTTTAATAACCGTAGTGATGTCAGCGCTGTAAATTATATAGAGAAGAGGACCAAGTATAGAGCCTCGTGGAACTCCCCGATTTACAGCTTTTAGGTGTGATAGAGCTGAGCTGCCATCCTCTTTAACTAATTTTACTATTTGAGAACGATTCGTAATGTAACTATGAAACCACGCAAGAGAATTATAATCCACCCCATAGTAGGCCAATTTAGAAAGTAGCAAAGATGTATTAATACTTTCAAAAGCACGGGAAAAATCAAGCACAACAAGGCTTGTGCCCTTTCCAGCATCCTGCTCAGCAAGTATGTTGTCCACAACATCAAGCAACGCAGTGACCGTGCCCATGCCTTTACGAAAACCTGCCTGTAGTGGAGGTAAGATGTTGTTGTTTTCTAAAAATTCAGGTAATTGGGTATAAATTGCTTTTTCTAAAAGCTTTGACAAAAAAGGCAAAACACTAATAGGCCTAAGATCTTTCAAATTTACCGGATTATCAACTTTAGGCAATGGAGTAACCACAGCTGTTTTCCAAACGGAAGGTACTTCCCCTCACAAAATTGATTTATTTACAATGTTCGTAATAACCTCTAAAGTTTTTGGAAGTGTTAACAAAATTATATCCTTGCTGATACCGTCTACACCCATAGCATTGGTGGAAATTGACAAAATAAATTTTGTAATATCGCTTTCTCCTACAGTTCTCAAGGTAAAAACTTTTTTCCCAAAACGATGAAATTCAAAAAAGGTAAGTTCAGATAAAGGCACTGTTTCTTCACCTGGTACTTCAAGAAAATGATTATTTATTACATTAGCATCATTAAAATGATCAGGCAGAGAACTACTTTTGTCATTATCAATTAAAATAGATTTTTTCATTTTTGGAGTTTACTCCTTAAGAATCGATTTTCATATAAGGCGCCCGGTATGAAAAAAATACGAGGAGTAAAATCTAGTGATCGCGTTACGTTTTTCACGCGCAACCTATTGTGCGCACCTTTGTCACGTGATACAAAACAGTCAGAATTGGCTAAATCTAAGATGACGTTCTGTCATTGTTGCAGTCTTAAGGCGTGTCTCCTGCGCCTGCTTTTTTGAAACATTACACAGAAAACATAAAAAACATTTGTTTTCATACTCAAGCCATCTCCTGCTACAGGGAAATGTTTCTGAAACAAAACATGTGCGCGACAAGGCAGTTGTAGAAAAATGAAACAAATCCTTCCCCTCTCCACCTGCGCGGGGAGTATTGTATTGCATCTGAGTATTGTATTGCATTGTATTGTATTGTATTGTATCGGAGGAGACGCGCCTTTACGATTTTTGATCTGTATATTTATGATTTTAAATATACTGAAAATGTGTGATATTTACAATCTTCATCGTATAATTTGGTATTTGTGAGGGATTTATAAACACCGAGAACTAATTAGAATAATATAATTATTTTATTTTCACACAAGCACGCATTACTGATAAACATTCCTAACGACATTGTCAACATTTTGAAAGAAACAATATTCACACACCATGGAGTTTGCTGTGTACTTAATAGCGGGTCTCTTCACTCCTCCACACGGCAGACTACTGGTGCTCCTTCTCTTGGGAGTATCGCTTTACTCTTGTAACCCGAGACTGCGTCGCAAAACAAGTAGACGTGGTCCCGGTAACCCTTTTGTTAAAAGGTCAGCTTCATTGCTTTCAGTCCCAATGAATTGAAGTTCTATCTTCTTATCTTGCACACAATCCCTTATATAGTGAACTCTCATGTCAATGTGCTTTGATTTAGGACTGACCATCTGGTTAGAACTTAGTTTTATTGCAGCCTGATTATCGCAGCATATCAGCACAGGCTGGCTTTCACGCAACCCAAGATCTGTGTGTAGCATGCCTAGGTTAATAGCTTCCTTAGCTGCTTCAGTAAGGGCGACATATTCGGCTTCTGCCGTAGATAGTGCAACACATTTTTGCTTCTTTGACGTCCAGCTAATACAGGCTCCACCAAATTTGAAGCTATAACCAGAAAATGATTTTCTGTCTATCTGGCACGCGCCCCAATCGGCATCCGCCATACCATATAGAGGCTGTTCAGTTTTCTTGAACGTTAAGCCCACACACTTTGTCTCTTTCAGGTATCTCAGCACCCTTTTGGCACTTTTGAAGTGTGTCTCGCTGTAACAATCATTGAATTGCGATAAGTAGCTGATTGCGTACATAATGTCGGGTCTTGTAGCCACAGCTAAAAACATTAGAGTACCTATTAGATTTTTGTATGGAAGATCTTTCATTTCAGTTTTCTCTGCTTTCTGCAATGAAAGGCCTGTCTCAATGGGTGTCACTGCCCCTTTACAGTCTTCCATCTTATATTTCTTAAGGGTATCCTCAATGTACTTCTGTTCATTTAATTTTATTTGTCCTTCTTTGTACGTGAAATCAATGCCAAGTAATCTTTTGGGTTTTCCCATATCTTTTAGTTCAAATTGTTTCATAAGTTGATCTTTGATTTCTTTGGCTCTCTTAGGACATGAATACGCCAAGAGTATATCATCAACGTAAATTGTTATCACTATTTTGACTCCCCCTTTCGTTGATATATATACAGACAGGGATCTGCAGGCGATGGTATTTTTCAGTTCAGTGTCTAATCTTTTGTACCACTGTCTCCCGGATTGTTTACGTCCATATAGAGCTTTCTTTAGCAAACAGACTTTATCGCCTTTCTTATTTTTAAGATCTTCTAGCATGCTTTTTGTTTTGAAGTACATAGCTAAATCATCTTTTTTGCTCTCTTCAATCAGAATTTCTGTTAAGTAGTCTTCTAAGTAATCTGGACACTTAATGATTATAGTTTCTTCTATTTCACCGTTTAGGTATGCCGTTGTCACATCCATTTGATTTAGGCTTAGGCCTTCTTCAACTGACATCGCTACTACAGTTCTGATAGAGCTTAATTTCGCGACTGGAGCAAAAGTTTCGTTATAATCAATGCCTGACCGCTGGTTAAAACCACGAGCCACCAGTCTGGCTTTTCGAGTAATGATATTATCTGGTCCAACTTTATTTCTAAGAACCATTTTGTAGTCTATCACTTTCATGTCATTCTCTTTCTTTTCTATTTTCCAGGTTCCGTTCTTTACATGTGCTTTTATTTCAGATTTGATTGCATCGTGCCAGTACGGATCTTTTTCATTTTCGTCAGAAAAGTATGAAATTTCTATGCATTGGTTTATCTCCTCCATTTCATTATCTTCTAGTATGAAACCTTTAGTCCATGCTGGTGGTTGCCTCTTTCTTTGAGGTCTTCCACTTTTAGTTGCAGTTGCCTCTAATTCTTCAGGAGGGTTCGGGTTTTGGACAATCTCTTGTTCGTTTGTGTTGGCCTCATTGAATTCGATTTCGAGGATATTCTGTGGACATTCGAGGGGATTTTCATCTTTGAGCTTTTCTTCATAGTATATTTTGTCCATGAACTTTACATCTCTGCTGATTGTTATATCATTTTCATAAGGTATGTAAATTCTATACCCTTTAAAATTTCTAGCATATCCAACAAACGCACCTTCTTTGGTTTTATTTGAAAATTTACCTTTTCTATTCTTTTTCAGTACAAAAGATTTTCTACCAAATACTTGAAGGTGACTGACAGATGGTGTACGCCCGGTCCACTTTCTGTATGGAGTTTCACCATTTAGGACTTTTGTAGGGCTTCTGTTCATTAAGTAATTCGCTGTTTCTACAGCCTCTGCCCATAACTTTTTTGGGAGTTTTCCATCTATCATCAAACATCTAGATCGGTCTAGTAATGACCTGTTTTTTCTTTCACTGACTCCGTTTTGTTGTGGTGTGTACACTGTGCTTAAGTGTCTTTTAATTCCATATAGTTTCAGGAATTCATCGAATTCTTTGTTTCGATATTCGCCACCGTTATCGGATTGTAGGTTTTGTATTTTCTTGTTGTGGAAAACTTCTACTCCAGCCTTGTATTCTTTGAAAAATTTGAATACTTCGCTTTTGTTTTTCATGTAGTACACGTAACAATATCTCGTGTAGTCATCAATAAATGTGACATAGTATTTTGATCCACCCAAACTTTCACTATCAAATGGCCCACAAACGTCGCTATGTATTATTTCGAGCGGTTTAGTGGTGCGTAGTTCGTCATGTCTTTTGAAAGGTAGGCTCGACATTTTTCCTTTTATGCAAGTCTCACAAGTTTCCATCTTTTCATCTGATAACTTTAAACCGTACATCAGGTCGTTTTTAGCCATAATTTTCATATCCCTTTCATTTAGATGCCCAAGTTTTTGGTGCAATTCCATGATCGAACTTTCTTTCTTAGGTGCAAACTGTGCAACTTCTTTTGTGTTAAAATCAATGTAGTAAAGTCCTTCGTTTCTTATAGCTGTCATTCCGATGACACCATTTTTCTCTATGATATAGGCTTTATCTTTTTCGAATACTACCTTGTTTCCTCTGTCTGTGATTTTTCCGACTGATATCAGGTTTGTAGATAGATCGGGTACATACAGGGTGTCATAAAAATTTATGAAGTGTTCATCTGTTTCAACAGTCACGGTTCCTTTACCTTGAATTTGACTTTTATATTTGTCAGAAGCTAATTTTAGCGCTCCTTTTTCAGGTATTACCTCTTTGAACAATTTTTTTATCTCCACATAAGTGGGAAGTACATCCAGAGTCCAAACAAAACCTTTTTGTGTCTGAATCTTCAACTGTACTTAAGCAGACATTAAAACCTTTTTGTTGCTTTTTACCTTCTTTTCTTTTATTGCTCCAGCACTGTTCGGTGGAATGATTCTTCTTACGGCAGATCTTGCAGAATAACTTATTTTTGTTTTTCTTAGTATAATACGCCTCAGAAGTATCTGATTGCTCGCTTGATTGAGCTCCACCATCTGCCTGGAATTCTTCTAATATTTTTATTTTTAGATCCTCAGGACTAGGCAGTTTATCTCTGGACTCTATTGCGATACGAAAGTTTTCGAATGTCGCCGGTAAACTATACAGTAGCATTATGCTTAGTAATTCTTGTGGAATTTTTATATCCATATCGCCAAGTTTGTCAACTACGTCCATAAAATTATTGATATGGTCGCGGATATCCTCACCTGTGGTCATTCGTTTCAGCACTAGTTGTTTCAACAACGTTGCTTTTCGTGCCGGTCCTGTACTATGATAAGTAGCTTTTAGCTTGTCCCATATAGCTTTAGAAGTATCGCAACCTTTTACTTGCTTTAGCTCAGGCGGAGTTATTAACAGGAGAATTTCAGCCCTCGCCTTCATATCCTCCTTGTTAAATGCCGCCTTGGTCGCTGCTTCTGCACCGGGCTCCAACATTTTTGTACCGCTGACGATGTCCCAGTAATCATTTTTGATGAGTATTGCCTGTGCTTGTAGGCACCACGTATCGTAGTTGTTCTTGGTCAAAGCTTCGATGTTCCGACAATTTGACGTCGAACTCATTTTCGAGTTTTTTATTTTTATTTAAATGAACCACGCTCTGCTACCAATTTGTGAGGGATTTATAAACACCGAGAACTAATTAGAATAATATAATTATTTTATTTTCACACAAGCAAGCATTACTGATAAACATTCCCAACGACATTGTCAACATTTTGAAAGAAACAATATTCACACACCATGGAGTTTGCTGTGTACTTAATAGCGGGTCTCTTCAGTATTCCACTCCATCATGGATGTCAATTTTGTGAAAGCAGATAGCAGAAACTTGCCCAAAGTGGACGCAATCATGGTTGGAATGTTCTTCAAAAATAACCCCGACTTTTATTCTGTAGAGCTGAGAATTGTAAAAACAGCAATGTTACTTACAAAATAATAAAACACTACCTACGTAAGTAACCTTAATCCTGCGAAATAGTAGTATTCAGTAGTTTTTTAGGTTATAAAGAATAAATTTTGTTTACAGTAAGTAATTAGTTTGCATTTTCAGGGCTGCACGAGAATCTTATGGTGACGATGCTATTGGGTACGTGCAACTACGTCGTGGATCTGGACTTTGCACACTCAATTGCAAGATCTGCCCCGAGCACAAATTGCGGGCTAGTTCATACAGAGTCACTATGGTGATAGACGAGACTAAAGGTGAAATCGTCAGTTGCCACTGCTTGGACTGTGCAGGTTCAACTGGTGGTTGTAAGCATGCAGTGACATTTTTAATGTGGACCCATCGTCGCAGTGAAGAACCTTCCTGCACCGAGGTTGAATGTTACTGGAAAAACCCATCCTCTCGAGAGTAGGGACTACTATGAAATATGTCACTGTAGATCAAATTTGCAAAAAAACAGCTCCACATCATGAAACCAGCACAGACCTTTTCCACGAGTTTCTTCAAGAAGCAAAAAAGAAGAAAATTATGAATTTGTGAACGGTTGAAGTATCAGAACGACTTTAAACATAGTGATGTTTGACAGTTTTCACTTCCTTATTCAAGCGAGTGATGATATACAGATTGATGTCCACAAATTACTAGAAATATTACAAGAGAAACTTAACAAAAATGCTCTTCATTTAATTGAAGAGTCAACTTGAAATCAATGTAAGAGCCCTTTATGGTATGACCTAAGATATGCTCGTATAACCGCATCCAAAGCATATTAGATTAGTTGCTGCCAAACACCAGATGGATCATTAGTAGCTGCGATCATGGGAGCTAAAACACCTGACACATCATCTAAGAAAAGAGGCCGGAAATTGGAATCATCAGCATAGATCGGAATAGGTAGAGTTTTTTCCGGCAATTATGTCATAACGTTGTCAATAGTATGGATAAGCTTCTCCGGATTTCCGGATTTGAGGGTCTTACAAAGTGAAATAAAAACTTTTTGGAATCATCTTTTTAATGTTTATAAATGCATAAATTACTTATTTAAAACAAATTACACCAATAATTATACAATAAGAATTAGTAAATAAACAAATGGGAAAATATATTTGTGCAAGTATTTCTCAATAAAACCTTGCACGCACGGATTAGCATTTTGTTGAGTCTTGAGTTAATTGCTTATTAATGAAAAAAAACCGGATACCAGATAAAATTAAGCTTATCCATGTTGTGCCAACGTTGCAAAAGTACATAAAAAAAATTCGAGCGAGACCTACAGTACTCGCATATGATGTGTAACATGTGACAAAATACTTTATAAAAGGACGGCAAAGATACGGCAGACTAGGCTGTATGGTCATAGATACCTTTGCCTTTTCCGCGCTTTTAAAGCCTGAAAAAAGGACGGCAAAGATACGGCAGACTAGGCTGTATGGTCATAGATACCTTTGCCTTTTCCGCGCTTTTAAAGCCTGAAAAAACCCGACTTCCTGTTACAATGGGACACATTTTCGTCCCATTTCACGAAATCACTCCCACAAAGTGCAGGAAAGCGAGAGCAAAGATGTTACACATCAAAAACTCCACCTATTCCGATCATTGCATCAGTTATAAAAACTGTGCAGAGTAAACTTAAAACCAAAGTCAAGCCCTGTTTTGTGCCTGTTTAGACAATCGTACTTAAGTAGTACTTAAACTCCAGTCGTGCGTCGGAGCTGACACACACACTTTTTTTTTCCATAGAAGTTGGGAATCATGTTGGTTATTGTTAATATGATGAATATAATAGGCACATTTTTCGTTGTAAATACTATTAGTTACTAGTTTTTTGAAATCGATATAATATTTTCTGCTACTGTTTTTAATTGACGATATTTTTCGTGTGCTTGATTTCTCATATCTATCATATCCTTGATGGTGTCCGTGATCCATGGCAGTGAATGTAAAGGTCTGATTTTTACTGTTTTTGTTATATGAATTAAGGTGGTACTGGAGGCGCGGGCGAACTCCACAGCGAGTTGCCTACCGACGCGCTTCGTCGTGTTGCTATTTCGTCGAGAAAGAGAAAGGGCGCTAAAAAAACGAGACAGAGAATCCGTCACACCGCTCCGGCATCCGCGCGAGCCCCTCTCGCGTGGCAACGACGACGCGACGCCGGCTCGTTGCACTGATAAGAACAGTCTGTTGTAAAAAATATGTAACCTAGGTACTTACTTTGTTTACTTGCAATGCAGGCGGCGGCGGCGGCGCGCTTCATCATTTAGTTATTCGCTGATACTTATTATACAACAGAAAAGGACCATAACGGTGAAGATAATTACAATAACTTTATAAAATCGGTTGAATAGGTTGGAATGAATTCTAGCATATTAATGACATACCTACTTCAATTATAATCCAGATAAAATGGACTATTTTTACCAGAAAAAATAAATGAACTAGTTCAACGCAAGATTAAATAATAAAAGTATTTAAATTGTCGAGTGTAGGTATATATTTATTAGTAAAAAAATATATTATTATACTTAGAACAATAAAAATTTTCTTTATATCACAGTAATTTGCAGTCATAATAGTCATAAAAGTTTCAAGTTTTAGAAAGTGCACACATTATTGTAAAGATAATACTATAAAAATAAATTAATAAAAAAATAGGTATCTAACTATCAACAACACATAATAACATGACCGTGTTACAGTCATAATAGAAGTATATGAACACCAACAGGAATATGTTTTAGAAAATAGTGTAAGAATAAAATATATTCGTAACACGTTATATAAAAATGTAAAATAATCTGGTTCTGCTACATGTACTTCGGATTTATTTAATAATAAACCTTATTATTATGAACAGCTCTACTAGTAATTATTACTAGCCACTACTTTACAATATACTTCCGGTCTGGTTTTGCGGGGGTCGGCCGCGCTGCGGCTTTCCGAGGTTTTCTCAGTATTTTTGTATGAAACTTATAAAAAACTAATTACTGATCTAGTAAGCTGATTAAATTTCCTTTTTGATTATATTTTTTTTTTAGATTTCTTCTATCACAAAAAAATAAAATGGAACACGATTAATTTGAAACTTTTGTTTTTTTTGGTTCCTTTTTCGTTCTTTTTACTATTTCTATTTATATTCTACATATATACAGTTAAAATGATCTTTTTCTAATGGCTAGGTAATGTATCTACATGATACAAAACAAAAAAACGATTGTCTAGTGCAAAAACAAATTAAAAAAAATATTACAAAAATGATTAAATTTTGTGCCGCGCGGGCCGTTCAACGGGGGTCGGCCGCGCTGCGGATTTCCGAAGTTTTCTCATTATTTTTGCATGATACCTATAACAACTAATTACTGATCTAGTAAGATGATTAAATTTCCTTTTTAATGGTTTTTATTTTACATGTGTTAGATTAGAGATAAATTAAATACAGTACTTTGAAATTTAAAATTGTGTTTTATTTTCTGTTCCAATTTTCTTACCTTATCTATTTCTATCTAAGCACTCTAGATATACATATGAAATATTTTTTTTCTAATGGTTTAGTTAAATATCTTCACGGTACAATACAAAAAAAATTGTCTAATGCAAAAACAATTTTTAAAATTAGTTTCAAAAACAACCAAAAATTTACAAAACTTGAACACAGAACTAGTAATTTGTTTTTTTTTTGAGACCCCGATTGAAGTCCAGATGTTTGAATTTTTATTTTTCTGAGTAGAATGGCCTTTTGGCTTATCACAAAAAAAAAAAAACATTCGGAGCAGTAGAACTAATTCAAAATACAAAAACAAGTCCATCATTTGAATTGCCGCAGGCTGCTTTCAGAGAAAATTTGAATGGGTCTAAAATTCATTTAAATTCTTAGACACTGATGATTAGTGTGATGATGATGGTGTGATGATGATTGTAAATCAAAAACAAGTAGGTATAGTACAAAATAAACACAAATAAAGTCCATCATTTGAATTGCCGCAGGCTGCTTCAGAGAAAATTTGAATAGTTCTAAAAATTCATGTAAATTCTTAGAAACTATAGTGATTGTGTGGTGATGATTGTGTGATGATGACGGTGTGATGATGATGGTAAATTAAAAACCAGCTGGGGGTAGGTATAGTACAAATAAAGTCCATCGTTTGATTTACCCGAGGCTACCTCGGTGAAAATTTGAATTGGTCTAAAATTCATTTAAATTCTTAGACACTGATGATTAGTGTGATGATGATGGTGTGATGATGATTGTAAATCAAAAACAAGTAGGTATAGTACAAAATAAACACAAATAAAGTCCATCATTTGTACTTGGTACATTGGTACATTGGTACTATGGGTAATGTACCTACTTGTATCCAATAATTAGGTGTGTTCATGAGATGTACCTACGATATAAATTTTATATTGCTAGTAAAATACAGATGAATTAAACATAAAGCTACTTATGAAGACTACAGCACAATCTACAGAATCAAGTGGGTTATTCCATTCCTTCTCCAAACCCATTGTTCTCGTGAATTTCACGCTTCCATACATTCATTCCTTTGAGTATCGGTAGGTAATTACAGAATTATAAAGCTTCAACAAGAAGCGCCTACTAAAGGAATTTCACTACTATTCTAACATAACTAGTCTAACATGTTCGAAAATATTCTGCGTAATCTTATCTATTCGTGGAAAATAGATGCAGCTGTGTGTGAAATTCCACACCTGTCTAAAACTATTGCATTGTAAGCATACAATCGCAGGTAGCGACCTGAGAACATCAGTCAAAGCAAGCACAAAAACAAAACACGTCTACGAACAGCACCGAGAGATCTCTGTACTGACTACTGATAAGAAAACTGAGGCGCAAGTAGGCGGGGCAAGTAGCTCCGTCCCGACCCCCGCATGTGAGAGCTACACCCCCGCGTACGACAAAGAGAGAGCACTGAACGCCAGCGAAACGGGCCGTTATAGGCCATGAATCGAAAGGTTTTCGTAGTTTTCGTTTATTTCGATAAATACGATAGATACCCAAATAAAACTAAATTATTTGGAATTTAGAGTCTTCACTCTAGTCGTATAATTAGTTTCTATAAGGATTGAAAATATAATTATAAGTGTAATAGGCGTCTAAATATTACTCGATTTCGTCGATAAAAAGGGCAAATTTTAAGTTGCTATAACTTTTTTTTTGTTTATTATTTTCGAACCAAAACTAATTACAGATCTAGATATTTATCATCTTAATGCTTGTAAAAAATTTGAATACGATGAGTTTTATGGTTTCGAAATTAAAACGAAAGTACGTTTGTATGGGATTTCGTCCCTCCAGTACCCCCTTAAGTGGTTTATTGAGATCGTAAAAAGTAAAAGACCAACACAGATTCTGTTAAGTTTACGAAGATATCGATGGAAGTACAAGTGTGCAGATATGTGACACCATGCATTTGCGGTTGGAATGTGCTGCATATATATGATTCTTAATGCAGTAAGGGGTAAAAACTGCCTTGTTCATATATGAACCGATATGCAGTTAGTTTGTATCTGACGAATTATAAAGATTTTTTTTATATGTTATTAGTAATCCTATATATTTATGAAACTTTTTACATGAGTGACAATTTTAAGAAAATGCATCCTAATCGAACTTTTACAACTTTGAATTAAATGGAAATGGTAAATTACAGTCATTCTGTGTCTTGTTTTAAATAGATAAATTATTCTAGGGTAGGCCATAATTTTTCTAGGGTGGGCCAGGCCTACCTGCTGCCCGCCCCCCCATTGCTACACCATTGCTGTCCATAAGGAGTGTGAGAAAGAGTTCTTATTGCGCCATCATGGTCTCTTTAAGGGAGTCTTTAACTTTAGTATAATATGTAAAATTTACTTACGCCACTGTAACTCAATTCAAGTCTACACTGCCCACAAACAATACATTTAGGTACCTATTCTATGACAAGCACCTTGTAAATATCTATAGAATAAATGGGGCCCTATTAGGTATTTCTATAGGGATAAATTATCCAACTTAGGTAAAAAAACAGATGGAATAGGTATGGGTCCATATTCCTTTCATATATTTATGTTCCGCATCCCATATTTTTCGTATGGTATACATAATTTTGTGTGTCTTTTCGTATCCTTTTTTTATAAATATGTTTGGTAGGTTTAATCGCTAATTCACTTTTTTTCGAATAAAATTCTTCCATGCATGCAGTTGACGGTGACGGAGCTTCTGTGGGGCTTCTAACTGTGATCCTAATGACAAACTAACAAAGACTATGTATAGATTTCTGAACCTAACCTGAGTCGGGGTGCTCCGGATTAACGAGCTCGCTTCGCTCGCCCTCGCTTCGCTCGCCCTCGCTTTGATTGCCTGAAAAGCTTAAGCTTCTTTCAGATATTCGTCATGAGTAATCTAATAGACGTACATGTAAAAAATCTAGGTTTAAATTAAGGGCAGACATGGAGTACAACTTATTTCTAAATTGTTTTTATTTTAGCAAATCTGAAGTACTTAATTACCTTGAAATTATATATTTCATTTGAAAATCCTAATATTATTTACCTCTAGGCAGTTTTCACTTCCGCCATTGCATAATGTCCCATATTTGGGCAACCGTTATTCCCACCTCTTGCTGCATACTGTACTATATATGAACAACATATAGTTTAATCTCTAACATAAAAATTTCTTATCGAATATTTTTTAAAGTATTTTTTTGTTGGTTTCTCTGGGTATAATCTACAACATATATTTTTCTCAGAGATATAAAATGCCATGCAGTAAGGGGATATATACTGTAGCCTTATCCTACTCTTTGGGTCAAACAAACCACAGAATAAGTAGGGTATGGTAGGGTTTGGGTTTCTGGGTATAACACACACAGAAATGTAGCCTTACGTTACACATTCACACTCATTGCCGTCCCATATTTGGGCAACAGTAATTCCCAACTCTTGTTGCATACTGTACCATATATGAACAACATATAATTTAATCTCTAAAATAAAAACTTCTTATCGAATATTTTTTCATGTATTTTTTTTGGGTTTCTCTGGGTCTTACGTACAACATATATTTTTCTCAGAGATATAAAATTCCATGCAGTAAGGGGATATATACTGTAGCCTTATCCTACTCTTTGGGTCAAACAAACCACAGAATAAGTAAGGTATGATAGGGTATTGGGTTTCTGGGTATAACACACACACAGAAATGTAGCGTTCCGTTACACATTCACACTCATTGCTGTCCCATATTTGGGCAACCGTAATTCCCACCTCTTGCTGCATACTGTACATATATTTTTATCTCTAAAATAAAAACTTCTTATCGAATATTATCGAAGTATTTTTTTAGGGTTTCCCTGGGTCTAATCTACAACATATATTTTTCTCAGAGATATAAAATTCCATGCAGTAAGGGGTTAACATAGTGTACTAAATTCACTTTGGGGGTTAATAGTGTATTATATTGATTTTGGTACACACACATGTTTTTTGGCGGGATTAGTGGTAGACGCATTCGTAGTTTTATTTTGTTGTTTTTTCATTGTCTTCTGCTAGTATTTTGTTCAAGAAGTGGTGCATTTTGGAGAAAATCGTCTAGTTCACGTGAGCAATATGGAGAACAAGAAAATAAAACGGAGGAGGACATGAGAACCCAACTTGCTCTGGGTGCAATTTTATAGACGCCCTACAGCAACTGGGTGTTCCACCTCAGAATGTAGCTGCTGCAAATGCTGTCAAGAACTTCAGAGAAGATTTGTAATGCACCGGCACTAGCATTACAAATCAAAAAACTAAAGGAAGCTTAAATACGTCAGACCTGGCTGTATGGTCTTAGTCACCTTTGCCTTATCGCGCTTTTGAAAGCCGGAGAAGAAACCAAAAAAAAAAACAATTCATTCAATTTATGAATTTATCACGAATTTATGAAATGCACAGATCTATTAATCCAATTGGATTAGTAGATCTGTGATGAAATGCATGGAAACTGGAAAAGTGTGGTTAGATTTTAGAATAAAATCATTAAAATGAAACAAGATAACAACAGTCAGAAGAAACAGGGGCGTCGCAAAAAAGTTCAACTATTCAAACCACGCAAGAAGAAAAGTGCCGAGGAAGATGCGGCCATACAATATTTGCAGGCGCAGTACGACAAGGTAACAAAATACCAATCTTCACTTCGCGATTCAGGCAGGATTTTTGTTAAATGTGTTTATAACAAGCTTTTATGCAGGTGTGACAAAATTGGTGTAACTAGAGCTTGTATTCGTCATACTGAACGACTTTCTCAGATTGAACCCTTATTCGATTCGCCAAAAAAAGAACTCTTCATAGACATGGGTCAACTTTTTGCCCTTTTGTGTGCATTTTTTGTATGGAAGGTCCAATTTGTTTTGAGAATTGAGTGGGATCCTTGGGGAAAGTTGTTGAGTATAGCCCCAGTTAATGGGTCCCACACTGATTTAGTCACACCGGTATAGCTATTGAAATTAGTATGGTGCCTGTGTAATAAAAGCTGTACAGAAATGTGCAAGAAGAGCTAGGAAGTTGGTAAATTCTGGGCAGGCATGGACATACTGGAATTACTCTTATTGCAGGTTGCATCTGATCTGTTTTTGATTCACTTTGTGGTTTTCCAGATTGTTCCTGATGAAGTCAAAACTTTTAAGGACTTTCCTCTGTCACAAAAAACTTTAAAAGGATTGAAAGATAATAATTACATCACACCAACTGAAATCCAAAAACAAGCTATTGGTTTTGCGCTACAAGGTAAAGACATCCTAGGGGCAGCTAAGACAGGTTCAGGGAAAACACTAGCATTCCTTGTGCCTATACTTGAGTTACTGTTTTGCAAAAAATGGACTAGATGTGATGGTGTTGGAGCACTGGTCATATCTCCGACTAGAGAACTTGCTTATCAGATATACGAAACTCTAAGGAAAGTTGGTTACCTGCATGATTTCTCCGCCGGCCTGATAATCGGTGGGCAAAATCTGAAGTTTGAGAGGAAAAGGATGGATCAGATCAACATCCTCATCAGCACTCCAGGTCGTCTTCTGCAGCACATGGATGAAAACCCCCTGTTTAACTGTGACCATCTACAAATACTGGTGCTTGACGAGGCTGACAGATGTCTAGATCTTGGGTTTGAGGCCACCATGAATGCTGTCATAGAGAATTTGCCTCCCAAAAGACAAACACTCCTTTTTTCTGCTACCCAAACTAAATCTGTAAAAGACTTGGCCCGGCTTAGTCTGTCGTTCCCCACTTATGTGGCCCCACATGAGCAATCAGCCACTGTCACACCTGAGTCCCTGCAGCAAAGCTACATAGTCTGCGAGATAGATGAGAAGCTCGGCATTCTCTGGTCATTCATTAGGAACCATTTAAAACAAAAAGTGCTAGTCTTCATGGCAACATGCAAACAAGTCAAGTATACTTACGATTTGTTCTGCAAACTGAGACCTGGTGTCAGCTTGCTAGCACTGTATGGAACTCTGCATCAAGAAAAGAGAGAAAAGATATACAATGAATTCTGTAGGAAATCTAATGTGGTGCTGTTTGCAACTGACTTGGCATCGAGAGGACTGGACTTTCCTAGAGTCAATTGGGTCATCCAAATGGACTGCCCTGAAGATGTGGACACATACATACACCGGGCGGGTAGAACTGCCCGAGGAGTGTTCGGAAAAGGCGAGGGGCTACTTATGTTACTACCACAGGAAGAAAAAATAGTTGAAGATTTGAAAAAGAGTAAGATACCTATCAACAAAATACAAGTGGATCCATCAAAAGTGCAAGCTCCACAGCTGAAGATTGAGAGTTTGCTGTCTGACAACATAGAACTAAAACAGACTGCACAAAGAGCTTTTGTTAATTATTTAAAGTCAGTATTCTTAATGAAAAACAAAGAGATATTCAATATCCATGCTATAGATTCAGATGCTTATGCTAGATCCTTGGGGTTGATTGTGCCACCCCGAATAAGGTTCATGCACCGCCATCAAAAGAAAACACTCTGTAAACAGGAAGAAGAAGAGGAGACAAAGGATGTAGATGATGATTTCATTAAAAAACTAAAATTCAAAAGTGATAGTGATGAAGGATCTGACGATAGTGGCGATGATGGATTGAATATAGAAAAAGAAGCCAAAGAGTTTACAGAACAACTGAAAAAAATGGAGAAAAAGCAAAAAAAAAACAGTGTTCCCAAATTAGACTTCCATAATGATGTTCACAGTGATGAAGATGATTTCTTAAAAGTAAGGAAAAAAGATGTTGAAGTAGAACCTCCACCATTAGAAGAAGATGGCCACAAGTCTAAGAAAAAATCTAAGCCACTGACTAAAGCAGCAGTAGCAAAGAAAATACTAAAGAAAAAATTAAAAGTTAACACAACAGTGAAATTCACAGAGGAAGGAGAAGCGATAGAAGATGAAAACAGAGATGTAAAATCTGAAATAGCAAAGCAGTTTGTGAGTGAAAATGTTGGGGGAATCGACATTGAGAGAGCTAAGGAGGTGCTTCAAGAAGAAGATAAATTTGACAAGATCAGGTTTAGAGAGAAGGTGAAAGCAAAACATAGGGAACAGAAGAGAAAACTAAAAAATAGAAAAAAAGAAGATGAAGGAGAGAAAGATGAGTTTGCATCACAGTCGGAGTCTGATGGCCCTGATTTGTCCTGGCTGCCGGATCCTGATAAAGTTTATGGAAAGAAAGATGGCAGTGACCAGGGTAGTTCGGGTAGTTCTGAAGGTGAACACAGTGAAATACATTCTGATGATGAACAAGATGTGGTAGAAGAATCTGAGGATGATAAAAAATATCATAGGTAAGGATACAGCATAACATAAAAACTGTGCAAAGTGCAAGTCGGACTCGTGCATTGAGAGTTTTGTACCACTACACCTTATACTCGTACGAGTACAACTATTATACCTATTTATTTCAATCCAGTCATCAATGAAAGTGATAGAAAATTAATATTTTTTCATTCAGTTCGCAATCCCTAGCACCAGTACGACTCACACTTGGATGGATTTTATTATTTATTGTTTTACTTTAGGATTTGCACTATAATCACACCAACTTTGACGCTTGTGTGTATTACCGTTTTTAGAGTTTTGAAGTCAACAAGCAACCCTTATAGTTTCGTCATGTCTGTCTGTCCGCGGGTTAGCTCAGAGACTATTAATACTAGATAGCTGTAATTTGGCATGGATATACAAATTATTTACGCTGGCAAAGTTGTACAATAAAATGTAGAAAAAATTTTTTTGTTCCTCCCCTATGTAAGGGGGGTGATTTTTTTTTTTGTTAACATACTATCACGTTGAATAGGGCTTTCAAAGGGTTTGCTTAAACCACTTTCTGGCTCAGGGATTGGTTTGCAAAATATTAAACTTAAATATGCTATTTCGTTCGAGTCAAGTCCATACAAAATGTTCTATTACCAACTGTAAATATAAATTTGTTTTTTAAAAATAAAAATAATTTTTTGAAAAGACTGGAACCCTACTTTGCGCGAGTCCGTCTCGCACTTGGCCGGTTTTTACTATACGTAGAGCAAAAACAAATAAACCTTTAAGTTTCTTCAGGGCACCCTCTTATTTTTATACTTTTTATTATTTGTTAGTAGGTACATCCGCTAAATATTGTGCAAACATTTCAGCTGGCTAGTCTATTTTAGTTTCAAAGTCGAAGTTAACGTAAAGCCCTTTAAAGTGAGGACGGACAGCACAGGCTCTGTACTAGGGTCCCATTGCTTTTGGGTACAGAAACCTTATTAATTTAGCTTATTGTTATGTAACTGTTCATCTAGAAAATTAGAGAATAATTTATAACTATTTGGGTAAGAGGGGAATAAGCTTAAGACACTTAGTGAATCCTAAGAGATGAACTGTAAGGTGCAAGTACTGTAGCTGGTTGGCGGAGGATGCACCAAAAGGTTGCATTTCCGAAAATCTGTTTAATGAAGAAAAGAGGATGTGTGCTGTAGCCTATGATCCAGGCATGATGTGTCGGCTGATCGCAGCAATCACATAAAGATGTTAAATTATTTGCAGGCCCCCGAAAAGAAAGCTGATCGAGAGTAGCAGCGGCATCCCGCAGGCTAGCGTGGCGCCGCGCAAGGTGAAGAAGATTCAGGAGGTGACCGCGCACCTGTCGGTGAGCGAGGCCGAGGCTCTCGCCATGCAGCTGTTGGCTGCCAAGCAACACTGATACTGCTCGATGCTCCCTGTATAATAATGATGAATAAATAATAATAGTAAATACTTTTTGATTCAGTTCTACTTGTTGCTCATTTGTGTTTCAAAACTAATACTCAACTGACCCCAAAAGTTGTGGGTTCGAATCCTACTTTAGGCCAATTTATACGACTCGAGCTCGCACTACTTTATATTTTTTATTGAGCAATAGGGTCGTCTTCATTATCATCATAAAATATATAATTGAAAATGCATTAAAACATGTATGTTTTGGTGCATTGTAAAAAATTGTAGGTATTTAGTGAAATGTTTTTTATTTATTTTTTATACTCTCAAATACCCTATAGACTATAGAGTATAGACAGAGGGTAAGTTACACGTCTTACAGCGACAGTACAGGGCGTCGCTCGCTCGCCGCGAGGGGGTTAACTGACCCAGAAAAAAATAAATTTCATTTACGTTCAATTTCACCGAAGGAACATTGTGAATTTTTTAAAAGAATTTTGCATGAAAACAACAAATTGCAGTGTAGTTTATGTGCAAACCTTACTACTCTAAATAAATCCATATTTGATATGAACTATTGATTGAAAAAAGGACTTATTATTATTTTTCCCGTTGTGGATCATTATAAGCCGTATTTTAATAGAATTGTTAAAAAACCTTCATCATCATCATATCAGCCGAAGGATTTCCACGCCGACCGGTTCTGCGCTGCCCGCATCCAGCGGTGTCCCGCGACCTTCACCAGGTCATCGGTCCACCGATTGGGAGGCCTGCCTGCGCTACGTTTTCCGGTGCTCGGTCGCCGCTCGACCTTAAACCTTAGATATTGATATTTCATGGGACTACAATATCTAATCAGGTCTTTCAGGTTCAGGTTGTTTTTTTCTTTCAAGTGACAAAGCAGTAAACAAAATAAATTGTATAGCAGCACTGCACTTACTTTCTCACACACACTTACAATCAACAGCAATAGCATGTCAAAACAGTGTTAACTTCTATTGCCGCTATATCGACAAATAATAAAAAAGCGGGCTCCTATACAACAAACGTGTTTTTTTAAAAGAAGAAACTAGCTGCATCTAGTATATAAGGTGTAACAAAATTACCTGAAACTACTTTAACTGGTGCTTCTACCCATTAAACTGAACAACTTTCCCCATGGAACCCATAGTCAAATCGCAAAAAAAATTTGGCTCTCCCATACTAACTCGATCAGCCAACTTAGTATGGGAAGTTCAATTTTTTTTTTGAGATTTGACTGGGTTTCATGGGGAAAGTTGTTCAGTTTCATGGGTAGAAGCACCAGTTAAAATAGTTTCAGATAATTTTGTTAGACCTTATATAGATCTTCTATAATAGTTGATTTATGAAGACGTTTTGTAACGGAACCCCCAGTGCGCGAGTTCAACTCGCACTTGGCTGGTTTTTTATTATTTTTATTAAAATTTAGAGAAACACTCCAAGTTTCACGCTCATTTTGACGATAGAGAAACAAAAAACTTTTGAAAACAAGTTTTTTGTATGGGGACCCTTAATTTTGTAATTTTCAGGGTTCCGTACCCAAAGGGTGAAAACGGGACGCCATTACTAACACTCCGCTGTCCGTCCCTCTGTCTGTCCGTCCGTCTGTCACCAGGTTGTATTTCATAAACCGTGATAGCTAGACAGTTGAAGTATTTCTATTGCCACTATAACAACAAATATACAAAAAATTAGAAAAAGTGAGTCTCCATACAAAAAAACGTGTTTTTTAAAACGTGAAGAAACTACCGCCATCTAGTATGATGGTACGGAACCCTTTTTACGCGGTTCTGACTCGCACTTTACCGGTTTCATATTCTTCGAAAGCTGGATTGGATACCTATTGCGGTTCAAACGATATAGCCTTTTAAATCATTAAAACTACTAAGTACTTACTACCAAAGTTTCATCAAATCGTTACTTTTGAGATTTTTGTATTTTGAGATTTTTTGTAGTATAGCAGCTAGCCATAATGAGCTTTCACAAGCCTTTTAAAAGATTGTAGCGTTGGAGCACGCCTGATAGACTCATTCAGCGAATTCCACAGCCGGATTGCTTGAACTGTGAAAGAGTTGGAATAAACAGAGGAAGAGTGGATGGGGATATCGAGGATTAGGGTGCTGGTTAGGGTCGATGAACGAAAGACAAAGCGATTTTTGAGGTAAGAAGGAGTGACTGGATTAAAAAGGATAAAAGACAAGATGTGTGAATCCCGCCGACGGGGAATAGGTAGCCATTTAAGTTGAGCACGAAAATGGGAAATTATTACTACTATCTACTATAGTAAAGATGCGACATTCACCTCCCCCGCTGACATCAACTTAGCTTTCGGACGGGGAGGGTGCTGTTAGTAGTCATGTATCATCGATTAGCACCGTGAGATGTGTAAAATTATTGTAAGGGCAAAAATGCAGACAGTGCAGTTTTAATGATTGATGAATACAAGAGGTAAAAAAAAAATACGAGTGTGCTTTAGACCACACCACCATTTGAACCATGATCCTTAAATCCGGAAACCTGCTCTATTTCCGGGAGGGCGACCAACAGTCCCAGGGTGGTGTCGGGTCTCTCGTCCACAAGTACCTGATTAACAATGTGGTCCAAATCGTGAGCGTTTCGACAAGGGTAGCATACCTTATACTTAGAATCACCAAACGGTATTCGATGAAGGTCATACAGGTATACGCGCCGACTATGGAACACTCCGACGACGCGGTAGAGACTACGTATGAGGACATCTCTACAGCTTTACATAGTACCAGGACCCATTATAACGTTGTTATGGGGGACTTTAACGCGAAACTGGGCAAACGAAGCGATTGTGAGTGGAGAGTGGGGCAATTTAGATATGGAGTAAGACATGCACGTGGCCAGATGCTGGCCGACTTTATGGAGAAGGAGAGCCTCTTTATGATGAACTCCTTCTACAAAAAGTCAAAACAGCGGAAGTGGACATGGTTGCATCCCAATGGCGTAACGAAGAACGAGATAGACTTCATCTTGTCGACTATAGGAGGCAAATATTCAATGATGTCTCCGTGATCAATTCAGTCAAAACAGGAAGCGATCACCGGATGGTCAGAGGCACATTGAATCTAAACACCAAGCTAGAAAGATGTCGACTGATGAAGTCTACGCTCCGACCAGCGCCCATCCAGCTCCAAAACCCCGAGAGCTTTCAGCTCGAGTTGCACAATCGTTTCGAATGCCTAGGAGACTGCTAGAATGTGGACGATTATAATGACAGGTTCGTGGAAATTGCCCAAACGGTCGGTTCTAAGATTTTTAAAACTCGCCGTTCAAACAGACCAAAAAAAACCTCAGACTTCACCAGCAACCTCATGGAAGAAAGACGTAGATTGGTTTTGCAGTCCTCTGAAGACGCTACTCAGTATCGGCAACTAAACAGGCAGATCTCTAAGTCCCTTATTCGCCATTTACTCCAATATAATACAAATTGTATTAAAGAGGCGATTGAGCACAACACAGGCTCAAAAGTGTTCGCGAGAGATCTGTCTGTTGGACAAAGCCAACTGACCAAGCTGAAGAATGAGGATGGCAGGACCATATCGTCTAAGACTGAGTTGCTGGAAGAAGTTGAGAAGTTCTATTGACCATTGTACAAGACCACACGTTTGCCTGTCAGCGATCTGACTGAAGACCCAAGAGCCAGACTAACCCGACACTATACCGAAGATTCCCGGACGTCAGCCTGTACGAGATTAGAATGGCTCTCAAACAGCTCAAGAACAACAAGGCACCGGGTGATGATGGAATTACGGCTGAACTTCTGAAAGCAGGTGGATCAGCAGTACTAAAAGCTCTTCAAAAGTTATTTAATTCCGTTATACTCGAGGGACAAACGCCTAAAGCATGGCACAGAAGTGTGGTCGTGCTTTTCTTCAAAAAGGGTGACAACACCCTGCTGAAGAACTACAGACCCATCTCACTTCTGAGCCATTCTACAAGCTGTTTTCGAGAGTCATTGCGTATCGTCTCGCACGCAGGTTTGACGACTTCCAGCCTCCCGAACAAGCCGGTTTCCGAAAAGGCTTTAGTACCATAGACCACATACATACGCTGCAGCAGATTATACATAAGACCGAAGAGTACAATCAGCCACTATGCTTGGCGTTTGTGGACTATGAGAAGGCCTTTGATTCAGTCGAAACCTGGGCTGTGCTACAGTCTCTCCAGCGGTGCCAAATTGACCATCGATACATAGAGGTGTTGAAGTGTCTGTATGAAAACGCCACCATGTCGATTCACCTCCAGGACCAGAATTCGAAACCTATCCAGTTGCAGTGAGGGGTAAGACAGGGAGACGTTATATCTCCGAAACTGTTCACCGCCGCCCGGCCACAATGCTCGATGGCCTCAGTAAAGTCTCAAGTGGGTCTTAAAATGAACATGGACAAGACGAAAATAATGTCAAATGTCCGTGTCGCACCCACCCCTCTAAAGTTTGGAGACTCTACACTGGAAGTTATTGACGAATATGTATACCTGGGACAAACAGCCCAGCTAGGCAGGTCCATTTTCAAGAAAGAGATCAATCGACGAATCCAACTCGGCTGGGCAGCGTTCGGGAAGCTTCGCAATATCTTCACGTCCCAAATACCGCAGTGTCTTAAGACCAAGGTCTTTGACCAGTGTGTGTTGCCATGCCAGTGATGACTTACGGAACTGAGACATGGTCGCTTACTATGGGCCTCATAAGAAGGCTCGAGGTCACCCAAAGGGCAATGGAGCGTGCTATTATGCTCGGAGTTTAGCTGCGTGATCGAATCAGAAACGAGGAGATCCGCAGGAGAACTAAAGTAATCGACATAGCTTACAGAATCGCTAAACTGAAGTGGCAGTGGGCAGGGCACATAGCTCGTAGAACAGATGGCCGATGGGGTAGTAAAGTTCTCGAGTGGCGACCGCACACCGGAAAACGTAGCGTAGGCAGGCCTCCCAGGCGGTGGACCAACGACCTGGTGAAGATCGCGGGAAGCCGATGGATGCGGGCAGCGCAGGACCGGTCGTCGTGGAAATCCTTGGGGGAGGCCTTTGTCAAGCAGTGAACGATTTCCTGCTGATATGATGATGACAGCTCTATGTAAGACACATCGACTTTCGTCAGGAAGTAACTTCGGTGGCTGCATATCGCGGTTGCGCATTTGTTTGGCACTTAGAAGGCCACGACCGCCACTCTTCCGTGGGATATACAGCCTCATCACTGACGACCTTGGGTGATGCATCCTATGGAGTGTCATAGCAGTGCGTCCAGTTCGGTCTGTGACCATCTGAGTATACCGAAGGTGTACAAAACAACAGGTATGACGCAGGCGTTAAATGCTCGTATCATGTTAACGCCCGATAAATAGCTCTCGAAAAATTTTGTCAGGCGCTCTCAAAACACGTCACAAACCGCCAGTTTCACCCTTGCCTCGTGAACACCAATCCTCTGCGAAAAACCTAGATACCGGTATGTATCAGATTCAGAGGGGGTGCGAATGTTCATGGACTCGATTTCGACTCCATCTGTATGTACCACCCTACATCTCTACATGAAGGGTCGCGCAATTATCCACTCCTAGCTCCATGTTGATAGAACTGCTGACATTACAGGTGATTTTCAACAGTTCGTCCAACCGTGTTACATTTGGAGCGAACAGATTGAGATCGTCCATGTAGAAAAGGTGGGTCATGCGTGAATCACCTCTCCGAAAGTGAAATCTTGTCCCTGATTTCTCACCCTCTTAATACAAATCCGGTCCACCGCATTCGACAAGGGATCGTACTCCATTGCCCCATATACGATCCGAGGAAATCTCGAACTGTTTCATCTATCAAGTACAGTTCGAGGACCCTCTTCAACCATGAATGGGGGACCGAGTCGAAAGCCTTCTCATAATCAATCCAGGCAGCGGAGAAATAGCGTCGATTGCGGTTCACCAATTTACCCACGACCGCATCAATCAGGAGTAGCTCCTTCTCAAGCTCCTTTGTACCGCGACTACCGTCACGACAGCCATTCTGAGTTACCGCCATATCATTCGCCTCAATGAAGGCATCAATTTTGGCCTTCAGAATGGATGTCAGTGTATTGTAGGTGGTGAAAAGACAAGTGATGGGGCGGTATTGACTAGGGTCAGCGGTATTACTCGACTTAGAAGCCAAATGAGTGATCCCAGTGGTCAAGAAGTTCGGGACCTGACGCTGCTCAAGTGCTTGCTGGAACTGGCTAGCCAAGGTCTCGTTACTCGCATGGAACTCCTTAAGCCAATAGTGGTGCAGTCCATCGCTCCCTGGAGTTTTCCAGTTCGGAGCTTAACGGACCGCTTGCAATACATCATCGGCACTAATGGCCACGGGATTCGTAGGTTCGATGCGAGCACACGCCTCCTCCAGCACAGCCGTCCATCGAGGGGCACTCGTTGTGCTGCACAGGCCGGGACCACAGGTTGCGCCAAAAGGCTACAATACCCGCATGATCCGGTCTCTCGCCTTTGTTCAACACAGCAGGTTGGTCCAGTGTCCTATAGCACTTCTTCTGATCACTCATGAAGAGACGATTCTGGCGAAACTGATCTACCCCATCCGAGTAACGCCGAATACAGTTTGCCCACGCAGCTATCCGTTGCTTCAGATCGTCGATGCGCTCTGTTACTAACCGCATGGCATTACGTCCTGCAGGATCAAAATCCGATCCCGCAAATGCGAGTCTGACAAAGTGCATCACTCGGGGCCTACTGTGGCCCGATCTGAAAGCAATCAGTTTGCCAATGAGGACTCTAGCCTCAGCAATACGACGCTCAATCCTTTTTTGCCTTGCTGGCTTTTCCCGCGGACGGGATGTGTGAGCCGGTTCCGGCAATTTGGCACCGATAAAACGGCTGACTGCCATTGCAGCGCCAAAGTGGATTGAATCAGAATCAGAGTTTTTATTGTTGATTATGGTACAAAGATCTTAAAGTAATATAAAGTTTCACATAATCTGCCTAAAGAGGCATACAATACATTTCAGCTTACACAAAAAAAAATAGAAAAAACATATTAAAAATTGCATAATACCTTTAAATTTTAAATTATTAATGTCAAATGTTGTGCTCAAGAACATAAATTTAATGTATAATGTCGAACTTAAATAAATCAAATAATTTCACAATATGTCATCATTTAAATATTCGTACATGTCATAGTATGTCTTTTCTAGTAACAGTTCACGTAACTTGTTTTTAAAACTCGTAATGTCGTCAAACTCACGGATTTCCCGAGGTACTTTATTATATATTTTAGGACCTAATGTAAATACACTTTTGTGGAGCAGGGCTGTGTTACATGGAACTGTGCAAAGAGTGTTACCATGCCTTCGAGATTTTAAAGTCTTAAATAGGTGCAGATTAGATTTCACAAATACAGCTACTTCGTAGATAAACATACAAGGAAAAGTTAACAGTTTTAGTCTTTTGAAATGAGGTCTGCAGCTGTCAGTTCGATAAATGTTACAAATAGATCTTAAACATCTTTTTTGAGCCTTAAATATTAATTCCCTACCAGTTGCGTTTCCCCAAAATATTATCCCATATCTCAGAGTGGATGCGACATAACCATGGTATGCAGTCAGCAAGGCTTCATGGTTTACCACTTTACTCAGCATATAAAGAGCGTATGAGTATCTATTTAGTTTATTGCAAACTTTCTCAATTTGTGTACTCCAGCTCATATTGCTCTGTATGTAAAGCCCTAAAAATTTTGTTACAGAAGCTGTTGCTATTGTTGTATCCTGATACATAATTTTGAAATTAGTTTTATTGGCTGGTCTTTGTTCAAATTTCATTATTTTTGTCTTACCTAGATTAATATTTAAATTGTTAATTTGCAGCCAGCTAATTAAGCATTTAATGTTTTCATTTATGTCGGTTTCTAAATTATCAGAACTGTCATATATAACTGTACTGTCGTCAGCGAAGAGTACCATGGGGAATTGAGATGCTTTAGGGAAATCATTAATGTAAACTAGGAACAGTAAAGGCCCCAACACGCTGCCTTGTGGTACTCCATATTGGACATTTCTAAGCTTTGATGTGAATTCTTCATTTGTCTTATTTTTAAAATTTATTCTGTTGATTTGTGTTTTTTGCTGTCTATCTGTAAGGTATGATGATATTAGATTTAAAATGTTTCCCCTTACACCATATGTATTTAATTTTGATAAAAGAATGCTATGGTCCACGTAGTCGAAGGCTTTTGTCATATCCATGTATAAAGCTAATACTGGTTTACTTTTATCCATTTGTACTAAACTTCTACTTAAGAAGTCGTATATTGCCTTATTTATTGTTTTATTTTTTCGAAATCCTTTCTGCTCGTCTACAAAAATTCGAAAATATTCAAAGTAGTCATTTAACCGAGAATATATGACTTTTTCCAAGATTTTTGAAAATATAGGTAACAAAGCTACTGGCCTATAGTTAGTTATTGTGTGCGTGTCTCCTTTTTTGAATAGTGGTTTGATGACTGTTAATTTTAATGCATTTGGGAAAACACCACTTTCTATACATAAATTCATCAAATAGCTTAGAACAGGAGCAATGACTGGAGATGAATACTTTATTACCTTTGTATTTATACTGTCAAAACCTGTACTATTTGTGTTTTTTAGTTCACCAATAATGCGTACCATTTCTTCAGGTGTTGTAGGCAACATGAACATAGAACCACAAACACTGTATTTGCATGTATTACAAGAATTATTGACCGTCAAGATCGGTTTTACTTGATCTACATAAAAATTATTAAAAGCCTCAGCAATACTTTTAGGGTTAGTTATTACTTTATTATCTATGTGCAATTCACTGATTAGTTCTCTTGGGACAATAGTTTTAGTGTAATTTATTACATTCCACGTAGCTTTTGATTTATTTTTCGATGTTTTGATATGATAATTGTTTTGAGATTTTTTCGTTTGTTTTATAATCTTACTCAACCTTTTGGAATAAGTCTTAAAAGTCGTTCTGTCGCCTGTTGTACCAGAAAGTCTATACTTCCACAGAAGTTCACGCTTACGCTTACAACATTGTCTTATACCATTTGAGATCCACTTGGGTCGAACTGTTGTTGAAATCTTTATTCTTTTAAGAGGAAAGCATAAATCATGAAAGAGCCTAAAATTATTGTAGAAAATGTTAAAAGACTCATTTGGATCTGTTTCTTTATATACATCGTTAAAGCTAAGTTTAGAGATACATTCCCAAAACTTCAACAAGTTCTCCTTCGAATATTCTCTTTGTGTACAGAACCAATACTTAAGTCTGCATGTTTTTTTGACAGGAAATTTAATAACTTGAGCAGTGTGGTCAGAAAGAGCCAGCTCAACTACTTCACTTTTCGCACCCCTAAAATTGTGGATTATGTTGTCAATGCAAGTGCGACTCTTAGGTCTTGTCGGTTCTTTTATAGAGATATTAATATCAAAGCTTTGTACAATTTGACAAAATTTATTTGTAGTTTTATTGCTTTTAAGTAAATCTATATTGAAATCTCCACAAAGAACGATTTTTTTTGTTTCCGTACGATAGAAGACTTAAAATATCATGGAGTTTGTCACAAAAAATTTCAATATGTTTAACGGTATATTTTGGGATCCTATATAAGCATACTATTATCACCTTATGGTCCACAAGTTCAACAGCGCAGCCCTCTATGACCTGCGGTACAGACATGCGGGACACATCATCAATCTCTCGTATCTTCAGATCACTTCTTGTTAGAATACAGGCACCTCCATTTCTATTTTTACGCGTAAAGCTAGATGCAAGAGTAAAATTTGGTATATTTAAAACAGTCAAGTCATCTAAAGTCATATTGTGCTCTGTGAAACAAAGTATGTCTGGGTGTTTATCAATACTCTTTAGATCATCCAAGTACACCGTGAATATGTCCGATTTATTTATTAGTCCATTTATATTTTGATGTATTAGATTAAGATAGTTAAACACGAAAAAAATTTTCATCGCCATCATTACAAGTATTGTTTTTGTCAGATACAACAAATGTGTTTGAATTGATCGTCTCGATATTAATGTCATTTACAGTCGCTTCAGCGTTTATGTCCTCACTTAAAAATACCTCTGTTTGAGTACCTTTGCTACACATTTTCTCCGAAAGATTTATATGGTACTCATTGTTGTAGGCCTCCAGATTACCTTTATAGTTCAGACGTATCAATTCTCTGAGCATGTGGCGGGATACATATTGAGGAAAGTACCTTCTAGCTGGAATAAATCTACTGTAATCAAGGTCAACATAGGTAACATATTCAAATTTACTACATATTAGCTTAGTTTCATAGTTAAGTTTTCTCTCCTTAAGATGCAAATTTCGAGGCATTTCGCCAACAATTACATTCGTATTAGCTAGTTTAGCTACTGAATGCAACCATACTAAAAGACTAGATTTATAACAGTAAGGATCTGTGTCGTTTGTACCTCCTAGCAAAATCACATAGTCTTTTTTTGATAAGCTCATTATTTCTGTTTTATTAGGTTCAAGTATATCTTGTACTCTAGCGTAAGGATACCAGTAACACTTTACGGTATATTCAGAACCTAGTAGAGTTTGTAAATTATCCCGAAGCTCCCTACCTTGCTGATCTGCGATAATTATAACTCTCTTATTTTTGTTGCTGTCCTTCTTCTTATGTGATAGTATTATTCCTTCTTCTTTTTCTTTTTCCTCCAGGCTCTTTAGTTCTTGTGAGTTTTTAACCACCTTTTGCTCATCAACTTCTTTAGATTTCTGTATCTTTGCTGTAATTTCTTTGTTTTCCTTGGGTAATTGCGTTTTTCTTTCTACGGAGTTTAGTTGTATGTTATTACTATCGGTACAATCAATCTGTTTTATTTCAGTTTCTTCTTTCCTTTGAGTAGATGAACTCGCAATAGTTTTGTCTGTGCTTTCAATAGTATCATCCTGACTTGTAAATATACTTTCTTCTATGCTAAAGGTACGTGATAATTCCTTTAACTCGTCTTCTACTCTCCTTACACGATTTTGGGCAAAGCTTGTCAGTTTTTTTCTTTCTTTTTTGACATCGTTTAATTTTATGTTTAGTTTCTTGATTCTGTTCTCTTGTTTTCTTATTTTCTTTTCTAGTTTTTTAATTTTTATAATCTTTTTACTTATATTGTTTACATCCTGCGTATCATATAAAGTCTGACATATCTTATCAGCTACATTTCTATTTTCCGTTACATATTTTCGAATTCTCTTTGCCGCCGGTGATGAAATCGTACTCACTAGATTGTCTGATATTCAAATTTTTTTGTACATTGTTATTACTTTGTTTAATTGATCAATTTTCTTTTTTAATTCAAAATTTTCGGCGAGTTGGTTAGCCACTTGAGTTCGTATCACTGAGGTCGCTGCTATTCGCCAGATGTTCTGGCAGCATGCGGTTTACGGCCTCAATGACATCCCGATTTCGGACGCTAAGGGGCAACCGTGGAAGCCGCGGCCTCTCCTCGGGAGGCAAAATACGGAATTCCTGAATCGCCTCCTCTAGTGTACTCCTGATTCGCTCCAATTTCTGGGAAACCGTTTCCGTCTCATGATCCTCGGCAAGTGATGGTCGTGGCAGTGGGTCTGAAACTGGTTTAGCCGCTTGCGATACATGTGCCGTTAATCGGCGCGATCCTTGTAATGAGGATCCTGAGGCGGGAACGATCTCGCGTCGTAGTCCTTCGAGTTCGGTCACGCTAAAGATGTTCGAGAGCAATATGTACCGTACTCGATCCGCTAAGTTTTGCTCCGAGACAGACAATGTAGGCTCTAATAACATGAATGCTTGGTGCAGCCTCGCTCGGTAGCCCGTCCGACGAGTTTCTCCCCCCGTCGCACTGTATAGTACGCACGCATGATGTTTTCGTTTTGAAACCTAGTCCATCTCATGCGGCTTACTCCACCAGCGGCGGGCGCCGCTTGCTGGGCCTGAGAAGACCCTGCCGGCGCCAAACGCACTGGTGGTGATGATGGAAGTGACCGGCCGGATGTTCGGGCCGGTCGTGGTGCGCCAACTGCTGCGCCTAGCATTAGCATGACCAGACACGCCCGGCGGCCCCCGGGCAGCGGCCCTATACGTATTTCGTTATTCGGACTTTCCATCATCAAGTACAAAGTAACCGTTACGGACCCCGATATTTTTGTACCCGGGGTCAACTAGGAGCACAGCACGGTCAACACTGAGACCAAGGGGTACTGACTGACTACACTGATGAAGTAGCTACACTGTCACTACAGCACCGCAGTGAAGATAGCACCCCACTTTGCCGGACCCCTTTTTGTTGTGTATGCTGTGAACACGCCCTTAATATAAGGGGGTTAGCACCCTTAATCTTACTCAATTTACGAATAATCGACACTACCGTACAAATAAAAGAATTTCAACTGTCATAAGCCTTTCTTTTCATCTTTGTCCATATCCTACCTTGATTAATAGTTCAGTCAATCTATAATATATAGCTGAGGTACCTACCTAAATAAACAAACGCACAGCACAGACGAATTACTGTAAAGTGGATAACTGAATATCAGCGTAAGTATCTACCTACCTATCAAGCAATAACGGAAGGATTTCACTACGAAAACAAAGCTTACTTTTGATCACGCACGATTAAACAACAGTTTCCTCAAATCGTTACTCAAGTGAATTGTACCTACTTTGAAAGAGAAAGATAAGTACAGCTCCCTATTCAAATACATGAGGTGAAGTTGGTAAGATATATGTCGGCATGTTGAACAGGCTCTGCTGAATCGTTTAAGAGACAGAGCGACTCCAGTTAATGTTCATATTTTTGAGATATTTGCGTCTGAACTTTCTATGTACAGCCGAATTTTTCAAAAAATAAAGAACAACTTTAAAGTACTTTGCATGAAGTGAAGTGGGTAAGACATATGTCGGCATGTTGAACAGGCTCTGCTGAATCGTATAAGAGACAGAGCGACTCCAGTTCATGTTCATGTTTTTGAGATATTTGCGTCTGAAGTTTCTATATGAAGTCAAATTTTCAAAAAATTGAACTCCACTTTTAAGTATTTTGCATGAGGTGAAGTGGGTAAGACACATGTCGGCATGTTGAAAAGGCTCTGCTGAATCGTTTAAGAGACAGAGCGACTCCAGTTAATGTTCATATTTTTGAGATATTTGCGTCTGAACTTTCTATGTACAGCCGATTTTTTCAAAAATAAAGAACAACTTTAAGGTACTTTGCATGAAGTGAAGTGGATGAGACACATGTCAACATGTTGAACAGGCTCTGCTCAATCGTTAAAAGTACAGAGCGACTCCAGTTAATGTTCATATTTTTAAGATATTTACGTCTAAACTTTATTTGTGTAGTCGATTTTCAAAAAAATTTAACTCCTCTTTTAGGTACTTTGCATGAGGTGAAGTGGGTAAGACATATGTCGGCATGTTGAAGAGGCTCTGCTGAATCGTATAAGAGACAGAGCGACTCCAGTTAATGTTCACATTTTCGAGATATTTGCGTCTGAAGTTTCTATATGAAGTCGAATTTTTCAAAAATAAAGAACAACTTTAAGGTACTTTGCATGAAGTGAAGTGGATAAGACATATGTTGGCATGTTAAACAGGCTCTGCTGAATCGTTTAAAGTACAGAGCGATTCCAGTTAATGTTCATATTTTTAAGATATTTACGTCTAAACTTTATCTGTGTAGTCGATTTTCCAAAATATTAAACTCCACTTTTAGGTACTTTGCATGAGGTGAAGTGGGTAAGACACATGTCGGCATGTTGAAAGATGTGATCCAGAAACCTCCAGATCTCTTCTAAAATCCCACATAGATCTAAATCACAATATAAAAGTACTTACTCAAAATATCCGAAGCATAAACCGAAATTTCTCTGAATTTGAAGTATTCTTAAAAAGACTTAATATTGACTGTGAAATTTATATATTAACTGAAACTTGGAATTCTAAAGCTACTTATTTTCCACACCTAAATAATTTTAACACTCACTTTACTAAAAAAACAGTAATCAAAATGATGGCATTGTAGTGTAGCTTACACCAAAATCGATTATAACTGCGCAGTTGAAGAAATACACCTAACCGATGCCACCTGTCTTGTAGTGAAAGTTGGGAATGGTACAGTGATAATAGCGATTTACAGATCTCCGTCAGTTAAAGTGTTAGATAACTTCATAATTTCACTAGATAAGCTCCTACAAAAAGTACAATAATGTAATCGTTATAGGTGATATAAATATAGATATTAAAATAGATTCTGAGGATGGTAACTCGACTGAATATTTAAATCTGATAGCATCTCATGGTCTTTTAGCTGGTCATACATTTCCTACGAGAGTCAATAATTGCATTGACCATGTTATGGCTAAAGCAACACACCCTATAACTACTATTGTTATGCTTGCTCCCCTAACAGACCACTCTGCTGTCCTAACATGTGTTAGTCGAAAACAAAAAATTACCGTCTTAAAAAGTTATAGTGCTAGTAAAATTATCTATGAAAACATTCTTTTAGACCTTAAAGCTAAGGATTTTGGTAGCATATTACAATCTCAAGATGCAAATTGGTCTGCTGAACAGTTAGTCAATATTTTGAATACTCTTTTAATTTAAAATACTTTAAAAGTTCTAGTACATTCCTAAGAGACTCCGCTGCTTAATTTAATAATATCACTGTTCTCTGCTTTTAAATCCTTTTTTTCCAACTTCCTTTTCCTTTCTTTACCAAAGATAGATAAAACATTTAATTTATTTATGTTTTTGTTTGTTTATGTATATATTTATTATTTTATATATTATTTAAGTATTTTATAATTATTTATAATAACTAGTAAGTATTTTATAATAACTGTTTATTTGCAAATTTTTCTGTTTTTAACTATTGCACCGCCCCTTAACTTATTCTATCGCTGTTTCCCTATCCAAAGGTTGCCTGGAAGAAATTGCTACCTAGCAATAAGGCCGCCTATTGTATAGGCTTTCTTCTATATTGTCAATTTCTTTTTATAAGTTGTGATGTTATAAAGAATATTGTATTGTAATAACTCATCTTTGACATAATTTGTAACTCTTTTTTGTAAAGGCAACATTGTATTGTACCTCTTCTACTCGGAGAGTTTTTGGCGGGTTTTGCGGTAAACGCATTCGTAGTTTTATTTTGTTATTTTTTCATTGTTTTCTGCTAGGATTTTGTTCAAGAAGTGGTGCATTTTGGAGGAAATCGTCTTGTGCACGTGAGCAATGTGGAGAACAAAAAAATAAAACAAAGGAGGACGTGAGAACCCAACTGGGTGTTCCACCTCTGAATGAGGCTGCTGCAAATGCTGTCAAGAACTTCAGTGAAGATTTGTAATGCACCAGTCCTAGCATTACAAATCAAAAAACTAATGAAGGTTAATTAAATGGGGATTGTCTCGGAAGGGCTTTTGTACCCGTTAGACGTTAAGATATTATAAAAAAAATCCTCTACTCGTTTATTCAATCATTCATGGACTTTTTGGCGGGAATTTGTAGCGTTCAGTTTGTCATTTTTCTTTTATTATCCGAAAAATTACATTTAGTGGTTTTTGATGTATAATATTGATAGTGTATTTATCAGCGAAGGATCATATAAGTGTTTCTTGTGTAGGATAATGAAATAAAAGTGTGTATACTGTGTTTCGAGTTCCCACAAGAAGTCCGAGCAAGCTTTAGCAAAAGTGCTATCATTTTGCTAGAGTATGTGGTTAGGTTAGTTTATAGACAATGATATGATGTGAACGTGAAGAAACTACTGAAAATTACTGAAGACGTGAATTCTACAAATGAATACTACTGAAAAACATATACTGAAGACTAGGCGGTATGGCCAATGAGCCTTAGCCTGCCCTAAAAGGGCGAAGAAAAAAAATATCAGTCATTCATTCCATTCGTTTGTCGTAAGTCATTTGAATTAGTAGATCTGTGTAAGTCACAGATCTGTGGTGTAAGTCATCATTGTTCCAAGTTGTTCGTTCGTTGCTAGTTCGTTGCACTTTTTATCATCGGAGAAACGCTGAAATCCTGTAAAATATATTTTTTTCTATGGATTTAGAATAAATAAACCATTAGTAATTATTAGTTTTAACTATGTTTTGGAGCGGAAATTTTATTTTCGTCAGGGAGTTGAATTTTCTTCTCAAGGAAGAGGTATGTAATTGGTTTGAAAAATTTATGGTTATGATCCTGAGGAGTAGAGTTCTTTCATAGGATTAACTCGTTGTTTTTGCTTTCTTTTTGTTGTAAACAGCGTCTTGTCTCTCGCCGTGTGGCTTTAGACTCTTAAAAATCGTTTGTAGCAGAGTAAAATAGGTTAGAGTAGCCTCAGTATCATTTGAAATGTTTTGTGACAAGCTTGTTAGTTTGTCTAATATTTCTTACAGAATGTGTCTCTCAAGCAAGTGTTGGAGGCGGATGACATCCTGCAGGAATGCAAGGCGGACAACAAGGCCCTCATACAGTTGTGAGTGTAGCAATAAAATTACACTAAATATAAAATTACCCATATACTTGTCTTAAAATAAGTGTTGGGGTTGCTTTGTCCTTCCTTTGCTAGCATAGGCGGATTTGTTCCAGAATAACATACCAAAACCCAAGGTTTTTGATGTTCTGTGGAAGATTTACTCTGAATCCGCTCTTGCATGCTCAGCCAGATCATATGAAAGATTAATGCTTTATAATTGGACAGATTTCCTGTAGAAATTTCTTCTGTGTTTCTCCAGACAACATTAGTAACATCATATTTGATAGCATGTGTATTAAAAAAAAGAATATACAGAATATTCTTAGTGCCGTCAATTATTTTGAAAAAAAAAATAGTGACCATCAATATTTAATCATTCTTCATTTGCTTATTTCATAATGTGTTGCCTTTCAGCCTGACAAAGCCGGAGGTCCTGGCAGAGCTGATCACACTGATTACGGAGGAGCCTCCCAAAGATGTGGAGCTGACGGCGCAATACAGGCACGCGAGCGTCGCCTGTGAAGTGCTCACCAGCCACCTGTCCACACTAAGTGACCGACTCTCCCTGGACACAGCCCAGATGCACCGCCTCTGTGACTTCATCAACAGGGAGCCGCCACTGAATCCTCTGCTTGCATCATATTTCAGTAAAACTATAGAAATGTTGTTGGAGAGGAGCCCCAAACAGGTAATGAATGATCTCAGATACAGCTTTAGAGAGTGGTCAGTTTTATTAGTCATGTTACAATACATAACAAGTGCATTTTTTTAAACTGTCAATGTTTGAGAAGAACTGTTGGAGGGGTGGTTCTATGAGGTTTCTAAAAGGTTCTATGAAGTTTATAGAAGGTTCCAGGTAATTTCCAATCATATAATAAATTCTACATGTACATAGAAAAAGCATGACTGCATAAAAACTGTGACATGAAAAATAATTTGAAAGCATCTATGCAAAGCTGGGCACGAGACTGTTAATCCGTAAACTTTAATTAACAACGTTAACATTACGAGTAATGGATAAACTTTTAACTATAATAAAAATTGTTAACAGACCCATTAACTTGCGTTTATTTTCCATAAGTCCGTTAATCGTTGATTAAGTACCTACTATTTATCAAAAGGACACTGGGTGGACCCCGAAGACCCGCGAAAAACACATTCTGACAAGTATGTGCGGCCTGGTTTGCGTTCACGATGAGCAGGTGTGAGCTAGGCGCTGAGACAAGAGAAATAAGTGTAGTGTGGTGCTGCAGTCAAATTCCTTTTTCTACGGGCAAAGATAATTTGACACCTAAATGAGTCTCTCTGAGACAAGAACTTTATTAAACATAGGTGGGATAAGTAATTAGCCTTAGCTATTTAAAATGTTTGGATTAAGTTGTGCATATATTTTATAAGTTTGCTGTCATTTGAAAATATTTTGTATCGATTGTTTTCAACATGGATAAATTGAACAAAGAGCAGTGATAAAGTTTCATTATATGAAAGGGAAGGGGGATCGATATTTATGACAAGTTAAAAAATGTTTTGGGTGAATGTGCTCTTTGTTATGCCACAGTAAGTGCCTCCGTGGCATAATGGTTAGCCCATTCGCTTCTCAGCAGGAGGTCGTGGGTTCGATTCCCGGTGGGGTCAACTTGTAAGACTCAGTTTGGTTGGTGGTAGGGCATTTTTCTAAGTCCGCCTGGCTAGCTACCACCATCTTATCTAAGTCTTGCCGCCAAACATCAGTGTTAACAACATTGATGTGTTCCAGCTTCAAGATAGGATAGCCAGTTCTCCATTGTGTTGGGGAATCTTGGTAAAGCCCGCTATCATCTTTGGCATCATCGTCATTTACCATCAGGTGAGATGATGCCAAGGGCTTACCAATTGTGAATAAAAAAAATACAAAAAAAAATTAAATACTGTGTGGATGAGTGTAAATGCGGCCATAAAAGCCTCTAAGATGAAGCCCGCCCTGGACGTCCAAAAAGCGTCACGACTCCGGAAATGGTCCCCAAAGTACATGATATGGTTTTGGCAGATCGACGATAGAAGCTATCTGAAATAGCTGACACTACAGGTATCTCGAAATAACGGGACATCATATCCTAAGTGATTTGAATTTGATTTGGGATATGATTTTATTATGAATTTTATTTCTAAACAATTATGATTTACAAACTTTTATGACACTGAAGGGTTTCTTTCATTGATTGTGAATGAAAAAAGTTCTCATGCCCCAAAATTTGTGACCAGACCAGTGCTTTCCAGGATCACACAACTGGTTGTTTAGTTATTCTCCTAATAAGTTTTGTCTTACTGGGACCAATTCTGTGTTTGTTATCATTGAGCACCTGCCCGTTTTTTATAGGACTGGTACCTGCACCACATCGTGTGTCTGCGCGTGCTGGACTTCCTGCGCGCGCGCCGTGACTTCCTGCCCAACCTGCTGCGGCACGCGCACACCTCCGCCATAGCCGACACCCTCAAGTGCTTCGTGCGCGTCGACGACCTTTTCAACAAGCTCGTCATGGAGGTAAAGGACCTAATCAATCATACTAATGTTTGGAAGTTTTTATGCATGCAAGGTACGACTGGGTGGGTACCGCTGTTCGGTCTGTCCCGGCCGCCATCGCCTGCCGGCCTGCCGGGTGGGGCGAGATAATCAGTGCAAAAGTTATAACGTTAACAGCGTACTAGGCGCTTAGATCCTAGTCCTCAGTTTTTTATATATATGTCGAAGGGGGTGGTTAGGTTATGGATGGCCTCGTGGTTCACGTCCTTAACTATTTCGGTCTTGGGCGTCGAAATAACAATGCAGCTATATCACAGGGGTCCTTCTTCAATAGTCTTGATCATTCGGTAATCGAAATTGTACAGGATGCTTCGGATTACAATGGATGCGAATGCGGTGATCCTAGCGATAGGGTGACACGTCCGTTTTGCTCACAGATCACCACTACTTGTGTTCTGCTCGACGCTCCGTCAAAAAGTGTCTGCCTCGAGACTGACGTCCAGAGCTAATATGGCTTCTCCACAGATCTAATAAATTCTCAACTCAGTGCTGCCACCTTAATCACAAACAGCCTTCCGTTAATATGTCATTACTGCCACAAACGATCGTCTCACGAGTACAAGCGATGTCATGCCACCACCGGTTTCACCCAGGTACTAATACCTGATGTTTGATCCAAATTAATTTTAAGGATCTATGTCAAGGACGTTTTAATCTATGTAGACTTATCTCGAGCTGGTATTGGTCGTGTTTTCAATGACGCTCCGACATATATCTAACACCTGGATAAAAGGCCTTTTGAGACGATCTTCATATAATATCTTCTTTGATCATCTTGATAGATCGCGCTGAAATTTGGCTTACAGATAGCAATTAAGACGTATAAGAAAAGCGGACTAAGAAAGGATTTTAGGAAATTCCCACAGGAACGGCTAAAACAGGACCTGCGCGGGCAAAGCCGCTGGGCATCCACTAGTAATGGTATAGATTAGGCCTAAACGAGTTTCTGTGCCTAGCCCAGTGCTGCCACCCCCAGGAAGTATCTGTAGTCAGTTTTGTTTTGTTGTATTTTAGTGGGTGGAGGAGCACCAGTTACTGGAGAACTTGATTAACATAGTCTGCGGGACGTACGCGCCGCCGCCCGTGGAAGCATCGCCCGCGCCCGCGCCCCTGACCGCGCCCGCACCCGCGCACGCCCCCGTCGCCCCGCCCGAGCCCTGCGCGGTGCAGGCGGTGAAGGAGATCATCGAGCAAGTGAAGCAGATACAGATCAACCACGTGGACGGGACGGACGACAATGAGATCGTCAGTAATGCGGACGCGCCGACGGAAAATTGTGTTAAAGGTAACTAGCTGCCTTTATTATTATTTTAAATTATTTCAAATTTAGAAGTGAAGTAGGATTTGAAATTAAATAAACTATTTCACTTAACCACCTCTGTGCCGTAATGGTTTAGACATCAAGAGGTCACAGACTCGATTCCCGGGGAAGGATAATTTTGTAAGACTCGGTTTGGTTGGTGGAAGGACATTTTCTAAACCTGCCTGGCTAGCTACCACCATCTTGTCTAAGTCTTGCTGCCAAACATCAATGCCAACAACATTGATGTGTTCTGGCATGAAGATAAGATGCCAGTTTCCCGTTGCGTTGTAGAACCTGAGTAAGCCCGCTTCCATCTTCGGCATGATCGTCACTTACCATCAGGTGAGATGATGCCGAGGGCTTAACAGTTGTGATTAAAAAATTTAAAAAATAAAACTTACATACAAGGTGTAAAAAATATCCAGTGATATTTCAGCGCGATCCACCATATAGTTTGAGCTTATTCGATTTTCGTTTGTACTGACTGATGATTATTAACGCACAGCTCAAACTATACGGCGGATTGCGCTGAAACTCGGCGTACAGAGAACTTTGACATTGACATCTACTAAGAAAGCATTTTGGGAAATTCTCACGGGAACGGCAAAAACGGAATCTGCGTTGGCAACGACGCTAGGCATCCGCTAGTCCTGTATAGAATACTGGAAAAATATAAGAAAAAAAATCAATTTTTCATAAAAATAGTCATCTTATGAACAGGCATGTGAATTGTGTTGACCCAGTAGGCAGTAGGCATAAAAAGCCGAGAATCCCGCCTGCTCTTTGGGTATTTGTCTATTGATGTAGGCGTCCAGCTGCTTGATCAGGACGCGTAGAAGGACTTTACTGGACTATGAGATGAGTGAGATAGTTCTATAGTTATTTTGGGTTTTTGGTTTAGAATCGTATATGCATAAATTACAGTGGCCAGCATATGAAACTGGACGAATACGAGAACAGATTATCTGACAAATAAAAATTAGTATAACAAAGACTGACATCTTAGTTTTGTGGGTGTTTTAATTTTTAATTTTTTTTATGACCTTAAGTAATCAATAAGTCTGCATCGGCACTTACCATCAGGTGAGTTGCAGCCACGGATCAGATAAATAAGGTTGGATTGGAAATGTGCGCTGGGCAGGCGCGCCTCAAGTATGATTAGACAATCATACTTACCGAAGCACGCGTTCATACATTTTCAAGCGACTTCCAAAAAGGAGGAGGTTCTCAATTCGTCTGTATGTTTTTTTTTTTTTTTTTGTTTGTTACCTCAGAACTTTTGACTGGGTGAACCGATTTTTACGATTCTTTTTTTATTTGAAAGCTAGTGCTTCCCGTGTGGTCCCATATAAATTTTATCAAAATCGGTGTAGTATTTTAGTAGAAAATTAACAAAAACCAAAAATCATAATGCAAAAATGTACTAATTTGTTGCGATGGAAGTCGGTTTTTTAACGTGTTTAGCGTTTTCAATTATATTTGCGTGTGGTTGTGTTTAACGTACAGACTCTCGAAATGGTGTGAGACACAATTGCAGCCCTGTGTTCTAAGTGTGTTTTGTTTTCGTGTATCATCATGTCAGCTCATATACGTCCCCACCGAGGGGCTCGAGCCTACCCTGAATCAGGGCGATTAGGCCTTAGTCGACCACGCGGGCCTGTTTCAGGGATCAGTTAGCTTTAATTAAGCTAATTTTTGTTCGAGTCAAGTGTGCCCCCCCCCCCCCCCCCCCCCCCAGCTAAACCGCTATTTCAGGACATCTGAAAAAAATATGTAAATCAAAATCCGATGGACCCTTGAGTAATATTGCTTTATCTTGTATCATTGAATTTATAAGTTTCCAACTAGATTTCATGATTTTCCTTTTATTTAATTTACCATGTTCGTTAGATGATTGATCATATCGATTGTAGCCATAATAGTAGTCGGATTTGAACCGGTTCGATTTAGCGCATTTCAAAAATCTGAAAGCTGTTTTTCATCTTTTTAACACGCTTTTATCAGCTTCACTTGTAACTATGTATGTAAGAAAATCTTGGAATCTTAATTTGACCCACTTGCCGGTCTTCGATTAGGATGAAATTTTGCACGCGCTCTGAGTTCTGATGACAATACATGACTAGCTAAGAAACGTCATTACAAATCCAATATGGCGGCCTCCCCAAGATGGCGGACTGGCTGTTTGAAATCCACCCCCATGATATGGGTATCAAATGAAAGGGTTTGCTGTCAGGAATACGAAAAAATAGTCACGTGACTTAAATCCAACATGGCGGACATCCAAGATAACTACTTAACGTGTTTACTAAAAGCATGTTTTTTAGTTTTTTAAACTAATTGATGATTATTAAAAATAAAGGAATGTTTCCTTTGAGTAAAATTTGCTATCTCTAGTATTTAGAGTGCTTTGCTTCCAGGCGTGGTTACAAAATTCCATCCTGTATATGGCTATTTAACAGGCCAGATTTAAAGCGTAGACAAAATGCACGTGTGGTTCCAGTCTTAAATGTTACAATAAAGCCTTTCTATTCTCAGAAGCAGTTCAGTCAGATACACCGCCAACGGACATCGAAACCACATCCGAGCAGACACCGAGCCAAGCAGCCAATGATGCCACTCAGCCGCTCCCCGACGTCACAGCTGACGTCACGACTGAAACCCAACCCACCCAGAGCGCGGAGCCACAGCCTGAAGTCAGGACATACACGAACGTGACGAGAGACGCAGTGGGGGGGCGGGGAGCGGTGGAGGGGGCGGCGTTGCGGCGCGCGGCGGTGGCGGCTTCCAATGCCGCCGCGTTACTGTGCGACCTCGTCAACAATGGGTGTGCTGTGGACGTCTGTGCTACAAGGTACACCATTACATAATTGTACAGCTTTTTGAAACTGTACTTAAAGAGGATGCTTACAGAATAGCTGAAACATGGTATTGGGGTATCTACAAAAACACTTGAAAGTTGACACCCAGAGCAGTCTGGCTAACTCGCAAACAACATGCACGTACCAAGTTGGCCAAAACTGCTGAGTAATAGTTAATTTACGAGAATTTAAGAGAGTTATTAAATTAAAAGTTTTTCGGATATATCTGAAGGACCTCTTGGAAAGGATATAAAGCAAACAGCGGGCGCCGCAAAAATGAGTTTTATTGAATAAATCGAAAAGATGGGGCCCTCGGCCACCTACAAATGTATTTATTTTAAGGGTTCCGTACCACAAAAGGTGACCAACTGGACCCTATTACTAAGCCTCCGCTGTCTGTCCGTCTGTCAGCGGGCTGTATTTCATAAACCGTAATAGAAAGTAGAAATATTTACAGAATGTGTAGTTATATTGCCGCTGTAACAAAAGATACTAAAAATAAAATAAAAAAATATTAAAAAATAGGGGGTCTCCATAGAAAAAAAACATGTTTTTTATAGGTATTCTAGAGGTATTTTTGATTTAGCACTATCGTAAAAACGGTAATACATACAAGCGTGAAACTTGGTGTGATTACAGTACTAATACTAAAGTAAAACAACGAATAATAAAAACTGGTCAAGTGTGAGTCGTACTCGCGTTAAGAAGTCCAAACTGAATGAACGTCATTTTTTTTTCGAAAGGACAAGCTTGTTGGCCGTGGGGGCCTTTACAACTTCACCGGGCAACTGCCTAAGGGCGCCCAGGTCGGTGCGGTTTTTCTCTGTGGGTTGGGGGGCGGGGTCAGGGCAGCTGCGGCTAGCGTGGTCGGGTCGTCGGGGTCAGTGGGTACATGTCTGGGACGTCGAATTACGCGAATGGGGTTCGCGGGTAGCTCGTAAACGGCGGTGTTTACGTGTAGGGGGTTGAATGAACGTCAAGTCACACAGTCATTTCCTGTTGTCGCCCCGATATTAATATAAGGAGATAACATGAATTATATTTTCACAAATCTTTCTCAAGCGTTTTAAGCCCAGTGTTTACAGTCTAGCTCACTAACCGAATGGCCCGAGTTCAAAACTTGTAATTTATTTTAGATTATTTTAACATATTTTTCATGTTATTTGTGTTGTTTCGAGTTGTTTATTCTAAAAATCCGGTTTTACAAAAAAAAATAGTTTACATGCCTAGAAGACTCCGAGCATCGCTAGGTCGCCCAGGTACATTTTGATTAAGCGCTATCGTAAAAACTGTCATACATATGAGCGTCAAACGTAGTGTGATTATTTATACTAATCCTGAAATAAAACAACAAAAACCGGCTAAATGTGAGTTGTACTCACGCTAAGTGGTCCGAACTCAATATATTTCTCTAACCCAAACTTTACCAAATCTGTCCAGTAGTTTGGGATTTAAAGCACCGAACTCACACATTCACACGCACACATACACAAACACACACCCACACTCCACACATACACACACACCACACATACACACACACCACACATACACACACACCACACACACATCACACACACCACCACACACTGACACACACACACAGTATTTTTTTTAGACTATTAATGTAAGACAGACAATCGATCCCCATCAAAATCTCAACTTGTTTTTTTTGCAATCACAAAACCTTCTTCACTCCTTCGTCGCTCGCTTACGCTCGCTCCTCGGTCGCGTACAGTAAAAAGGATTCCATATAGGATCATTTCTTTATCCGACTGTTTGTCAAGACCCTTTTTCTCAGGAACAATGATGGTATCAAGTTGAAATTAATATTAGGTTAATTATGTATTAGGTGTTTGGTCCCTTGGAGCATTACAAAAAAAATCTAAGTGAACGCAATTAATACTTGACCACATTAAACACGTTAAAAAAACAACCGACTTCAATAGCATCACCTACTATTATTGCATTTTTTTTTGTTTTTGCTAATTTATATAAAAAGTACTAAACCAATTTTGATTAAATTTATATGGGACCAAATTCAAAGTATACGTTTACCCTATCCAATAAAAAAATAATTACTGAAATCGGACTACTCTGTAAAAATTTATATCGTATATTAAAAATGTACAGTGTCCCGTAAACTGTTTCGTTCCGAACTGCTTTCTAATATCTGCATACGGACCAATCAACTCCATTTTAGACAAATGAACGCAGAAGTATTTAAATGCCATTTGCACGTACTAATTACAGAAAAAAAAATGTTTTTATCACGATTACTCAAAACTAACGGGGTGTCTATTGTTAACAATATCGACCTCTTTTGCTCCAGCGCAGCGTCACAACAGTGCTAAAGTGCTGGCTTCTGAATTTTTTAATAGTTCATGAATCCACTTTGTAAAGATGTATTGTTACCTACCTATATAGGTTATGTTCTCTTTTTCTTTTCTATATTTTTTTAATTCTTTGATATACCGTTGCTCTTATCTGCGTACCTATCGGCGGAAACTCACTCATAGCTCTGTATTTATTTACATGTTTTTATATACTATCTTTGTTATTTAGCTGTTAGTGTTCCTAAAATAAGTAAAATAATAAAAATAAACGACAAATGTACCAATGAGTTTTTCAAAAACTTACGTACATACTTACCGATTGCTTTAACGGTGAAGGAAAAAACATCGTGAGGAAACCTGCACACGCCTGCGATGAAACTCGAAGGTTGTGTGTGAAGTTGACCAACCCGCACTGGGCCCGCGTGGTCGACTAAGGCCTGATCGCCCTAATTCAGGGTAGGCTCGAGCCCCTCGGTGGGGACGTATATGAGCTGTTATGATGAAACGACAAACGCAATCGGAAAAAGGGATGACGACAGCATCAGAAATAAATTATGAACTGTTGATTACTAAATTGCCTTCCTACTTAAACTTCGGAAAACCTTACTCGTTTAGTTTTCCATCAAGTCTTCGATTTTTAATTCATCAAAATCACAAGATGAGTACATAAAAAATTAAAAAATATATGACGCTGCATAACTATGACGTAACGCCTAGGTATTTCAAACATTTTTAGAACAAAATGTAGTTTTTTAACGGATGATTAAATGTAAATCAGATGACTAGCATTCGGTATCCCTATTAGCTTGATTTTTGACACCAATCATTATTTTTGTGCCATCTTATTTGTATTTTATTAACTTTTTTCTTTGTTGGAAAGCTGATAAAATAAAAATAAAAACACGGCTATTATGGCGCATATTTTGACACTAGCAAATAAATCAAAACCTATAGGGTATACCGCCTGTTGACCTAAAATCACGAAATTTAGCAAGAAGCTCGGTCTCACAGCACAATTGAATAAAAAACCGGCCATGTGCGAGTCGGACTCGAGCAAAGTAGGGTTCCGTAGTTTAAAAAAATAAATAAATGCATATTTTAAAATAACAAAGTTATATTTGCAGTTGGTAATGGAACATTTTGTACGGAAAAAATCCAACTGCACATGTTAAGTTGGTCGACTATTACTCCTAAACAAAAAAGCCTACTTAGCCGTGATAATTTTCCTTTTAAATTGATTATATGTATTAAATTTATTTATTTTTGTATTTAATTTTTATTTAAGGTATCTTCGGTTTAGTAGACGAGTTATTGTGTGAGTACTGAGTAACTTGAGGTAACTTCGCGATTTTTTTTTATGAAGCTTGAGCAAAAGTGTTTTCCCTGAGTCTGATAGTCTATTATGTTAAGTTTTTCATTTAATTACTAGCTTTTTCCCGCGTCTCCGCCCGCGTGGACATCGTTTTTATGACTGTCTTTAAGGGTGATTAGTAAATTATGTCGTTTCCCACCTACTCAACCATCTCTGTGCAATAAATCACAACAAGCGAGTATTTTTTTAGTTCCCTCAGGAACTGCATCAGATTACGCTATTTTACCGGGATCAAAAGTAGCCTATGTCCTTCCCCGTAACACAGGCTACCTGCATGGCAAATTTCATAAAGATTGGTCAAGGCGTTGAAGCGTGAAAAGGTAACAAACAAATAAACACATTTTCACATTTATAATATTAGTAAGGATTGATTAACTTTTATTTAACTTTTCGTTCAACTGGCTTCATTCGCCCTCTCACTTCTTTCAAGTCCTGCTAGCCGTTAGGCGTGTACTAACGTGCGACGCATTTTCTCACGCGATGTTAGCCCGGCTGGTGACTATAAATTGTACGTCTAGAGACAAAAGTTAAAAGTTAAATGTTCGTGCGGATGGTGGCGCATCGGGGGCCGGGTCGTTCCTTTCCCTCTAATATGGTTGACAGGCGTGATGGCTGACTCTCGCGTTATACTCGTGACCGAGTGCTGTCCGTGTTAACTGACCTACACTTGTCAAAGGCGTTCATGACATTCAATAATTTTAATGTATAACTTCTCGTGTCATATTGTTTTCATGTTAAAATGACATTATATTGTTATTTTATATCACGGATTGGATTTTGACGTTATTAACTAAAGATTGTTTATTTCTTGATTTTTTACAAATGAAATTATGAAATCACTATTTTATGACTATCAGAAAGAGTGTAATTTGCACTTATTTTGAATAAATATCTTGAATATTGAAAACTATAGTATATGAAAGTGCGGTATCGGGTGCGTGTGAATTTGTTTGTTATCGCTTAGGAGCCTGACGAGCTGGGTGCTGGTCGCGCGGCTGCAGTCGGAGCGGCTGGTGAAGCACTTGCTGAGCGCCGTGTTCACGTCGCCGCCGCACGCGCGCCCCGCCGCCCTGCAGCACGGCTCCCGGGTGCTGCTCGCCTTACTCACCGCGCCGCCCGTGTAAGACACATTCTACACACACAAGCCTTTATCGATTAGTTCCTACTATTTAATTGATCAACAACACTACTTAACCCATGAGACATACTTTAATTGACGAATCACACGACTTAACTAACAAGTACATGTATTCGCATCTGGCGACAAGAGACCGCGACCACAGATTACTAAATAGTTACTTCGTAACAGATACATCACTCTCATACAAAAGTGTAAATACCTACGCTATAATAGCATACAAAATCTTAATAACAATACCAGCTGTTTGCAGCGAGAAGAAATGTACCATAACTACGCATACAGAGAGTTGAGATTGTTTTGCCCGCCGCGCGACCCACGTGCGCGCGTCATCGAGCGAATGTGCTAGGGTTGTACCTATTATGATTTTGGTAATGAAACGAATGTTGTAGAAAATCAATTATTTTATAGTTGTCAATCAAATATGTTTAAGTTTAATAAAATGATAAATGCATTTTTCCGCGACCGAGTCGCGCGTCCCGCTGCATGAATACTGTCGCGCGGCCCGGTTGCTTCCATTCGTCAGTGCTTCATATTCAATTATACAAAGCAGTGGGTCGCCGGCGGCGCCGGAACACAATTATACAAAGCAGTGGGTCGCCGGCGGCGCCGGAACACAATTATACAAAGCAGTGGGTCGCCGGCGGCGCCGGAACACAATTATACAAAGCAGTGGGTCGCCGGCGGCGCCGGAACACAATTATACAAAGCAGTGGGTCGCCGGCGGCGCCGGAACACAATTATACAAAGCAGTGGGTCGCCGGCGGCGCCGGAACACAATTATACAAAGCAGTGGGTCGCCGGCGGCGCCGGAACACAATTATACAAAGCAGTGGGTCGCCGGCGGCGCCGGAACACAATTATACAAAGCAGTGGGTCGCCGGCGGCGCCGGAACACAATTATACAAAGCAGTGGGTCGCCGGCGGCGCCGGAACACAATTATACAAAGCAGTGGGTCGCCGGCGGCGCCGGAACACAATTATACAAAGCAGTGGGTCGCCGGTGGCGCCGGAACACAATTAAACAAAGCAGTGGGTCGCCGGCGGCGCCGGAACACAAAAAACAAGTCATGAAGAAGTCACACTACGAAATGGACATCTACTTAACTGACCTCAACCTCTTCCTCATCATATCAGCTAAAGGACGTCCACTGCTGGACGTAGCCCTCCCTCAAGGATTTCCACGATGACCGGTTCTGTGTTACCCGCATCCAGCGGCTTCTCGCGACCTTCGCCATGTCATCGGTCCACCGATTGGAAGGTCTTCCTACGCTACGTTTTCCGGTGCGCGGTCGCCACTCGAGAACTTTACTATCCTATCGGCCATTCGTTCTACGAGCTATGTGCCTCGCCCACTGCCAATTGAGTTTAGCAATTCTGAGAGCTATGTCGGTTACTTTGGTTCTCCTACGGATCTCCTTGTTTCTGATTCGATCACGCAGAGAAACTCCGAGCATAGCACGCTCCATTGCCCTTTGGGTGACCTTGAGCCTTATGAGATCCATAGTAAGCGATCATGTCTCAGTTCCGTATGTCATCACTGGCAATACACACTGGGCGAAGACCTTGGTCTTAAGACACTGCAGTATTTGGGACTTTAAGATATTGCGAAGCTTCCCGAACGCTGCCCAGCCGAGTTGGATTCGACGATTGATCTCTTTCTTGAAGTTGGATCTACCTAACTATACGTATTCGTCAACAACTTAGCCTCCAACCTTCAGAGGAGTAGGTGCGACACGGACGTTTGACTTAGTTTTCGTCTTGCCCATGTTAATTTTAAGACCTACTTGTTGAGAGGCTCTACTGAGACCGCTGAGCATTGTGCCTAAGTCGTTCACAGTCAGCCATGACCAAGATATCGTCAGCGAATCGAAGGTACTCGCCGTTGATATTAATGCCGATGCGGCAAGGTCACCGGCAGAAAGTCAGAGTAGAGAAATTCTAGCGGGGAGACAAAATTAAAGATTCAAGAATATTTATATATATATATAGGTTTAATATATGTATATATATATATATATATATATTCTTTATTGCACACAAATATTTACATGAAAAAACAATTAGAAAGGACATACACAAAGGTGGACTTATCTCTATAAGAGATCTCTTCCAGCCAACCTTACCGGGTGTTATGAGAATTCAAAGGAATTTACTGAAATTTACATACTATGGACATACACAAAGGTGGACTTATCTCTATAAGAGATCTCTTCCAGCCAACCTTACCGGGTGTTATGAGAATTCAAAGGAATTTACTGAAATTTACATACTATGATTAGATAGATTGGGTTCGACCTACTTTCTGTCACACGGAGAAGAAAATTTTGGAAGGGAGAAAGGTACCGGCCTTAAATTGACCTTATTTATGCCCAGACTTCACAGATCACACAGCGTCACGGCGCAGGGAAAATCACAGCGTAGAGCGGCGGATGGAGGGTAGCGTCGAGGCTTCCGTGGTAGATGTAGACAACAGTGTAGGGTGGAGAATGGAGGGCAGCTCCTCTGTCTGGCTTAGCGAGCAGTGTAGCGGGAGGCAGGCAGGCAGTCAAGTGGGTGATACAAGCCCTTGGTAGAAGGAAGAACCTGGCCGTGTAGAGAAAAACGCCATTAATGTTAGCAATAGCTTGAGCATGAATTGAGCTGCGATGTAGGCCACATCCTCCATGTTTCCTTAGAGACCATCTCCGTGAGGCAGGTGCATGAGGTTAGATAGGTGAGGTTAGGAAGCATGGTTATAGCAGGACACGTGGGAACCACATCGCAGCAGTTTACAATGATAGATGACAAATATTTAGGTGTGCAATAGTGATGATTTTCAATGCTTTGATTTGAATATTAGGAATGAAACAGTAGTGGTCCTGGTGAACGTAGGCAGATTTACATTAGGAAGGTAAGTTGAGGCAATCACTCTCCACTACAGCGCGAAATTCAACATTTTTCAGAGTTATGCTGTTTTTGCAATTTATGGCTCCATTAATGTGACTTTATGTTCATTGGTTTGAATCGTGACTATTTGTGTATTATTATTTTCATTTTTGGATACAAACACACATTTTTACACACATAAACAGAAACTTTCAGGTCCAGGATTTTAGCGCCAAGTGCACAAGTGTTCACGGGTTATACAGTGGTGGTCATATAATTAAAAACGATAAAAGATATGAGGCCAATTTAATTTTGTCATCAGAATAATACGTTTATAAAAATATTTAATAATGTTGTAGAATATTGCTATGACTATCCTGTCTTATTTAGTACCACAATATTGTCAAAACAGTGTGCATGTTTATTTACTTATTTATTAAATTACAAGATCTCACTTATTTGCAGGAACACTACCTACCTGGACAAGTAATTAAGAACGATATTATTTTCATTTTCATCAGATTGAAAATGGAATGCGATGCTCTTCTTCACTATTTATATTGTAGTTTTACGCTGTTATTGAATTCTTTCTCGTTTTTTGCAATTATTCGTCAAAGGAAAAACGTCTCCTCGAAACGATTTGAGAATAGTTCACCTTGTTAAGCAGGACACATTTAAAGGCTCTTATCAGATAAAAAATAAGTTTTTGTTGAGAATAACCTCAATCAGTTTCGGCGCGCACCGTTCGAAGATGTTTGGTGGAGGCACAGTTATTTGGAAGAGTAACCAGAAAGGTACCCATGTCGACACCACGTCTGGCAGGCCTGAGTTGCTTTTGAAAGGAACTGTGTAAACTAGACAGAACAGCAATGGAAGAATGTACTTTTTTCGGACGAAACCAAAATAATTTGAGTATGCTCTAATGGCAACCTGTACGTACGCCGACCTGCAAATAAGGAATTCGATGCAAATTACGCAAAAAAGAATGTAAAGCATGGCGGTTGAAACATCAAAAATTGGGGTAGATTTTCCAATTTTCCAATTATAGCGGGACCTACTAGTATGATGCAAGGTAACATGGATTAATACCAATATATGTAAATAGATACTCTAAGAACGTATTCTGCCATGCGCTGACGATAATATCCCGGTAATTTGGACATTCCAGCACGATAATGACCCAAAACACACTGCCAACTCTGTGAAAACATTCCTCATAGATAAATGGTACAGCTGTGTTAGACTGGCTACCAAATAGCCCAGATTTTAATCCAATAGAAAATCTGTGGATGAACTTTACAATTCATTTTTAAGATGAGTGGAACTCTATTTCAGTTGAAACCTGCCAAAAGTTAATAAACTTTAAATTAACTAACTTTTTACCTTTTGTTTCAACTGAAAGGAATAATATGCTATTGCATCGATTCCGCGCCCGCACCCGCGCCGCTGTCATTCTGTTACCAACGGTAGAGGACATCCAACTAAGTACTATTGTTAGAAAACTAATGGATTTCATTAAGAAAAACGCTGTTAAATTAATTTTAAAATAATATTAACTCGGATTATAAAGTTATTGTTAGTATTATTATAGAGTTTTAACTCGTTCTTAATTATTTGTCCAGCTTCTCGCCTATATGATCTGTGAACAATACCTAAACTACAGCTAAATAAATAGAATATCAAATATTATTTCCTAATTTTCTTTTTTGATTATGTTGGCCTCACAAATATACTAGCCAGCAATATAGTCAATATTGTTTAATAAGGTTTAAAAATCTTTATTATGACCATATAAATTTAGAAGCGATGTCTAATTATGAAGCGTTCTTATAATTAATTGTGACCACCACTGTATCAGAAATACCGGACGGTACAGTTGTGTGTCGTTCCGTGTGCACGCGCGCACGCGCACACGCGGTGCACGCGCAGTGCACACGCGCAGTGCACGAGCGCACTCGGTCTACCTCACGCGTCACCCTATTTGACCGAGGAGCCACACTCACCTCACGTTTATTATTTATTTAATTAAAACCATCTGTTTTGAAACAAGGTAGCATGGCAGATTACTTCTGGTACAGCCCTTACTTTTGTTTAATTGTATCCATTCTCTGGGTTGCTTGGAAGAAATTGCTTTAAGCAATGAGGCCGCCTAAATTGTACAATTTAAAAATTTACTGTCTTCTGTACTATTCTCTATATTCTCTTTCTGTACTATATTTGTTATTGTACAATAAAGCATATTTGATTGATCGATTGATTCTGGACAAACATCTTGAATGTGCTATGAGTGATTTATTTGTTGTCGTTGGTACAGTAGCCACCCCGCGCTGAGCCAGGGCGGCGGAGCGGGCGGCGTGGTGGGCGGGGCGGAGACGCGCTCCTGCGTGGAGCTGTGCGTGGCGCCGCACCTGCCGCTGCTGCACCACGCTCTGCTGCAGCCGGCCGCCCCTGCCACCTACCTGTATACAGTAAGTACTACTCGCGCGGGCACGGCGAACACGCGCTCCTGGGTGGCGCTGTGCGACTGTGCGTGCCGGGTTTTTTTACCCCCTTTACATGTATGGAAGGCATCTTGTTTGCACACAATATAGATTATCCTAGGACACGATACAAATCATAATTCAAGATGGATTCAGGGACACCTCAGTTGTTTAAATCGGTTCAGTATTTTAGGCTGAGCGATGTCTACCATACGAAACATACATTCATACATAACCTGTAAGATTCATAGCCCTTCCTGTTGGCGGGAAATAAATCTTATCTGGGCCTTTGGTAGCTCCCGGCTATAATATCAGTCGTTAACAGTAAACATGTATTCTCTATGGCGCAGGACGGGGAGAGCGGCTCGGCGCAGGGCGACGGCGCGGGGGGCGGCGGGGGCGGCGTGCGCGTGGGGGCGGCGCGCGTGCAGGTGGCGGCCCTGCTGGCGCACCTGGCGCTCTCCGACGTGGAGGAAGTGCCCAACACTATGATCACGCTCGGTGAGTGGCGAGTGGCGAGTGGAGTGCGCTGACCATGTAAAAACGTACTGGCAATACCATAACGAATCTCGTAACTCGTATATTAATAACAGCACGGATAAGATAAATGAGGTTGGATTGGCAATAGTCACACTTTTGTTTGAAAACCAGCGTAGCCGCCTGTCTCCCACCCATCAACTCCACTACACAATACATACACGAATTGCGCGCACTAATAAACAAAACACACTTAGAACACAGGGCTGCAATTGTGTCTCACACCATTTCGAGAGTCTGTACGTAACACACAACCACACGCAAATAAAAAGTATGAACGCGTGCCTCGGTTAAGTATGATTGTCTAATCATACTTGAGGCGCGTTTTTCCAGCGTACATTTCCAATCCAACCTTATTTATCTTATCCGTGAATAACAGCATTTAGTGAAGCAACTCCTAAAAATCTTAGCACATCACCTCGAAACAATTATATTTTTTTTAAAGGCATTGAAATAAGTTTTGAATCGTGTTATTAAACAGTTTTTAGTTTTTCATAAGAATCTTAAAATTCACTAATCTTTTTTTAAAATGTAATCTATCCACAAACTAGGATTTCGTGACTTGCTTATGTGTTTAAAGTTTCATTAGAATTGGCCCATCCATTTTCAAGAAGTAGTCATTTTAAGTTTGTATGGGAGACGATTTTGTGAATACGCTCTTAAGTTTTTAGCAAAAAATCCTGAATTTATGTAGATCGCCCGGATTTTGACTAGATTCAGCGACGCCGCGCCGCGCCGTCTAGTTGTAAGGAAAAATTGAGCGATTCGATTTTCGAGCTGAGTAACAATGTGTTGGCAGGCACGCCGGGCATGCTGGTGGACATGTTCTTCCAGTACCCGGACAACAGCTTCCTGCACGCGGAGGTGCTGGCGCTGGTGCGGCACGCGCTCACCAACACCGCCTTTCGCACGCAGTACGCCGCGCACGTAAGTACACGCGACACATTGTTGATCTTCTGCAATCAGTGAGAAATATTCGTTATATGTTAACATGATTATCAAATGATTTATGTAGACTCTTTGAATTTCAAATTTCAAAATATGTTATACTTACTAATTACGTTGCCCAATGTCTAGGTTCGCAAAAAAACAAACACAACCATAGTTTTCACTAAATAGCATTTTTCCTACAAAAGCATAAAAACTTTTTTTTTCATATTTTAACCAATTTGAATTTTATCATCATTACAGCTCATTTACGTCCCCACCGAGGGGCTCGAGCCTACCCTGAATCAGGGCGATTAGGCCTTAGTCGATCACGCGGGCCCAGTGCGGGTTGGTCGACTTCACACACAACCTTCGAGTTTCTTCGCAGGCGTGTGCAGGTTTCCTCACGATGTTTTTCCTTCACCGTTAAAGCAATCGGTAAGTATGTACGTAAGTTTTTGAAAAACTCATTGGTACATTGGCCGTCCAGATTTGAACCCGGTACCTCTGGTTAGATGGACCGAGTCGTTACCGGTTGAGCCACCGACGCTTTTAATTGAATTTTATATTTATCAAAATTACTAAATTAGTTCTTCAAAGACAATGACATCACAAGCTAGTAACGCGAACAAATTCACAACAAAATGTCGTTTTTGACAACTCATAAAAAGTAACTCAAATGACTCGAGTAGCAGCCAAACAGCTTGAGTCGAGCTTGGTCTGTTGCCACTACCCGCGCTATATATATTTGAGCTCTGTCTGTTTGTAAAGCAACATCTGCAATTATTTAAAAAAGCCAGTGACAAAACTACAAGAACCCTTGGAGATCCATACAGGCTAGTTTTTAACGAAATCCCATTGACTGAAATGTATAGCCGAAATTGTGTGTGTATGAGCGTTAGAATATATAATAACCTACCAATTGAACCGCGAAAGCTTGAATCGAAAACCTTTAAGACAAAATTGTTGAAATGGCTTATTGACAAAAATTATTATAGCGTTAATGAATACCTCTGTGACAAAAATAAACTTATTGACATTTGAATTTTTAAAGTTTACGTGACAAAATAATTATAATCTATGTTAAACATTTGCATGCCTTGCACAGGCGAAACATGATTGCACTAAAAATTATATTAAACATCCTACTACCATGTTTGATGCAAATAAATTATCATTTCATTTCATTTCAACACCGGATTGTAATTTCACAACTATTTAACATTTCCACATGTTTTGAACTCAACTGCCACATTTAGATGGGAGAAGGGTGCGACCCCCTAATGGGGGGGTTTTTCGTCGATGACATGTGGTGTTTTACACGCCATTAAAATATCGGTAACCCTAACCGATACACAGATATAATATACATATCATTATATCAGCTCATATACGTCCCCACCGAGGGGCTCGAGCCTACCCTGAATTAAGGCGATCGTGCCTTAGTCGACCATGCGGGCCCAGTGCGGGTTGGTCAACTTCACACACAACCTTGGAGTTTCTTCGCAGGTGTGTGCAGGTTTCCTCACCATGTTTTCATTCACCGTTAAAGCAATCGGTGAGTATATGTACGTAAGAGGTGCCGAGTCGTTACCGGTTGAGCCACCGACGCTTCGCCACGAATAATATGTATTTACTATATACGAGTATGTATGTATGGTTTTCTTCGGAGGTAGCGGAGAGGCGGCGTAGGGTATCGGACTAGGGCGTGCTGCTCTGAAGTACCGGGTAGTGAGACTTTACTATACCTACAGTAATATGATTTAATCCTTACTAATATTGTAAATGTGAAAATGTGTTTGTTTGTTACATTTTCACGCTTCAACGCCTTGACCAATCATAATGAAATTTGGCATGCAGGTAGCCTGTGTCACAAGGAAGGACATAGGCTACTTTTTATCCCGTGAAAATAGCATAGTCCGATGCAGTTCCCGAGGGAACTGAAAATATACTCTTTTTTGGTTAATTAACATCGCAACGCAACAATGGATTGTGTGATTTTTTGCACTGAGATAGTTGAAGGGGAAATGACACGATTTACTAATAAGCATATCCTGACATAGTTTCCGAGGGATCTGGAGAAAATACACGTCCACGCTCGCGAGCCGCTTGCGGCTCGCGCACCGCGCAACCTCTAAGTCAGTCACAAAAACGATGTCCACGCGGGCGAAGCCGCGGGCAAAAGCTAGTTTGTCATTAAAGCCCAGTCACGAGTATAACGCGAGAGCCGGCCATCGCTCCCCTTGACCATATAAGAGGGAAGGAAAGAAGGAAGACCCGGCTCCCGATACGCCACCAACTAATCCCAATAATGTTTTTTTTTAAAATTTGCAGTTAATAAAAGAATGTGATCTCCTGACGAGGTTGATGGACGCTTACGAAGAGGAGGAGGTGAAAAAGTAAGTGTCGGGAGCGGAGCTTGGATGGAATATACTTTTACGATTTCAATACAGCTTGTGATGTTTTTAAGGTTCCGTACTGGGTTGGTATGCTGTTCACTTAAGAGCCTGCTGGAGTTCATAAATCCCATACAAACGTAGTATTTGCTTCATTTTTTAACCAAACAACCGATTATGAAATAATTTTATATCGATAATCGAGTGACGTATATCTGTGTCTGTACCGCAATACTTTTTTTACTTTTTTGAAAAACGAAACAGGAATCCATTTAATTCCAATAAACTTGTTTTCCGTCTTTTACCTTAAAAACTAGTTTATTGATTAATAATGGATTCCTGTTTCGTTTTACAAAAAAGTAAAAAAAGTATTGCGGTACAGACACAGATATACGTCACTCGATTATCGATATAAAATTATTTCATAATCGGTTGTTTGGTTAAAAAATGAAGCAAATACTACGTTTGTATGGGATTTATGAACTCCAGCAGGCTCTTAATAGCTACAGTTAAGATTATAAGTAGTAAAACAATTCTCTGATCAGAACAATCTCATCTGCCAAGGGTTGTCTGATCGCTTTTAGCGATAAAACCGGCTTTGTACACTTAAGTCCGATAAAACCATGTTGTAATTATTCCTTTTGTGCAACAAGCATTTAAACATACATACATACTAACAAATCCGAGTAGCACCCACCTCCGCCGCCCGCTTCTTTACCCACTACTGCCCCGAATCCACACTTACTCATGGTTTTTCACTTAATTCACAGGTTTAGCTTTGTTTTTTTGATAAAAATTCTCTGCTTTTCATTGTTACTAGATCGTTCAATAAGTCCCGAGACTCACTAACAAGAAGCCACATATATTAAAAACTCTTTTAATATTTAGAAAGTACTGGCCATCAAATGATACGTGTATTTTTGATGTGTAACATCTTTGCTCTCGCTGTCCTGCAATTTGTGGGAGTGATTTCGTGAAATGGGACGGAAATGTGTAACAGGAAGTCGCGAAAGCGCGCGCTATTCGATCTGACGAATGAGCTTTGCTCTCGCTTTCCTGCAATTTGTGGGAGTGATTTCGTGAAATGGGACGGAAATGTGTAACATGGGAAGGAAATGTGTAACAGGAAGTCGCGAAAGAGCGGAATTCTACTTTACGAGAGTCCGACTCGCACTTGGTCGGTTTTTTTCGTTACTGTCAGATCCGCCACCCAGGTACAATATCGTCATCAAATCTAACTAACCTAAAGTATTTTGTCACATGTTACACATCATATGCGAGTACTGTAGGTCTCGCTCGAATTTTTTTTTTGAAAATCGAACAATAAAATATTGATTTGCAGATTTTTAAGTGACGCTACTTTTGAAATTTCGGAAACAATGGAAAAAAAACGAGTTTCGCGTGTTGATACCGCTCAAGCACAGCAGTGGATTATAAAGTGTTACACGGAATCTGCTCCGTCTAAACCAACCGTTTGTCGGTGGCATGCCGATTTCAAACGAGGTCGTTTGGACGCAAATGATGCTGAACTCTCTGGTCGTCCAAATGAAGCAGTGACTGAACAAAACATTAACCAAGTCTTGAAAATCGTGGAAGAAGATCGGAAAATAAAAGTGCGCGAAAAATTTAGTAAAAAATAAAACCAAGAAATTGACACTTTAACCATTGCTTCAATGTGATCACTTCAAATTTTCCGCAAGTATGGAAAAATCGGAATTTTGTTCCGTTATAAATCATTTTTTTAAGTACGGTTGCAGTACTGCCACAATAAAAACTGAACTTGATTCTGTTTATGGCACTGACGCACCAACGCGCTCTGGTCGCCCAATCGAAGTCACTACTGAGGATTTTGTTGAAGAAGTCAATAATATTGTACTCGACGACCGCCGAGTGAAGGTGCGTGAAATAGCTGAGATCGTAGGCATCTCCGCTGAGCGAGTACATAAAATACTTGTACGAAGATTTGGCTATGACAAAGCTGTCTACACCACGGGTGCCACGTTTGTTGACGATGGAATCGGGGGACGGGACATGTAACTCAGTAAACGAATCATCGGAAAAATGATCCTAGCTAACCCGCAGTAGTTTTGAAAGGTCTACTCAGCAATACCCCACACGATAACAAAATCACCACCTCCACACTTAGGCACACCCCGGACACTGCATACAAATGGTCGTGAAATGACATTTCTAAAAACAAATGACGTTACAAACAAAATCATGGTGAAATCCTATACGTCCGAGAACCAAACTGTAATCAATCTGGGCGACGGGGGGGGTGAGGTCGCAATCTAGAGAGCGGCAGGGAGTGTCCATACTGTATGTTAGCACTAATATATATATACTTTGCTTAGGGTCTACGTGGCTAGATAGATGGTAACACGTCTATTTGTTACTGCGAGGGTTCCTAGTATGATACGGAACCTTAAAAATAATGTTGTCCTCACCCAAACAATCCATTCAGTAGCATAGGCGCTAGAGCACCGGACGGATGCAACACCTTCCCCCCCTCCCCCCCCCCCCCCCCCTACACACACACTTTTAGTTGCTGATATGATTAGTGCAAGACAAAGAATCGCCATCAAAATTTCATCTGAATTTTTTTTCCATTACAACACTATCACAATCAAAAGGTGAGGTTTGATTTAGAGGTCGTTTCCAGACAGACTGGCGGCACCCGCAGTGCATATATGGGCCACGTGATCCTGATGCTGCGGCACCTGGCGCAGGCGCTCGACCCTGGCTCCAGCGAGCTGCTGGCACAGTTGGAGCTGCGTCCGGAGCTGGTCGAGCGGTGGCGCGCCTTCCTGGTGAGTGACATACATAGCTAATAGTTTAGCTGATTTGGACTGAAAGCAACACCTAAATTAAGCTTGTCCATAGAAAGGCGAGAGGCGTCGTGGGACATTCACCCGGTTGCAACGTAGTTAACGAACGCTATTAAAATAATTTACCGTATGGCTCCCGGCTTAGAATAGGCCCATCCTATCTCTTCGAATAGGTGTCGTAAGAGTCGACTAAGGGACTCAAACCGGAGGATGGGCAGCCGCGTCCTTTCCGTGACTTGCAGTCGACCTGAGCCGCCTGCCAAGCGTGGCGATTACGGCAACACCCCCCAATGATCTACACAACAAAGAAACGGCCCCTAGTCCCCGGCGGCCCCGCTATTCCCGGCTCTGGTAGCGGTCAAGGTGACGGCGGGGTATGGAGTGCGAACCAGAACATGTCCAGCAGTGGATGTCCACCGGCTGACATGATGATGATGATTAAAATAATAATAAAAAGGTCCAAAAACGTGATGCCATCACTGAGACTTGAATGTGACCCATGAAGACATAAGCACTACCGCGAGGCCACTGCGGCTATGTAAGTATATCCAAGGCACCCGATGTCAGCGTCGTCAACAAAAGGCGAAGTGTTTAACAAAATCGAAGTCTTACACTTTTGTCTCTTTCGCCAAGTTTCTGGAGTGTAAGGTCCAATAATAGGGTATCGGACTGCTAGTCATTTCAGTTACTTTTTATGATCTGTCAAAAACGAAATTTTGTTCTTAAAATGTTTAAATACCCACAAGTGAAGTCATAGATTTTAGCGCCATTGACGAAAAATCGAAGACGTGATGGAAAAACAAAACATGTGAGGTTTTTTGAAACTTCAAGAGGAGAGCAATTTAGAAATCATATTTCGGAATTTATTTTTGATGCAGTCCGATCCCCTATTAAAGGTGTACCGCTAGAGTGAGAGCTCGTCTGTCGGCGGCGCTGCACACGGCGCGCGGCGCTCACGTGCAGCTCTTTGTGAGCGCTGGTTCGTTCCGCTGCGTCTGCGTGTGCGTCTGTCGCGTTTTACGACAAGTGTACTCACACAACTAAACATTTGTGTTATTTGCAGGGCGGCTACTATCCACCCGAGAACATTTACGAGGTAAGCGAACCTTTCGACACCAACCATCGATTTCTACTTACATTTTTGGTATGTAATTGTACGTTTCGTTGTGTGTTGCAGGACGAGAACATGGCGCCCAACATGGACGCGACGTACGAAGTGAGTGTACATTTATCGTTACACATAACAGTTACAGCTAAATCATATAGATTTTATATTGTAATTATAAATTAAGATTTAAATTAACAATGCAAGTAGTATGTCTGAAGTAAAAAACCTATATATGACTAACGGGTCAATATTTGACTTCTACTAGTGTTGCTATAACTTCCGATATGTCACAGTTATGTGTGAATAATAATTTTTTTAGAAATCAATGAAACTTTATCGTGACACATACGAAAGTGCTTCAAAATGGTGGGCTCGGCATCCATACAAATTTGTCCTTTGTCTTGTAGCTTGCATAGACTAAAGCTTGTGGTTTTCCGGTTGCAGTTCAACGAGCTGCCGGCGGACGAGCTGGCGCGCTGCGACCTGCCGCCACATGACGCGCTGCCCGTGAGTACCCGCACCCCCGCACTCCCGGCACCGCCCAGCACCCACACCACACTAGTGCCCCACCTTACTATACTCGTAGGACTACCATCTGTTCGTCCTTACACCAATACTAAATACATGGCCAGAACAACAGAAGGAGTTTGATTGAATCTAATTAATAAATAACTAGCTGTCCGGGCGAACTTCGTACCACCTTACACTACACTACACACCCTACCCTACCCTACCCTGCTCTACCCTACCCTACTCTATCCTACCCTACCCAACCCTGCCCTACACTACCCTACACTACACTAAACTACACTACCTACCCTATCCTACATAAGAACCTTCTCCTGACAAAAACGAACTCGACAAAAAAAGAATTAGCGAAATCAGTCCAGCCGTTCACGCGTGATGCCGTGACCAAGGGAAATAGGGATTCATTTTTATATATAAATAACGAATATGATTTTTATATCACATGGGTGGTTAAATTAATGTATTTACTCGTTTATTATAAATCATGAAAGAGGCGAATAATCTACTAATTTATATACTCCGTGGCGTAATGGTTAGTCCATTCCCTTCACACCAGGAGGTCGCGGGTTCGATTCCCGGCGGAGTCAACTTTGTAAGACTCGGTTTGGTTGGTGGTAGGGCATTTTCATAGCCAGCCTGGCTAGCTACTACCATCTTATCTAAGTCTTGCCGCCAAACATTAGTGTTAACAGTATTTTTTTACATTGTGTTTAGACTACTAAGAGACTTAGAATGGGGCCATCCCGTCTCTTCCTTGGGTGTCGTAAGAGACTACTAAGAGACTTAGAATGGGGCCTTCCCGTCTCTTCCGTGGGTGTCGTAAGAGACTATTAAGATACTTGGAATGTGGCCATACCGTCTCTTGGGCGGGTGTCGTAAGAAACGACTAAGGGACTAAAAAACCCAAACGTGGCAATTACGACAAAACCCTCCAACATGGGGGAGGCCTATGTCCAGCGGTGGACGTCTTTTGGCTGATGATGATGAGCTGATTATGAAAATGACATCCATTTTCAAATTGTTGATTTCATAGCATTACTTTGTGTGTTGGCAGGAGGGTGGCGAGGGTGGCGAGGCGTGCGCGCGCGACGCGCTGGAGGACGACGACGAGGACAAGGTAGTTACGCACTTTATGGTATCCGTTCGTATTAAGACCGTGATTATTTTATTGTAAAATTTACGTAAATTGTAACCATCCGCAGATGGAGGATGCCAAAAGAAGCTTCTTGGATCTCGCGAGTCGACGATTTGGTGACGAGTAAGTACATTTCTGAGTTCTTTATTATTAACTAGCCGTTGTCCGCGGCTTCGCCCGCATATTTATTTATGTCTGTACTTAAGGGTGCTCGGTTTGCGCACATGTGATTAGGTTTCTCCCAGATCCCTCGAGTAATATGCTTTTTCGAGATAAAAAGTAGCCTATGTTATTCACCGCCTTTTACTTGAGCTCTTTACCGAACTTCAGTCAAATCAGTTTTTTTCAGCATAGAAAAGTAATAAGAAGACAATTAGTGAGCTATTACCTAAGTATATCGATTTTGGTCCCTTCCCTGGTCGTGGTCGTCCTCAACGCCTGATCGAGGTATTTTTTTAAAAGCTTTTAATTAACTTGCAATGTATGTATGTTTGTTCGGGTGAAATCTTGCAAGTTAATTTTGACCCACTTCCCGGTTTCCGATTGAGCTAAAATTTTGCATGCATATGTATATCGCGTGACAATGCAATATTAAAAGCCTGTACCTAAAAGTTAGTGTAGGTTTTTCGAAAATTATTTTACTTTCTCGACCCTATAGTATGGTACGAAACGAACGCACGTAGGATAGAGGAAGTATTGTTATCGCGAAAAAAAACATTTCCAAATTTCCTGAAAATGTGTTCTATATAAATAAAAATCGAACATCTCAATTCCGTCCGTCCATCCGTCCGTCCGTCCGTGCGTCCGTGCCTGCGTCCGTCACGCTTGGCCAGGAGGCTAAATTTTTACTCCGATTGGGACCAAATTTAGAACTTTTTTTAAATTATTTCATCGAAGGATTATCAAAAGTCTCTTCGTACCGTCAAACCGAAGAGAGCTGTCATACAACAAAACAGTTTTTTTTAAAACGGCTAACGATTTTGAAGAAACTTTGTACGTCGTCGTGGTTGTAGTAAATACCCATTGGTCTGGGAAAAATCGTGTTTGAATGGTTCTCCTACAAATAAAATTGAAACTTGCGATTTACTCACAAATAGTTGGAGCTATTGAATTGTCATGAGTTACGAATCAGTATATATTTGGCTATGCAACATGATATAATCTTAATCATTACATTTTTTTATTCATTTTTTGTATGAAAAAAATAAAAAAGAGTATGAGGTTTTATGAAACCATGGTAAAAGTCAAACTTTTTTCACATTATAGAAATTTACAGAGCCCGAAACGATCATGGCTGCTCTCGTCTTGGAGCTACGGTTCAGAGGACGAAACGATCATGGCTGCTCTGACGAAAAATTTTGAGACGATAACTCTTTGCCGTCACGCAACACACAGACGAAAAAGCTTGAGACGATGTAATAAAAGATTCACTTTAATAATAAAAAAAGACCAGAAAATTTAGTGTCGGCTGCCGTACAGTTAATTGCTCTATCAGTTGATCGTTGTATTAAACAGAAAAATTAATTCAAGTATTTCCTTGTTTCGCCAAACGTCTGGCGGATAGATCGGCCTCATTTGCAATGTTAGGAGATGCCACCTCATGGAGTATGCTAAAACAAAAATGAACTAAATTGAAACTTACGCAGTAATTTTAGTCCCGCTCTTTTTGTATGCCTAACCGGATCTTGTTTTTTTAAATATCGATGCATACAAAGCATAAATAAATTAATTTGTTAAACAATTAAATGTGTATTGTGTTGTGTGTGGCAGCATGTGGGAGGACTCGCCGGCGGGAGACGACGAAGAGGAGGGAGTGCCGGCGGGCGCGTTCGGCGTGCACCACGTGTTGGACGACGACGTGTCACGTACGTGTATATTGTGTTGTGTGTGGCAGCATGTGGGAGGACTCGCTGGCTGGAGACGACGAAGAGGAAGAGTACCGGCGGGCGCGTTCGGCGTGCCCGGCGTGCACCACGTGTTGGACGACGACTTGTCACGTACGTGTGTATTGTGTTGTGTGTGGCAGCATGTGGGAGGACTCGCTGGCTGGAGACGACGAAGAGGAAGAGTGCCGGCGGGCGCGTTCGGCGTGCCCGGCGTGCACCACGTGTTGGACGACGACGTGTCACGTACGTGTGTATTGTGTTGTGTGTGGCAGCATGCGGGAGGATTTGCCGGCGGGAGACGACGAAGAGGAGGGAGTTTGTGAACTAGATTTCGCAATCTGACCAGCAACACGAAAGTTGTCAATAAAATTATTGTATTCTATTGTATTGTAACAAACGTGTGACATTTGTGAGCCCGAGCCGCAGGCGAGGGTTTACCATCGTCACGAGTTTGTTATTTTCTTATACACCCATGTATCATTCGAATATTTTCAATACAGTTGTGAGAAAATCGGTAAAATAAAAAACGACCGTGACAGAAAAACAAAATACATAGGTACATACTTATCAAGGTTTCGGCAACCAAAGTTCATTTTACACGACTTGTGGCTCATTTTAAATGTCCGGGGAGTAATCTCACTTTGTGTTTTCTTATACATACACATAAGTATATATTTTTTTACAAATATATTTACTATTCATAATTTTATTCGTTTTCACAACTAAAACAACTCAATTCAGTTTTACGAAAATTGCGCCATATTTAATTTAGCTAAGCACACGTATGCATGTGTTATTTTTTTAATATTACCATGAATAGATTACTTTGAAATAAGGCTTATGATAATGTTATTGTAAGTTTAAAAGTCGACACTGACACCGACCACGCCCCAATCGTGACGTCACCACCGACGTTAGTTCAACTCTGCTTCCCTCTACTCCTTGGAAGGTGCGACAACCAGCTCTGTGAACGCCTTACGCTGCCCCGCCCGTGCTGGGCTTAGCGCGGGAACTTCATCATCATATCAGCCGAAGGTCGTCCACTGCAGGATATGCCTCCCCCAAGGATTTCCACGACGATCGGATTTGCGCTGCCCGCATCCAGCGGCTTCCCGCGATCTTATGGTTCCCGGCTTAGAATAGGGCCATCATCTTCCAATAGTTGTCGTAAGAGCCGACTAAGGGACTCAAACCGGAGGATGGGCAGCAGCGTCCTTTCCGTGACTTGCAGTCAATCTGCAACAACACTGCGATCGCCAACCCGCCTGCCAAGCGTGGTGATTACGGCAACACGCCCCAATGATCGACACAAGCGCGGGAACTTATGTGTCGCAAATGTTACTTGTAGCTTGGGAGAGCGACCCGCGCGGTACATTTGAAGCGGCTGAAATGAGTTGTGCGTTCGACGCGGACGCCGGCGGCGGCGGCGGCGGCTGGGCGCAGTTCAGCCAAGTGTGCGTGCATCCCGTGGACCCGTTCGCGCCGGTCACTCATCCGCCTACAGCGAACGTTACTTCTAGCGAAGTTGCATCGCAGCCGCCTGCTGTGCTGTTTGAAGATGACAGTTTCGGTAAGTCGATAATAATTGGCCTTTTGCGTGTATAACAGACGATGTGGTCAGTGTCGCGTTACGACTGTCCTCTCCGCAGACACTGCTCCGCCGCCGACACAATAGGATATTATCCAGTATTAAACATATTTTTTATCCAGAAACGGTAAACCATCTCAACTGATATATGATTAGGTACAAAATATTATTTAGCAAAATAGCATACTCTCTAAAGTATGTGAAACTTGTGAAACTGTTATGTACTTGTCTTATCTTTCATTAATATTCAATTTTATATTTAATCAAATCACAAAATTAGCTAGTCACAACTTTACTTACTTGTGGCGTCATTTTTGTGTAACGCGAACAATTATAGAACAAAATAGCTTTTTTGACAGACGATAAAAGTAACTAACTTGACCAAGTGGAAGGAATTAAAGAAACGCAGGGTTGGCCAGGAGCCGCGACCCCTCTCGGGAAGTCAACAGGGTGAAGCGGATAATAGGCTTAGTGGAACGAGTTCAGGCTTTCCCTGAAGAACATTTTGCAGTTGTTTTCATTCGGTGGACCTCTGGAGGAATATTGCACTGCTGTCTGCTGCGGAGATGAGAACTTGGGTAAGTTTACATCATCGTGGTGTAAACTGGGTAGACGTGTTCTAAAAATATTTCTAAAGAAAGCTAAAAGTAGCTGAGCGTGCATTCCTCTCGTAGACCCGTCGCGCCGACCCACGACCCGCCACCATCTACAACCGAACCCTAGTGATATACTAGGAGGTAACGACTTATGGAGCAACGCCCGTTAGTAGTAGGAGTTCTGGACCAGGCCCCCATCCCCCTGCTGGAGCACCAAAGTTGGAAATGGCGGAAATTAATTCCTAAAAAAAGATTAAAAATAGTGGTGTCGCCCCCCATTTTAATCGTTTGCGCGTGGTCCCATTTCGCTATCTTCAAGCGTTTCCGAGATTGAAATTCCAGGAAATTTTGGGCTCCGGATCCAGAAATCTCGTTAATGCTACTACTAACGGGCGTTGCTCCATAACGCAACCGAATATTTGTCAGTTTTTGCATTATTGTAATGAGTACAACTCCTTCATCTTATCGACAAGGAAGCAAATATTCATTGATGTCTTTGTGATCAATTCAGTCAAAACAGGAAGCGATCACCGGATGGTAAGAGGCACATAGAATCTAAAGACCAAAGCTAGAAAGATGTCGTCTGATGAAGTCTACGCTCCGACCAGCGCCCATCCAGCTGCAAAACCCTGAGAGCTTTCAGCTCGAGTTGCACAATCGCTTCGAATGCCTTGGAGAATGCGACAATGTGGACGATTATAATGACAGATTGGTGGATATTGTCCAAACGGTCAGGTCTAAGATTTTTAAAACTCGCCGTTCAAACAGACCCAAAATAATCTGAATTCACCAGCAACACCATGGAAAAAAGACGAAGATTGGTTTTGCAGTCCTCTGAAGACGCCACTCAGTATTGGCAACTAAACAGGCAAATCTCTAAGTCCCTGACTCGCGATTTGCGCCAGTATAATACAATGAGGCGATTGAGCACAACAAAGGCTCAAAAGTGTTCGGGAGAGCTCTCTCTGTTGGACAAAGCCAACTGACTAAGCTGAGGACTGACCATGGCAGGATCATATCTTCTAAGACTGACGACTTCTAGCCTGCCGAACACGCTAGTTTCCGAAAAGGTTTTAATATTCACCCAGCTACAACTCGATTTTAAATAAATTCAAAAAATTTCTTATATCAAACGCGTTCTACACAGTAGACGAGTTCACTGACCCTCCCCAGGAGCATACTTAAGGAATAATAAACATACTTGTACCTGCAATTGTAATAATATAAAAAATTTGAATGTCCAATTTTATAAGTAATGTAATAAATAATTTAATTAATAATAAATATTTGAATTGAACTAACATTATGACGTGTAAACCATACAGTTTATCAATAAATAATTTGTATTTGTATTTGTAATACCATAGACCACATACATACATACATACGCTGCGGCAGATTATACAGAAGACTGAAGAGTACAATCAGCCACTATGCTTGACGTTTGTGGACTATGAGAAATTCTTTGATTCAGTCGAAACCTGGGCTGTGCTAGTCTCTCCAGCGATGTCACATTAACCCTCGATACATCGAGGTGTTGAAGTGTCTGTATGAAAACGCCACCATGTCGGTTCGCCTCCATGCCCAGAACTCGAAACCTATCCAGTTGTAGCGAGGGGTGAGACAGGGAGACGTTATATCTCCGAAACTGTTCACCGCCGCCCTGGAAGTTTTTCAAGCTTCTGGACTGGGGTGGACTCGGCATCACTATCAACGGCGAATATATAACCCACCTCCGATTCGCTGACGATATCGTAGTCATGGCTGAGACTATGGAAGACCCAAGCACAATGCTCGATGGCTTCAGTGAAGTCTCTCAACAAGTGGGTCTTTGAATGAAGATGGACAAGACGAAAATAATGTTAAATGTCCATGTCGCACCCACCCCTGGAGACTTTACACTGGAAGTTGTTGACGAATATGTATACCTGGAACTAACAGTCTAGCTAGGTAGGTCCAACTTCAAGAAATAAATCAATCGACGACGTATCCAACTCGGCTGGGCAGCGTTCGGAAAGCTTCGCAATATCTTTATGTCCCAAATACCGCAGTGTCTCAAGACTAAGGTCTTTGACCAGTGTATGTTGCCTGCCAGTGATGAATTAAGAGGGGAGACGGGCACTGTTTTTTCCATGCAAACGTTATCGACAGTTTTCTCCTTGATTTTTAACACTAAAGAAATGATTTTTATACATAAAATAAATATTCATTTATTCTATGCTCCTATGTCTTCCTTTTTTGATAACTTGTTTTTTTGAGCAACTAGAAGCCCTCAAAAATTACAGAAAAATACCTAATTTTTATCACCACTAGTAGAGATTCAAAAAGTATTTACAAAAAAAGCTAAACATAGAGGCCTAGTACAACTACTTATTATTCTATGTGTATTTTTTTTTAACATATGTCTAATTTTGGAGGAGAAAATCGTCGAGAGCCAAACCTCGAATTTTGAAATTTTTAATCCAAATATTCACCGGGAACTGCAGTTGTCCTTATCGCACAATGACAGGTTTACCTACACATTGATAGCGCTGGCGCGAGCGCCAACGCGCGACGGCAACAGTTGTTTCAAATACCTATTTTTCAAATGTGTCTAGCCAGCGTCCGCTCTTAAGGAACTGAGACATGGGGGCCTCATAAGAAGGCTCAAGGTCACCCTAAGGGCTATAGAGCGTGCTATGCTCGGAGTTTCTCTGCGTGATCGAATCAGAAACGAAGAGATCCGCAGGAGAACCAAAGTAAATTTTTAATAATAAATAATAATAATAAATTTTTATTTCATTACCAAAAACACAGTTAAACGATAATACAGTAAGTAGTGGTCCCCACACTAGGCTAGGCCTGTATCGTGGGGGCCGAAAATAAAAGCTTTACCAGGATCCAAACATGACATACAGAGAGAGTACTAAGAGAGGTACTTAATTTTATTAGTTATGAGATATGTGAAGGAATTTATAAAAAGGCATAATATAAATGTATGTGTGTATGTGTTGTAGGTATCCTTATAACTTAAAGAAAAAGTGTATGTATGGGTGTGTGTGTGTATGTAAGTGTGTGTGTGTGTGTTGGTGGATTGAATTGCACGTTAACATGTAGTTTTATTGTTTTTATGTTGGTTTGACTAGATCATAGAAAAGAGAGCACTAGATTAATTTATCCGACTACTCTCAATAGATTTTCGGTTTCACTGTAGTTATAAGTAATGAGCAGTTTGAAAATTTTTGATTTAGCTTCTCGACTGTTGCAGCGTATAATATCTACGTGTTTTACTATCCTACTATAGATAAAAGGGAAAAGAAAAGTCTGAAAACGTTGCGCAAATGTTGTTTTAACCAAAGGCTGGGGTAGTCTGTAAAGACGTTGCTTTAGCAAAGAACTATATTTCACTGAGTTTAGAGCAATACAATGGACATGATAAGTCACTCGATAGATGAAAAGTTTTCTAACACTGAGTAAATTTGCATCATTATAAAGAGTCGTAGTGGGATAGCGGAAAGGTTTGTTAAACATGACCTTTAGGACTGATCTTTGAGCTCTTTCGAGCCTTATCAGGTGACAGGTGGCAGTTCCACCCCGCGCCAGAATACAATACGTAAGGAGTGATTGACATAAGGCTGTATAGATCCTATTGAGAAGAATTCGATCCATAATATCGCGTAATAATAGCATGGGATGGATTACCTTACGGACTCTTTTTGACATAACTTCAATATGGTTTTCGAATGTCAATCTTTCATCCAAAACTATGCCCAAATATTTATAACATTTTGACCTTTTGATGATGTCACATGGGCAAAGGGAATTTGGATCATAAACTGGCAAATTAGAGACTGAGCATGTGTGTACCTTGATGTTTCCATTGATTTTTGGTGCCGAAGAGATAGTTTTATAAAAGCATAGAAATTTAGTTTTGTCAGTATTAAGAGTCAAAAGATTAAATTGCAGCCAGGATGCTAGTTGTTGTAACCCCTGTTCTACATAAGTGTAACATTGCTGCCATGTCTTTCCATGAAAAAATATGGCTGTATCATCAGCATGACAAATTATTTTAGAATTTGCCATTGCGACTGCTGCAAAATCATTCATATATATTATGAACAAGGTGGGCCCCAAAATACTTCCCTGAGGTACACCGAAGGATACATTTCGCGTTTCACTGCAATGATCACCAATCTTGACGCATTGTTTACGATTAGACAGATAGCTCTGAAACCACTCCAAGACACGTCCTCTTATGCCCATACCCTCCAGTTTACGCAAAAGAATAGGAATCGAAACCGTATCAAACGCTTTGGCTAGATCTAAGAAAACGCTGTATCGTATTCGTAACTAAGAGTACTGCATTTTCAGTCGACTTTCCCTTTCTAAATCCGAACTGATGTTTACCAAGTAGGTTATTTTGTTCTAGGAAACACATCAAACGATCATTGATGACCTTTTCTAAGATTTTTGAAAAAACATTGAGCAGTGAGATGGGACGATAGTTGTTTGGAGTATTCTTAGGACCTGCTTTGTGGATAGGAGTAACAGAGGCAATTTTCCATTGCTCTGGAAATATTCCCGTGGAAATACTTAAATTAATAACGTGAGTGAGGGGGACTACTATGTAGTCTTTAATAGTTTTGATCAACTTATTACTTAAGCCATCTATGCCCCGAGCACAATTGGTTTTCAAATTTATTATCAAATTCTCTACTTCGGCTGTGTCTGAAGGACGCAAAAACATAGAAGTTAGTGGTGATATATCTTGCTTTACTCTACGTGTTAGTGACAGCTCGGTCTCATTAAGCTTTGAAAGAATGTCATTTGCAAGAGTTTTACCAATATCCGAAAAATAATCGTTACAATGGTTGAGTGACTCATTAGGAGAGCCCTTTGCATTCGCTAATTCTAATGCAGGATTTTGTTTTGGGGATGAATGGGTGATACGTTTTACAGACTTCCAGAGCTCCCGTGGATTATGTTCATTTTTTAATATTTCTTTTCTTTCATAGTCGAGTCTAAGTTTCCTTACTAGTTCGAAATAAAAATTCCTGTATCTTCTAAAAGTTAATTATTTTAGTTCATCATTGGGATGTTTGCGCGCTTCCATGTGAAGTTTGTCTCTAATTTTGGAGCACCTAAGCAAGCCAGGAGTCATCCATGGCTGCAGGAGAATTTTTGAGCGACTTACTTTGATGAAAGTAGTATGTTTTTGTATTGCCGTTGTGAGAGTATTTGTAAGTAAATCCGTAGCTTCATTTGGACATTTACAATTCAATACACACGACCAATCAAAGTTTGCCAGATCAGATTCTATCGCCCGAAAGTCGTATTTAGAGACTAAAGACTTACCACATCGTTGATTTCTGATGTGCCTTGAATCGAGCCCTAATATAACAAGATCGTGATCAGTTACTCCAGCAGGACACACAATCGTTTCAGCTGGTTTGTTAGCGGGCACAAAGAAATGGTCAAGACAAGAGTCACCTCGAGTTGGTTTATCAACTGCAGAGGTAAATCCCAATTCAGTCATCAGTGAGAGATAGTCATCGACCGCAGTACTATCACTGAGGATATCAATATTGATGTCTCCAGTGACCACGGTGGAGAATTCCTTTGGGATGCTTTGGATAGTTGTTCTTAAAGATGTGAAAAAATTTTCAGGGTCTTTAAAAGAAGGAGATCGGTAGACACCTATAACTGCAATGTTGCTCTGTAATTTTACAACTAGACCGTTGCTATCAACAATTTCGGGTTCAGTCACATTATGTGAAAGTGTGTCCTTGACGTACATTACAACACCACCTGCTTTATTTATAAATTTTGATGTGTGATACTCGGTATATCCTGGTATTTGAGGAATTGCAGATAGGTCACTTATCCAACATTCAGTTAGAGTAATAATGTCAAAAACCATGTTTATTAGTAACCGACATAGCTCACAGAATCGCTAAACTGAAGTGATAGTGGGCAGGGCACATAGCTCGTAGAACAGATTGCCGTTGGGGTAGTAAAGACCTCGAGTGGCGAACGCGTACCGGAAAACGTAGCGTAGGAAGGCCTCCCACGCGATAACCCGACGACCTGGTGTAGATCGCGGGAAGCCGCTGGATGCGGCCAGCGCAGGACCGGTCGTCGTGGAAATCCTTGGGGGAGGCCTTTGTCCAGCAGTGGACGATTTTCGGCTGATATAATGATGATGAGTACAAGTACTTTCATTTTATATCTTACGCAGTCATTTGCCTTATCGTTTTTTTTGGTCACGATAACTAGTTTTTGAGGCACTATAAGTACATAACGCAATAACGCATCCACTTTGCGCAGGCGGACCGACATATTTAACATCAGAGGGTTGCCATTTATCCTCTCAACCTAAGTTTATCTATTTCTGTTATCTTTACCAGATTTGTCATGACCTCCTAGTCTATGAGGAGGAGATGCGGGACTATTTGGTGGAACTTGGTAATAAAGTCAGTCACAATATTAAATTACACTCGACTCATGCCAACAACGTTAATCTGGGCGCAGTTCAGCCGAGCGTGTGTGCGTGTGAGCCGCTAGATAACAACTTTGGTACAATGGAAAATAAAAGACAATCTTTTATTAGAGCATAGTACAACAATTTAGAGGTACTAATTTGCTATTCAACAATAGAAATAACAAAACAAACAATGAAAATAGCAGTACTTTACAAAAAAACGGTACTGACTGAGCAAATGTTGCAGTAGAATTGCAGAGCTGGTGTTCTAACAGAAACCGGTTCGGCAAACGAATAATTATCAGTGACAATTTTTGATCATTCGACTTTGAGCAAGCTGGGGCCGATTTTACTAAATGATTAAATGCCTAAAATCAGATCGCAAGGTGATGTTTTTACAGTTCACTGGCACCAAGTGCACAAAATGCCAGCTCGAATACTAAATAACCCAAATATCCCACAAGACTCTTCGCAAGTTCGAGCTAAGCTTGTGTTGTTTGAGTGGGATGACAGTACAGCCAACACTGAAGCCACTCGCATGTATCCGTCGCGGCTCTGGAGATAGCGTCGTGAGCTGTCGCAAGGTGGCACAGTCAACAATGTTGTCAGGGGTTTCATCTTTGTAGATGACCAGTATATGATATGATTTGAAAACAGTGTGACCAGGCTTGATAAGTATTTGTTCTTTGTTTTTAAGCTATTGTATAGCTTTTATCACGGGCTTTGAGGGGACCGAATCAAGAAATTTCGTAACGAAAATAAAACTTCACCCCAAAAAAAAAATATATGGCGATGGCGATTGATGATGGCGATTTATGATGGCAATTGATGATGAACTTTCTTAGTGTTAATTTATTACATAAACATCCCGCGCCCCAAGGACTATATGGTACTGGTAAATACTGCATAAATAAAATAAAAAGAAATATAATTGCATAAGTTGATAAAAAATGCTATGCAATAGCTTTACCGCGGCAGTCCCCGAGTGCCACACGTCTTTTTTTTTCAATTTGTATGGCTAAATTAATCACAGCACGCGTGCAAGTGCCTACAACTGGGCCTAGCTGCTGGCTGGTACGTCCTTACGCGTTTAATCGTGATTCGCGTAACTGACACCCACGGCTGCCTTTCTTGGTTGAAGGTCTGTCATATGTGAAATTAAAGTCACTGTTTGTTAATGTAAAAATGTATAAAATGTTGTTAATGTTATTGAGCTACTGGGAGTTGGACCGCAACTGACTTCGTTGCCTCGATACTAGATTCAGCCGAAGTCGCCAGTGCATCCAAAATTAAGTAGGCTACACGCGTCATCTACTGTTATTTGTCACTGATATTTTGCGTGTTTATATATTTATAGTATGTATGTGTATGTATGGATGTATTTTAGTATATTTTATTGTATATATGTATTTTTGTTTAGAATTTAAATAAGTTTATAAACTTGTTTTTTTTTTAATTACTTTTAGTATTATATTATTATTTTATTATTTTTTTTTATTTATAATAATAAGTTAGATCGTTTAATAGTTGAATTTGCTGCCATCCTGTACTAATTTACCTGTCTTTCAATCCCTAACTTAAGGTTGCCTGGTAGAAATCGCTTAAGTGATAAGGCCGCCTTTGCACTCTATGTTTTTTATTACAAATTATAAGTCCTGTATTGTTTTTGTGGCTTGCAATAAAGTATATTTACTTACTTACTTACTTTTCCAATTAAAATGCTGACTGTACACACCAGTTACAGCATATAATATACTGAATCTAGGGCCTAATTTTTGGCACCACAAGTAAAATTGTTAATATTGCATTGTTTAATCCTTTTTTCTCTTAGTTTTGATCATGTTTATTGTACTTTTCCTTTTAGTGTCAAAAATAATTTTTTGTCTGTCTGTTAACCTGTATAGTAGGAGGCTCTTTGTGCAAGGTGCGACTGGGTGGGCACGGGTGGTCCCTGCTCGCCCTATACCTGCCGCCAAGCAGCTTGCAGCGGTCTACGGGTGGGGCGACGCACCCTTCGACTCACAATTAGATGAATGGTTAAAAGGGTAGGGTGGGTCGAAATAAATAAAAAAATATGTTTTTACCACCACAACGATATATTAGTAATAAAGAAAGAAATGAAGCGTCGGTGGCTCAACCGGTAACGACTCGGTCCATCTAACCAGAGGTACCGGGTTCAAATCTGGACGGCCAATGTACCTATGAGTTTTTCAAAAACTTACGTACATATCATTACCGATTGCTTTAACGGTGAAGGAAAACATCGTGAGGAAACCTGCACACATCTGCGAAGAAACTCGAAGGTTGTGTGTGAAGTCGACCAATCCGCACTGGGCCCGCGTGGTCGACTAAGGCCTAATCGCCCTGATTCAGGGTAGGCTCGAGCCCCTCGGTGGGGACGTATATGAGCTGATATAATAAAAGAAAGAAAATAATAAAAATGGTGATTAATACAAAAAAAAACATTCGGAAAAAAAGAGAGAACAAGAGTGAGTGTAGGATTAAATTATGAAAAAATAAGCGTATAAAGCCAAAAAAGGAAAAAATTGAAAGAAGATAATACAAAAACAGTTTGAAAACAAACCAAAAGAATGACGTCGTCTTAAATTACGAAACAGGCGCTTACAGGAAACTGCTCGCACTTGAATGGAACGGGAAGTTTTCGAGATGAGGGGAATGTCAACTAAACCCAACCAACCAACCACCGTACCACATTTCAGCTTTATAGCTGTAATAGTCTTGGAGTAACAGGGCTGCGACACGCGTACAAACAGACAGACGGACCTGGCAAAACTAAGGATTTGGATGGATATGTGTAGCGACCTCGTTCCCCTCCATCTCGCTAAGGTCGCTATCATTTAAAGCTGCCACCAGCCCATTTTTAGGTGCGAGTATGGTTAATCGAAGTGACTTCGAAATAATAATGGCAACAAACAATATATCGAATCAAATCAACAAAACTAAAAGTTTGCAGGGTCACGATCAAGAGCTAGCTAATACCGCTCTCTTAGTATTAACCGTGCACGTGTCCACGTGGCCTCCCATAGGACAGTACGCCGCGCCTGGTGTTGCCTGCACGTGCACGGGTGTCCACGTGGCCTCCCATAGGACAGTACGCCGCGCCTGGTGCTGCCTGTTATTCAATCCCCTGTTTACTTTGCAGACGACCCCATGAAGTTACGTCTCGGAACAGCTCAGAACTCCGCTGAGCTGCGAGTATCGGCGCACGATCCCAGCGCCGAGCTCGCCAACAACTTGCTGACGGCCATGAGCGCCATGGCGCCCGACGTCATCGCCAACATCGTGAACGCCAACCTGGCTCCCCCTGGCGACTCCCCCTGCGCCCCCGAGGACGGGGCGCCGCCGGACCGCGAGGAGAGTTGATCCTGGCTAGGCAGGTGCGGTAGATAGCTCCGTTGATCGCTGTTCATTGTGTTTGATGAAGATGACAAATTTGTTTATTGTTGGCTCGTGTGTGTTGTAAGTGAAAGTGGACTTTAAGTACTCCTGAAAGAGCTTTAAAATAACTGGCTTTCTGCTCAGGAAACTGAACGACCTTCCCCACGAAACCTGTGGTCTATCTACTAGAATTATAATATTATCCTTGGTATGGGCAAAAATTTGTTCCTATACAAAATTGTCTATTCAGCTCATTAGCTGAATAGACAATTTCTATCAATTGATAGTTAGATTTTAATTTGCAACACGACATGGGTTTAATAGGGAAACGTTTTTTCATTTCACGAGTACTAGTCCAGTCCTCCACTAACTTATTAAAGCTTTTTAAAGGACCCTATACTTATATATTGTTACTTTTTATAAAAATAAATAGGAAAAAATAATGTGGAAAAGCTTGTCGTATAGAATCGTGACACATTTTGAGGACGTGAGACAAAGTCCAATTTCACTTAGGCTAGACTTCTGTTCGACCATTAACCATTAAGTTTTAAACGCGCCCTGTATAGTTCTTATTCAATCCTTGTTTATCCGCTCGTTTTCATTGTCAACTTTATTACTTTCACACCTACAGGCAGGTAACGTAACGTAACGTAACGTGTTACCTGCGCAGTCCTTTTTAATGTGAGCTACCCCAATATTTTAATGTATAATTGTATATAGAATTTCTAACTAATGGTTTAGGTATTTGTTATTGTTGTCAACTAGAACTAAAACGGCTGTCCGACGAAATATTCGAATAACATGTAAAAACCGATCATTCACTAATTAACTCCGCGGGTCCAGTACATACGACGATTCCTCTATTTTATGTAAACTTAGGTGTATAATTCCGATGTTCCTTTTAAAAAGTTATACAGGATTTCCTCTCCTTTTCTCTCTTACCCCAGATCTCACGAGAGTGCAAGGGAGAGTCACTAATGCGCCAATCATTTTTTATTTATTTAAGATAGTTGAAACTCCCTGAAAATAGTTTTTTCTTAGTAAACTAATATTCGTGTGATAATTTGAACGTGTTCAATTCAAGTTTCAATTCAATGAGTTGTTTGTATAAAATTTAATTGTTACGAACTGTATAAATAAATATATCTTGTACGATCGACAACACGTAACGTGAGCTTGGACGTTGTTGCAAACCAGCATGCTCTAAATTGCTAGGATTGCGTGCTCGTGCAGATGAAGGCTGCGGGTTCGAGAAGAGTTGCGCCGCGAAACCTTTAATTAGTACAAGTGACTAGTAACCACAGATAGATTATTTATTATTATTATGTACGGTTCAATACGATTCCGCTCAGATTGAAAGACTAGAACGAAAACATACAAGTTCAATCCAAATATAATGAATGCATGACTACCTACGTGATCTAATACTCCATTGGGACCCATATAGTATGTTGGTGAAAGTGATGCCGGTGTTCGGCGAAACGGACTCGGAATTGTAGTGAAATGTGGCAAAAGGTTGGGATTTACTTTAATTCATCATCATCATCATCATGTCAGCCACAAATCGTCCACTGCTGGACAAAGGCCTCCCCAAGGATTTCCACGACAACCGGTCCTGCGCTGCCCGCATCCATCGGCTTCCCGCGATCTTCACCGGGGCATCGGTAGGCGTGGGAGGCCTGCCTACGCTACGTTTTCCGGTGCGCGGTCGCCACTCGAGAACTTTACTGCCCCATCGGCCATCTGTTCTACGAGCTTACATTGTGTACATACCTGCGTCGATCCTATATGTAAATACTGTCTGTTAGGACGTGTACATTGTATAGTATGCATTTGTCACGTGAATCGGAGCTAAACGACTTAACATACCTACCTACATAAAATCTGTAAAACAAGTTTTAAAGTAGGTTTTAAAAAACAAAGCTTAGGAGATAATTTTTAACGCATGTGCGAGTTAAGAGCGCGTGTATGCCGCCTGGCAAGTGCACTAACGGCACCGTTGCGCGGCATCATGAGCGAAGTTTGCTCCCCCCCCACCCCTGTGGGCCGCGCGCGGACATATCCCCTGATATCAATAGGTTAGTTTGTTTTACTTCGTACTTATGTAAGCTATTCTTACCGTTGCTAAATTCATTTGTTGTGTCCGTTTCATTTAACATTATACTTGTACGTATGTGTTAAACCTATTAATTATGTTGCAATGAATTTTGGAAGTTTTTGAAATACGTTAGGAGTGCCAAAACTTTTAACTGTATTTTAATCGTTTTGTGATGTAAATAGTTATTACTTTGCGTTACATTTTATTGTCTATCTGTCACATTTCAATATTGAACACGGAACATATTGTGGACCCATATCGTAATGTTAATTTAGCGTCATGGTTTAATAATATCTGCGCTCAGGGCGAGTGTTTAAAATAAACTAACATTAATTAACGTGCAAAACGTTTCAAGATTTAATTTATATTGTAGTTAAGTTACATGAAATGTGCAATATTATGTGAGATCAGTGGTACGAGAACTGTGAGCCTGTAATTCATAAGAATTTGAACAAATTATGGTAGAGCTTAAGTAACTCTTAAAAATATTTTTAACATACCTACAACCTACCTTTGAAGCCGCCAGCAGGTTAAAAGAAAATAATGATCTTTTTAATAAATGTTATTTTTAGTATAGCTCGTTTAGTGCGAACCTCTTGTGTTACAATAGTATATTGTGATACAAGGGTGGAAAGTAGGTTATTGTAAACGAGCTGTCATTAACAAGCCCGGGCCGAAGGGAAACACAAATCAAAGAATTCAATATGTTTATTTCAATATACATACGTGCAGAGGTTAATACAAAATGGCGCGTTTATGCAACTGTTTTTTTTACAACGAAACTAGGCAACGGGCTCGTACGCGTACACAGCCTATTCGATTTTTGACAAATGTTGATGTAAAAATAGTTAAATTGAAACTAGTAGGTATTTAAAAATAACAAACAACCATTTAAAGGAATTTTGAGAATTCAACGCTAAGACCTACGGAGGCATTCATTTTTCCTCGTATAAAATCTATCGGATTATATTCTATGTATGAACACTCTTTGCTACTAAACTTTTTCAATTTACTTATAAATTTAAAACTAAACTGCAAAAGTAATGATCGAGCTCGTAAAAGAAAGTCACGACCGCGTAAAAGAATGATGCCTGTGCAAAAGATTTAATTTTCGAATCATAATTATAGCCTCTGAAAGTAAACCATGTTTAACAATTGTATTGAGAAGGGTATTTCGACAGGGACGCTCGAAGTGCCGCCTTTATGGCACAAATTCATCGAAATTGGAGCTCCAGAACACGACCGAGGCGAAAATTTACATGACGTTATATTCTTTATTTAATTTAAAATATAAATGGAGTGGTTATCTCACTTATTTTGTATACATTTAGGAACCGAGCGTCCTTTTTGAAGGACCATTTATTTGCTGTAAATATTTCGAGGTATTTGCCTTGGCTTACGGTAGTTTGATTTGTTTAAGGCGCGAATTTCAATATATTTTTATGAAATACGACTCCATGTTTAATTCTTTAACAAGTTTAACCTGTTTTGCGACAGTATTACATATTTTTTTGCCAATTTCAATGAATTTGTCAAATGTGGTATTTGTCAAATATTTTGGCGATAACCTTAATAGCATACTATTAAGGTATTTCGTGATAATTCCTCTTTATTATCCAAAATGAGAAATTTCACATTTGATGAACCCATTAAAATTGGTGGAAAATAAAGTAAGACTGTCGCAAAACAGGTTAAATTTGTTAAAAAAAGTAAACATGCGTCATATAATTCACAAAAAAAACCTTGTAAAGTTTGAAATTCGCGCCTTATGGCTTTTGTTTATCCAATTTGTAGTTTTGGTTGTCCAAAACGAGCCACCTTATGCAACTACCTACATAGGTAATGTGAATCTTGTAACGAGTGCGATGCGCGCTACGCCGCACCGCCCCGCACCACCCAACACCGGTCGGAAAACATATTTAACTCAAACTCGCAATGTAATATTCGCTTTACGTTCTTAAAAAGAAGACAGATACGTGATTTCTACTTCCCGGCTCAACAATCATAAAAATATATAAAAGGAAAAGGTGACTGACTGGTATATTAACGCACAGCCGAAACCTCTGAACGGATTTCGCTAAAATTTGGAATACAGACAGTTATGAAGACGTAGGTAACCGCTAATTCTTCCCACGGGAACGGCAAAAACCGAGATTTGCGCGGGCGAAGTCGCGGGGACCCACTAGTATTATATAATACACTGCGAGGCACGGAACAACGGAACACAAACCTTATACAGCCGAGTCCTAACATCATAGTCTGATTAACAAAAGCTCCTCGGTCTGAGGTTCGCTAGCTGCATTTTTCAAGTTTCGAACGGGCCGGCGCGGGCGGCAGCGCGGCGACGGCATGCTGCAGCACGCTGGCTGATTAAAAAAAGTAAATCGATGGTAAAGCAAAAGTCAGGCTATCGCAACTTTGAAGATAAATATGCTGTATGAAATTTGAGTAGCGTTTCCACGGCGCCGGCGGACCATATCTCTGTCACGTGCTCTATTGGCTCTTCTCTATGTAAGTCTCGCTTTGGGGCATGACCAAAATTAATTGGTGTGGTCCGTGGGCGTCCTGGGCGTCCTGGGCGTCCTGGGCGTCATCGCACTTGGGATTTTATCTGTTTATTTTTAATACAAGCATCAGTTAGTGCGCTAGAAATAATAATGGTGCCGTTGGTGCCGATCACTTTCACACGATAATGAGGATGAGATACGCAATGTACTCGAACCGAGCAAACACTGACGTACGATAACATCAGAGAACCCTTGATTGCTGTCATCCAAGTGGATGGACTTCTATCCAAGTTCACTATCCGAGCACCCTCTGACCGTGGCAACGCATTGCCGCAGCTTGAGTGACGTCTCTATAAAGGTGCAGTTGTCCGGCCGGTGCGGTGGCGGCCCGGCGGGCGCGCGCTCGGCTCTCGCTAGGTGCTAAATATAACTTGTATATTGTGCGTTCATCTAGGCATGTACAGTGACGCTTGCTGTGTATCGCCTGTCTTCTGTGTTATCAAAATCTGTAAATGATCTCCAGTACAATACACCTCGATGTAAGAATGTATCGTTCACGCGTTGTGAGGAGATGCGGATCACTCAGTCCGTCATCACATTCCAGGTCACATGCTGCTGGTGAACGATTAAATACCTAGTAATGTTTTCCAATAGGCTTTCTTCTTTATTTAAAAAAAATACTCTTGAAATTCTAAAGATGGCAGTTTAACTGAAGGTAACCTGAGAAATTAAAATACCTGCCATCCAGTAGTGATAAGAAGAAGTGTTGGAAAAACGCTTAATATAGCAGATATATTGAAAGTTATGCTTTACTAAGCATGCATACATACATACATACATTACTATATATACATACATACTACTCTCCTTGCATACGCATGACTTGGAGCAAAGATATAAAAATTAAGAATAAACGCGGCGACGAATCGATTATTCTTCATATTTGTTTGTGAAGTAACATAATCGCCAAACCGCCTGCTGGGCCCTGGGCTCAGACTCGTAAATCCCTATTCGGTTGAGATACTCTAGACTATTATTCTCTCTTTCCGTTGGCCGCCCCCTGCCTAGTCTGTGCGTTTGACGCATACGTCATAAACCTATCTCATGACAGCCACAGTGGCCGTGTCTAGAAAAGAGATGGTTATATCTATGTGAAGAAAGGAGATTGCTTGAGCCACGTTGGCTTGTGCTACAGTGAAATAGATTGATGACGCATTCGTCAAGCGCACAGATTAGTTAAATCCGTACGTCACTAAAAAGTATGGATATCCAGGCGATAAACTTGGTGGCTGTTCATTGAGATAATTACGTAAGACAATTTTAACCACTCTCCGACCCCCCTTATGTAATAATAAAATAAGCCGTAGATAGGTCAATGCTGGTATTCTTATTTCGTCTTAAGAAACCTAGCATAAGTACTCAGTGTATTTACTTATTGCATCCCACAAACACATTAAGTGTACCCATAAGGCTGGTACTAAATTTTTTTAATTGTAAAGTAATATTACGTGTCGTGTGAAACGTCGACGCCAAAGTGCTTGTTAACACGAGCCTGAATTCAGGAGTCCATACTTCCTAACAAAAGACACAAAACTGCATTTTATGTGGCTATATGCTAGCAAAATTGACGTAAGTCTGTCCTCGTCCAACATATGGCTTTGTCCCTTTTGTTCGGAAGTTAGGATTCCTAGTTTGAGGATAGTAAAGACGCACTGAAGGATCGAGCTCAATTTGACCGCACGTTATCGCATTTCTGTCCCTTTCTGTCAATCAGAAAGTCAAAGCACAAAAGCGAGGAGAGGTTGGTTGCTGAGCCTAGTTCTGGTGCGTCTGTTATTTTCGTTTTAACAATTACTAACAGATTTCTGTTAACTTGACATTTATTTATAGAATGCGAAGTAGAAAAAAAAAGAAGGAAATGCAAATGCGTGCCGGCAAATGGAGCTCGACCGTGAATTATGTAATATACTGTGTAATATGTTAGTCTGTAGCGTATAGTATTTTGTATCGAGCGTGTGATAGCAACTTGTGATCCTTTTTACGCAGCGTCGGAGTGAATCTTCCAACGATTTTTACGATGTACAGTATTTTGTGATATGTCTTCTTCTAAGTTTTCGATTCCTACTTTCCACCGCCGTCCTGTAAACAAATAAACGAATATTATCTTGAAACTAGCGCACTGAGGCAGGTAGATGCTTGTGCGAGAGGGTGACAGATGCACTAATTACTATAATATCTGTAGAGCGAAGTGAAGTCGAGTCAAAGATGTATGACATACTGAAACGTGGGACTCTTTACACGACACAGAGCATCCCTCTAGAGATAATATAGAAGCGTAATAGAAACTGTTTGCAGTAACAGCACTGGCGACGTTCCATTTAAACGAGAGCCATGTCGCTGGCGTATTGTATGTTTAGTCATATTACATTACAGCTAGCTGTTTTACAATACGGAGCTGCATTGCAATACAGCGAGTCGACGATAAGGCAGATTGCATTACCGCTCGCTGGCATTGTGTCGCAGGCATACTGTATGATTCTTTATTTTACATACGGTCAGGCAAATTATATAATGGCGAGGGCGGGGAGCTCTTTGACAGTTAAATCAATCAAACCTGACCGAACCTAACATCGCTCGCTTAGCGAGCTCATTAACAATTTGCCGTACGGCATTTTGGCAATTTGCCTGGCTCGGCATTTTGCAATCTGCGTACAGAATTTTACAATTTGCCTTACCGTTTACATAAGGACGAATCATACATATGTCGCGATGACGATGCAGCGTATCGTCGACACGCTGTATCCCAATATGCCTCCGTGTGTAAAACAGCTAGCGGTATTGTAATATGACTCAATATACAATCCGCCTACGACAGCCATATAACTCGGCGTGTTGTCGGCTTGGCCTGGCACCAACACTAGTTGCGGCAAATTGTTAATTAACTAGGACGTGCTAGTGCCTAGTCCGCTAGTTTGAAACAAGTTCGGTTTGGAACTGAACAGAGCTTTACTCACGTGAGTTGTTCACGTGTGCTTTTGAAAAGCAAAACATATAATCTTCATAGTTGTAAACCTCGTACCTATAGAGTAATCAGTTGCTCTGACTCTAAAATATATTTGTAAGTAATGAAGTAAGCGACATCATTACGCATATTTTATCTGTGTTATTTAAGAATGGTGCGGATCAGGGATGCGATTACTTCATTATAATATTGTCTTGTACATAGTACGTAAGAAGCAATGTATAGCTATGCCGCGACACGAAATATACCTCGAGATGGGCACCACCTCCCACTACCACACCTCCCCATCTCCCACTACCACAAAGTATTATACGGGTGTAACATAAAGGTGCACAATGATACTTTATGGCGGGCTTACTCATCCAACTGAACAACTTTTATTCTACAACATTGCCGAGATCGCGATTTGTTTCCCTAAAAATCGGCAGCTGATTGGCCGCATTTGTATGAAAAATACAAAAATCGGCCAGCTGATTGGCCGCATTTGTATGAAAAATACAAAAATCGGCAGCTGATTGGCCGCATTTGTATGAAAAATACAAAAATCGGCCAGCTGATTGGCCGCATTTGTATGAAAAATACAAAAATCGGCAGCTGATTGGCCGCATTTGTATGAAAAATACAAAAATCGGCCAGCTGATTGGCCGCATTTGTATGAAAAATACAAAAATCGGCCAGCTGATTGGCCGCATTTGTATGAAAAATACAAAAATCGGCCAGCTGATTGGCCGCATTTGTATGAAAAATACAAAAAATTCGCGATTTTTGCAAAGTTTTAAAACAAAAGTTGTTCAGTTTGATGAGCACAAGCCCACTTTAAAGTATCACTGTGCTTCATTTTATGTAACTCCTTGTAAATATAGTGTTAACCAAGAGAACCGTCTTCCGAAGTCGCCGGCTAGTATTAAAATATCTCCAAATGGTTTTTATATTTCCATGCCTTTTAACTAATTAACAATACCAGAGTTCGTGTACTATATAGGGTGACCTTAAATTAGTTCTTGATAGCAAAGGATATGAATGTACTCGTGATTACAAACAACTTTCCCAAAGAAACTATATGTCGAATCAGAAAAAAATTTTAGGTCCTCGGTACATAACAAGTTATCAAATCGACAAAAATGTATGAAGGACCAATTTTTTTTTCTTCATATTTGACATATAGTTTCTTAGGGAAAGTTATTTGTAATCACGAGTACATTCATATCCTTTGCTATCAAGAACTAATTAAAAGTCATCCTATATAAGGTCTAACAAAATTAGCTGAAACTATTTTACCTGGTGCTTCTACCCATGAAACTGAACAACTTTCCCATGGAACCCAGTCAAATCTCAGACTATGGTTTTCATGGGGAAAGTTGTTCAGTTTTATGGGTAGAAGCACCAGTTAAAATAGTTTCAGCTAATTTTGTTAGACCTTATACAGGGTGTAAATTGGTGTAGGTCCCGTTAACTGGGGGTTTTTCTCATCATACTGAACAACTTTCCCCAAGAAACCCATAGTCAATTCTCAAAAAAAAAATTGGACCCTCCATACTAAAATACACAAAATTGGCCAATCAGCTGATCGATTTGTATGAAGAGTAAATTTTTTTTTTGCGATTTCAGCAAACTCGTTGAACAAAAGTTATTCAGTATGATGAGTAGAAGCCCCAGGTAAGCGGACCTACACCACTTTTGTTACACCTGTATAGTACTAAATTGCCCTCCTAGCGAATGAGTACCTAAACTACACGCATGAAGTTGCGAAACTATGACCTATGCACTTCAATCATTTTTAGAGTTCCGTACTATGCTTTTGAACCGTGATAGATAGCCGGCTGATATTTTCATTAAGGGCATTTATTAAAAAATCAAAAGTGAAAAATGAAGGTGGGCCAGCTCTATAGTAAAAACAGTAATACATACAAACACAGAAAGTAGTGTGGAATGTGGGCCGCTTACGAGTTCCAGGTATGTTTCGTGCAGCGAGAGGCGCACGCCGCGAACTGGCGCGTGTCGAACGAGAACTGTGCCTTCCGGACGCTACAGAGGCGGTATGTCACATTAAAACCCCTCCCCTCCTTCCCGCCCCATCCCCAGTGTCTATAAAGTTACCCCAACCCGCCGCCCCTGGCTACGTCTGAGACATAATAAATGCTCGTAATTGTATTCTATTGTATTTATATTATATATTAGTTGAAAAGTTTTATTAAAAAAAGTTGCTCAATGTAACGTGTTTAATTAATTCTAATTATCGCTGTTTCCTCGTGGTCATACAAGTTTGTCATACCAGTATGACCAACAGGACATGTCCTCGTGGTCATACTATACTTAGACATAAGCATTTTAAAGAACTAGGAAATAACTAGACCTGAATTATTTAAAATAGAAACAAAAACGGGTGACATTAAATTTATAATTTAAACAGTAAGAATGGTTATCTTAGTTAGAATCCAACTCGGTTGGGCAGCGTTCGGGAAGCTTCGCAATATCTTCACGTCCTAAATACTGCAGTGTCTTAAGACTATGTCGCGTACTATGGGCCTCATAAGAAGGCTCAAGGTCACCCAAAGGGCAATGAAGCGTGCTATGCTCAGAGTTTCTCTGCGTGATCGAATCAAAAACGAGGAGATCCGTAGAAGAACCAAAGTTACAGACATAGCTCTCAGAATTGTTAAACTTAAGTGGAAGTGGCACATTGCTCGTAGAACGGATGGCCGTTGGGGCAGTAAATGTTCTCGAGTGGCGACCGCGCACCGAAAAACGTACCGTAGGCAGGCCTCCCACTCGGTGGACCGATGACCTGGTGAAGGTCGCAGAAAGCCGCTGGTTGCGGGTAGCGCAGAACCGGTCGTTGTGGAAATCCTTGGGGAGGCCTATGTCTAGAAGTAGACGTCCTTTTGCTGATATGATGATATATACGAAATGTTCAGAACTTTGACATTGATATTTACTCTCCTAAAGAACTTTTAATTTTTACAAAAACGATTACTTAGATCTCCAGGCTTCGCCCTACGCGAAGCTCGGCCTCTAACCTCGCGATTTGGTAGTCGGTTGTAGGAAAAAGGGTAGTTAGTATGGCCGCTATTTTGTTTTTTCGTCATTTTGATTTGGTGCTTACAAAACTTTGCTTGAAAAGTATGGCTCCAGCTCTTAGTTTCGGCGAGCAGTAGGATCACTTCCTGATGAGAAACTGGTTTCGAATATCTGGGAGTTTTTCCATACTCACCGGCACTCACCCAACACTTTTCTTATACATCATTTTTATCTTTGACGGGGGCCGTCTGGAAAATTCTGTAATATTTGTATGGCATTTTGTTTTGGTATGCGGTATATTATTGTATTTTTGTACACGACACGTACAATTACAGGGAAAATTTTAAAAGTTTTTTTTTGGTGCAAAAATGTGAAAATGTATCAAAACTCATTATAGTGGGTTTTCAACTTCATCCCTCACATCAGTCCTACAAAAAACCATTCGTTTCCCAGAAGTGCACCCGCCATCCTGATGCACACGTATATTTTGCATTTTGAGTACCGATTAATTTATGAGTTATGTGCCCAGATTACTTTGTTTTGTGAAGTTATTCAAAATCATACTTTTTGCACAACTTACCACAACAGTAACAGATCCCCGGCCCTTATCCTTTCTAACAAGACTGCAATTGCAAATTGAGTTCCCATTGCTGTAAGAACGTTGTTTGTAATGTCGGCGTCCATTGAACAACAAGACGGTTCCCTTTTTTCTGCTGATACATGTCCTGGTGGTCATACTGGTATGACAAACTAGTATGACCACGAGGAAACAGCGTTAATTATGTCTTATTTAATGAACCTATCATAATAATGTCGTAGCAATATCATAAAATTTACGATTTCATGAAATCGTCCTAAACTGACCATATCATTTATACGTTTTACGACATGGTCAGTTTGACTATACCATGAAGTAGCCGTGCGTTTAGCTGTTCATATCGTCAAACGCCGATTCATTAATCGATATGGCTAGACTATAACACGATGTGGGCAGCGGCGGATAGTGAAGATTTCATGAAATTTGATGATTTCGTGATCTTGTCAACCATTAATTCATGAAATGGTCAGTTCTATGATATCGGCACGATACACATTGCAAAGGACCTTCTATTATATGCATAAAAAAATCAAGGTATAATACACAAGTCAAATAATTTTTATTTTGAAGTTTTCTGCAATTTAGGTACGACGGCCTCCGAATCGTGCCGAGATTTCAAGGTTCCTCTGGCTTTGTAGAAGTAGTTGGGAAACATGTTAGTTTAGTTAAATGAAACAATGAAAAAATTTTGATATAATTTTATTTTCATATTCTCATAATTCTCATTTTATTTATATGACTATAATCATCTACTAAACTAAATAATCAGTATAATTCAACAGCATCCATTATATACAATATGTATAGAGTTACAATTTCCTCATTTCTCCGAACGATTTAAAAAAGAGACGTCGTCGCCTAGAGTTCATACAAAATGATGTTGGGAACGAGCTACTGGCTACTGGCCGTCGGCACTCGGCCGTCACATAACAAGTAATAATTTGCCACAAGTTTTGTTTTTTATTATTTATATACACATCTTATCATTAAATTTTAGTCCCTCAGTTTTTAAATGAATCTGCGTTTTGTGATAGAACCGCTTTTATAATTAAATACTTAACGCGTGAAGAGAACGCTTCGCTATGGATCAGCGGATAAATTCGATTAATTTAAGTGCTTTCTGCAACATCAACCGACGACGAGAATTGTTTGTGGACTTCGGAGTACCCACGACTAGATGGGATCCTGGTGGATGGAGCGTGTATTAGCACTTTCGGGCGGTCGGCTCCGAGCGCAACTCTACCCGCGCGCATTTTCGCTTTATTTTTAGTTTTAAAATTAACTATTAAAACTTTCGAAAACTTCGTTGGTAAAAAAAAGTTGTGCACAGTCCGATGTTCCGGACGCCCGCCGTCGCCATCGAGAAGAGGCGCAGCCCGCGCGGTGTGGCTGGGGCACAAGCGCAGGGCGCGTGTGTGACGCAATGTAAGATGGAGATAGCAAGACAGGTGGCGCCACAGTCAAAGCAATGACAGCTACTTTCAAAATATGCGAGGCTTGGAATTGAACAGAATTGACGGAAGGATACAGTTGGTACACTAACACTTTAGCAAAACGAGAGTTGGTCAGGTATCTACAACGCCGACTAGCTAGCCAGCTACCTTCTCGTACGTACGTGGCGCTCCTAGTATTTAGCATATCCTACAGAATGCAGCTTCCACTGAAATAAACTAATGTAGTAACAGTTTACCTGCGCAAAGGACAATTCAAGTGGGTAGAACGGGAAGTGAGGATCGATCCGCCAGAAATTGGTAGAGCTTTTCTGTGCAAATGAAATTGCCGATCGAAATTATAATATGTTTTGGTTGAATCGAACTTTAGTATTTAGGTTTAAAACTAAATATCTACTTATAGAAGGAGGAGAGTAGGAAATATAAGCCTCGTTTCAAAAGTTATATTTGTGAAGACTCATATATTTTGCTTGACTTAAGTACAAGTGATATGCGATCATCAGATACACGGTGACCACAAGGGTCGCATTTGACTTGATATACTCGCAAGTTCCGCAGATAGTAACGAATCTGTTTAATTTAAAACATTCTAAAATCTACTATAACTTTAAAATCATTAAATATTTATGAAAATACACGTCTCTCCAATAAAACTGTTAACTGTAGGTATGTCTGTGTACCAAAATAATCTGGATAAAATTTGTTAAGTAGTGATTGATATCATATTCGGAACAGCATTAGTTTCAATATTAAACTTTTATAATTTCTCAACTAATTATAATCTCGTGTAATAGGCAAAATACATAACGCAACTATTACAATTTACAATCTAAATAAAATATGATTACAAATAGTGTAACAGGTCATAATTACATATCATATAGTATTTTTATACATAACACAGCGTTAACACAGTACAAACTTTTGGCATCCGATATTTTATACACAGATGATGATGAAGTATCGCTAATTAAATATAATACAAAAGTACAACTAAACCGAACTAGCATCGTCTATAGAGTATACAACTTCGAAGGTTAATTTATAAGGCGATTAAAATACCTAGTTACATTAGACGCAAGATAAAATCAGTAACAGACGCACAATTTAACTGGGGCCAACAACTACCAACAGTTGGCCATTTCACTAAATTGGAAGATCGACTATATTGTGGGTTGGGTGCGGTTGGCTCGCACCCAATACTGGCGACTGGGTTGGGCTAACTAGCTCGTCTGTAAGGGCCACCTAGATGTATCGTCTGCTACTATTTACAAAACAAGGAACAAGAGGAGAAGAAAAAGAAGCGAGCGGGGCGGGGACGGGCGCGACCGCCGGAAACGTTTATTGCCATGTGATACACCGATTCAGGGTCAAGCTCTATTTTTTGCACGCATTTGTGTTTTTCCCTCGTAGCTCTATCCCTTTCTGCTGCTCAGAAACGTCACTAGCTCTAGCTAGTATTGGTGTATCTCTAGATTATAGGCTTATACATACAAACGTGACATACATTCGTCGAACGGAAAATGTGACGAAACGCGTTTATGTCAAACTTTAAAAAATAATACGCTGTTGATATATCGTGAGGAAACGCGCAAGCAATCTGAGTTACAGAAAGGGATGCAGTGACGAAAATACTGATGCGTACGGCAAACAAAGCTTGTAGTAGGTACCTAGTTATACGTAAACGCAGCTGCGACGCGCTCTCGAACTACCTACATGCAAATTCTCTTTTCGTTCAGCATGTATATGTCGACGGAAGATCGCAAGTCGCGATCTGCCCAGATATTTCAGGCAAATCATAAAAGCCCAGGCATTTCATCTCAGGGCTCCGTCGACTCAGTATTTTTCGGAGTCCTGCGATGACATGTCTGGGCCTTTTACGATCTACTTGGGAATATCTGGACAGATCGCGATCTGCCTAACGGAACATTTAATTCAAGCTTTAAATTACCAAATTCATACGTAACACGAAAAAATCGCGAAATCCTGCCCCTCGTTTTTAAGAGTCTGTGTTAACTGGTTAACCTTTACTTTCATTCATTAATTAGTTTTAAATAATTACCGGTTTAATCCCTTAAATCACGTGTAAAAGAGCAAGATTCACGGTGATGCAGTCGAAAATGTCCGAACATAAGGTCACCTTTTTATTCACAGAGATGTACTTTCACGGATCTCCCTCTCTGTCTAACATAGCTATTTCAATATATATCCTTATCTCCTGTCAAACAAAGATCCGAACGTATGTTGAAGGTTGTTTAGTGTAAAACTGAAGAGCTAAGCTACCTAGTTCTTTTATTTATATGTGCTCTAAGTTTAATCCCAACTACTTAATTAATTTGCTTTAGGCCAACAGCAACCTCGTGCGTAGCTCGTCCGCGGGGTACAAGCCGAGAGGGGGGGGGGTTGATGGGGGGCGAGGCAGCCTATTATATATATATATATATATATATATCTCGAGAGCCGAGCACGAAGCTGTCGGCCTATAGTAATGGCACAAAGTGATATAGTTAACACTCCTTCACTCTTTGGTACGTCGAGTGTTGGATGTCGGTAGCGAGCGAGTCGCGCGCCCAGCGGAGCATAAACTTATTTGGAATACCAGCACTATACAAGAGTTTTTATTAAAGTCTTTATTAGAATACTTATAATTTATCGCTTTATTTATTTTTAATACACTAGCAACACCGACACGACACCGATTGGTCTGGTTAATTTAGGCTGGCAACCCGCACTTAGTATTGCTCTCTTTTTGTAATTCATTTATTTAATATGTATTACTAAACAGCGACCGGAGCTAACACATTAGCAAGGAAGGACACACATTCGGGATAAGGGACCTACGATAGTATACGAACAAGTATAAATATGCGCACTATAAGAAGGGTAGTAATAAAGTCACAGCACAATACCTACATGTATGTATGACATTTAACAAGAAAGTAAAAACAATAATACTCGTAGGTACGGTAGTATGCAACGTAAACTAAACACCACGGAGCAGGCAAAAGTGAAACTCAGAAACACCATGCCACCTCGCTACCTCGCCACCTCGCAGTGTCTAAGTAATATTCTGTGAGAGGTAGGTAACAAAAATTATTGTCATCCAATGCTAAAATGTCCAATCATTTTAACTTTATTTTAAATTTTATTAATATTATTTACTTTATACAGATCAACGTATTTGACTATTAGTTATTACTAAATATATTAATATAACGATCATTTGTTGATTTCATTATCATATTTAGCGTTTCTATAAAATTTACATCTTATTACACGTAGGTATCTCATGATCCTACGGATTTACATGTAATTACACGTAGGTATCTCATGATCCTACGGATTTACATGTAATTACACGTAGGTATCTCATGATCCTACGGATTTACATGTAATTACACGTAGGTATCTCATGATCCTACGGATGTACATGTAGGTATCTCATGATCTTACGGATTTACATGTAATTACACGTAGGTATCTCATGATCCTACGGATTTACATGTAATTACACGTAGGTATCTCATGATCCTACGGATTTACATGTAGGTATCTCATGATCTTACGGATTTACATGTAATTACACGTAGGTATCTCATGATCTTACGGATTTACATGTAATTACACGTAGGTATCTCATGATCCTACGGATGTACATGTAATTATAAGTAGGTATCTCATGATCCTACGGATTTACATCTAATTACACGTGGGTATCTCATGGTCCTACGGATTTACATCTAATTACACGTGGGTATCTCATGATCCTACGGATTTACATCTAATTACACGTGGGTATCTCATGATCCTACGGATTAGTAGCCACCAAACGGCAATATATAATAACGGTAAATAATCTCATATAGACTCGGTATAGCGGGAGCGGGACAATGTAATATTTATGGGTATAATATCTTATATAAAAATTAATGTTTGTTTGTTTCTTATTTTATGCGCTGCCATACCGTACATCCAATTGCGTGGAAGCTTCGTACAGTGGTTATAGACAAAAGAACGGCTCGCCCACCGCACACCGTCGATATTAATGCGGGTGAAGTCGCGGGCATCCACTAGTTCAACATAAAATGCAGCATACAGGCATTCAAGCATTCAAGGCAGCCTATTGCGGTCATTACCGTCTGTCTCTCTCTTACCTCTCAGTTCATGTGCCATCTCCGCATGGCACATTCCCATGGGAGAGGCCCCTGCACTGGGCGCGCTGGCTATATACACGGTGCGTTTGGTGCAACCCCTCTCTACTACGCACCCACACCCTTCCCTGAGGATGTGGGTCGCACCGATGGGCTTTGAGGTGGCCTATGCTGCCGAAGCCTTAGGGGGTGTTTAGTGGGTAGTGCGGTCTTTGGGCCTGTGTATACATATTCATATATACCTTATGTGTATAACGGGTACGTATGCATATAGGCGCAGAGCTGTGAGGCCCACATAACCAGAAGAAGCTGAAGCTGGCCGAAGCTGCCACTGGTATGCGTAAATGCATTCACCTCCTCCCCCTTCACAGGGAGGGAAAAAAAATAATTCAAAAAACAGCCCAAATTTACCTACGTTAAGGGTCGGCCCACTAAAACTAGATTTGAAACGCCAAACGAAACGCTAGCCGAGAACAAAAAGCGGTCAAGAAACGGAATCGCTAAGGGTACGGAACCCTGAAAGACACCAACAATACCGATAGAAAAAAAGTACTCTTCATTCAGTAATTCTAAACGCGAGTCCGACTCACACTTGGCCGGTTAAGTAACTTTCTCCTAAATAATTAAAATTTCTCAAATTCATAAAATACTCAGATAACATCGATGCATATAGTTAGCATTGCTTAACGATAAGGTATCTAAGTCGGATTGAAGACAAACATAATTTTGAAGTTGAATAAGTCTTCCCCTAACATCGGTCTAAAGTCCCGTACACCAATTTGACAAATCCAAATAAACATATTTCTGTTACCTATATTACTATTTTTTTATTAGTGGGCGGAGAATGTTTTAAAAAAAATTAAGTGTGTGGTAAAAGTGAAACTTTACAGAGGACAACACGATCATGGCTGCTCTCGCTACGGTACAGAGGACGAAACGATCGTAACGTCAGACGAAAGCGACTGTCACGCGACATGCAACACACAGACCAAAAAAAATGAGACGATTTAATAAAAGTTTCACTTTAAAAAAACATAATTATCTAAAATTTACGATTGGGGTACATCACTACTCGTATTTAAAAATCCAAAACTAGGCAACCCAGGGAATGTCAGTTTAGTCTACGGGATTAAAACAGACTAACTCGATACCTCCACGCGTACCTGAAAAAAAAGGGTATCGGATGCTTAAAAAAGGGTAGGGAATGCTTTAGAGGTGCGGAAGCCTAGAAAACGATAGCAAACGTTTATCATTCCATATAAAATTGGAACCTATCGCTAGTCAAAGTGATTTTGTGTAACGTAGTTAAGAGAAAACTTTACGAGCACATCTGAAAAAGTTCGAGAAATAAAAAAGATCGAATAGCAATTTAACGTCACAGAAATTTTGATTATTTACAAATTGGATGCGATAGCCATTATTAGGTATACCGCAAACTTTCTTGTTTATGATAATAATAAGTACTCCATCTCTTTGCTTTGCCTAGCGATACGTATCTGGGGCGTTCCACGTAAAGCGGACAGGTAAAAAATATTGATGTTTCCGATTTTAGTAATATTTGATTAAGTTGTACTATTGGTGTAAAAAAGCGTCGGTGGCTCAACCGGTAACGACTCGGTCCATCTAACCAGAGGTACCGGGTTCAAATCTGGACGGCCAATGTACCAATGAGTTTTTCAAAAACTTACGTACATACTTACCGATTGCTTTAACGGTGAAGGAAAACATCGTGAGGAAACCTGCACACGCCTGCGAAGAAACTCGAAGGTTGTGTGTGAAGTCGACCAACCCGCACTGGGCCCGCGTGGTTGACTAAGGCCTAGTCGCCCTGATTCAGGGTAGGCTCGAGCCCCTCGGTGGGGACGTATATGAGCTGTAATGATGATGATTGGTGTAGGACCCGTTAACTGCGGGTTCTACTCGTCATACTGAACAACTTTCACCAAGGAACCCAGTCAATTCTCAAAAAAAAATTGGGCCCTCCATAATAAAATGCACAAAATTGGTCGATCAGCTGATCAATTTGTATTAAGAGTAATTTTTTTTTTGCGTTTTCAGCAAAGTCGTAGAACAAAAGTTGTTCAGTATGATGAGTAGAAGCCCCAGTTAACGGGACCTACAACAATTATGTTTTATGTCTTCGACCCAGATATACAATATTTTTTCTGTACAATACATAGTTAACGAGATTAAGGGCATTGAAGTTTTGACTAATTAACAAGTATGCGCTACTGCAAACCCAAGTACCGAGTGTTAAAAACTTATAATCAAATAAACAAAACAGTGGAATGTGTATTTGACTTGATGAGCTGCCTAATTGCATTTTTGGAAATTAAAAAAAAAAGTTTTTTTAATGAAAGTATGTAATTTAATTTTTAAACTCGATTTTTTAAAGTTAGACCAGTTTATTTTTTTCTCATAATAGGTATACGTGCATGCCAAGTTTTGTTATGGGCCCGAAAGTCGTGTAGAAGCTCACGCAGTCACAATGCCAAAGTAAGGTAAAGCATATTCAGATCTAAAGTTTTGGTTAGCTGTCGCTCGCGGGCTCCGGGATTGTGACTGGTCTAGCTCCTACACGACTTTCAGGCCTATTACAAAACTTGGCATGGATTATCTATACACTTATACCTATTATGAGAAAAAAAATAAACTGGTCTAACTTTAAAAAAATCGAGTTTGAAAAATTAAATTACATATTTTCATTAAAAAAAACGTTTTTTCTAAGTTTCCAAAAATGCTATTACGAAGCTCATATACTTGTTAGCGCGTATACTTGTTAATTAGTCAAAACTTCAATGCCCTTCTCATTAACTATGTATTGTACTGAAAAAACGAAACCTACAGTACTCGCATATGATGTGTAACATGTGACAAAATACTTATGAAATTAATTAATTATCGGGTCGTACATTCACGGCCCGACCCTTCGAATAGTAGTATGTCATCTTTGCCTTTGCCATCACACTAGGCGGCATGGCTATGACAACCTTAGTTTTCGAGAATTTAAAAACGTTCGCATTTCCTGTTACACATTTCCGTCCCATTTCACGAAATCACTCCCACAAATTGCAGGAAAGCGAGAGCAAAGATGTTACACATCAAAAATATTGCATATCTGAGTCGAAGACATATATAGCTATAACTTAATCAAATATTACTAAAATCGGAAACATCAACATTTTGTACCTGTCCGCTTCACGTGGAATGCCCCATCTACCAATTTTATTCAGGACCATAAACGTTTACTATCGTTTTTTTTTCACGAACCGCCTAAACCAGTAAGGGGTACCGACCTCAACAAAAGCTCGAGATTTCGCGCATTTACATTCCTGGTTTCAAATTCGAAAACTTTTTTTTGTATTGTTTCCTTTATTTGTAAGTAGAAAAAAATGCATTTTAAAAGTCATTGGGATTGCTCTTCAGTCTGACTGGGTGGGCCCTTTGACGCAACGACATAATAGAAAGGGAGAGCACGAAAAGACACGGCACAACTAGTACCACTTTGTACATCGTACCAAAGATTGCCAATGATCGGCCGGTGGAGTTTTTTTTTCTAAAGGACAAGCTTGTTGTTGGCCGTGGGGGCCTTTACAACTTCACCGGACAGGGGAGGCGAGTGCGGAGGGCACTCAAAAGGCCGGTAGAGTCATCATCACCTATCTATTTACATTAATTATGTATCACATCGCGCGGGTGAGTGCGGTTCTACTGACACTACGCTACACTACGGCTAGGCTAACATAAATGGCCTGTAATCATCCTACCGCAAATTTCACTTATAAGTAGGTACTAGATGATTCCTTCTTCCGTGCTTATAGGCTTCGACAGCTTTTAATCGAGTATAGCAGGTGATAAACTCAGTTGGGGTAATGTATATTTTTAATGTACCTACGTCATGCTTTCTTTCTTTTTATCCACAATTGATAAGCCCTTGGCATCATCTCACGTGATGGTAAGTGACGATGATGCCGTAGATGGAAGCGGGCTTACCAAGATTCCCCAACACTATAAATAGGGATCTGGCTATCTTATCTTCAAGCCGGAACACGTCAATGCTGTTAACACTGATGTTTGGCGGCAAGACGGAGATAAGATGGTGTTAGCTAGCCAGGCGGGCTATGAAAATGCCCTACCACCAACCAAACCGAGTTAACAAAGTTGACCCCGCCGGGAATCGAACCCGCGACCTCCTGGTGTGAAGCGAATGGATGGACCATCACGCCACGGAGGCGGTTAAAAAAATTGTGAAACCGGTAAGGGAAAGTGTCGCGGATTTACAGAATTTAAGAGTTCAAAGTGAGTTTTATTGAGAGACCGAGTATTTAGCTGGTAGATATTAGGAAGCCGGCAAACAGCGCCATGTCTGGAGCTAATGGGGAACAAACTTGATGGCATGTTACAGTAATAATTATTTAGGCACAGAAATAATTGAACTATTCAGAGCCCGGGTTTGCAGCGGATATTACATTATACCCCTCGTTTGATTATGCACTAGTTGCAGTCCGGGGATTAATTTATTCGCTAGAAAATTAGGTTAATACGTTAACCTGGTGACGTCACCGCTTCATACAGGGCGCTCGCTGTTTGCTGCGATGCAATCGTTTTGTGCGTTTACAATGTTCACGTCGATAAGTGTAACATTAGGTTCATAAGATCACTACAGGACAGCTAAGCTCTATGCGACGATAGGACCGGGCCCACTCTGTTTCTTGACATCTATTACAACTTTCCGTGGAGAAAGAAAGGAAAAACCTTGATGTCTTGGAAACAGTCAGCCCGCTAAAATCACTCCTCTGAATATCCGTTTTCCTATTCTCTGTTTCACAAAAATAAGTTGATCCTTGAAGAAATACTTCCTTTATGTAAGTACTTAAGTTCAATGCTAAGGATGAGAGTTATTTACACTATCGGTAAGTAAGTAAGTATCCTATCTATATGAAAATCTTGATTTGTTTCTGATATTATATTTTGGCCCTCGACGTCGTTGGACAGGCCGTAACAATGACCCTAAATTCTTCATGTTTGCATATGTTGTTCGAACTGTTGATAAACTGTCTCATAGTTACTGTCTCATACACCTACCTAGTGCTTCGACATACCAATGAGATCAATGTACCTATTATCTCTCACGCGAAATCTTGATTTTCAGCTCACCATATATAATAGAGATAATACCTACAAAAACCACCATCGCACAACTCCTGGTAAAGAGCCGTTACATCTCGGCATATTTTACCACGTATTCTTCTACCTCACGCATGCGTGGAAGTGGTGCACGTTCACAATTCACATTCAAACCCCGAGCGTCTCACCAATTCAGAGCTGGTACCACTTTTTGTCCTTATACTTCATCATGAGCTGATGTGCTGACGACGAGAACTCCCCGGCTTGGTTGTGCATGCGCTCGGTGCGGTCCTCCAGCTGGGACAGCTTGTCGCCTCGCTCTAGCACCAGCATGTGCGCGCGCGACACCTCCCCCGCGGCGGTAGACGCGCGCGCGCCCAGCTGCTCGATCTGCGCGTTGGGGCCCGGAATGTGCTTCGCGACCGCACGCGACGGCTTGCCGCTCGCTTGCTCGCCGACTGGAAGGGAATGTTAAAAGGGATCATCATCATATCAGTTCATATATATCCCCACCGAGGGGCTCGAGCCTACGCTGAATTAGGGCAATCCCACGAGGACCCAGTGCGGGTTCATCGAATTTCTTCGTAGGCGTGTGCAGGTTTCCTCACGATAAGAGCGTCGGATAAACGTACTTACAAATGAAATCGAAATTAGAAAACACATTGGTACGTGGCAGGATTCGAACCAAGCCCTCACGGACAGGGGATAGCGGCCCTAGCCGTTACACCACCGACGCCGTTAGTAACCGACGACGACTCCAAAAGGGATAGTCTAGTAGGGAAATAACATCATCTTGTGCTTGTGGAACCTTCGCACGTTATGAAATGTTGAACGCAAATAAATCATAAAACCTTTATCCACTAGGATCCTTTCTCTTACTAACCGATATGGTGTTCTCAATATAGGTATGTCTCAATTTCGAGTTCTATCCGGTATTTAGTTTGTAAATTAAAAGGAAAGTACGGTCGTATGGAAAGTAGATCGTGGGACTGCTTGGTGGTAGGCAGTGTAGAGAGACTCACAAAGCTCCTCTCGGTCGAGCGGGCGCGCGCCGCCGCCGAAGAGCCCTTTGAAGAAGCCCTCTTTAGGCGCCTCCGGCATGTCACGCGGCAGGAACAGCTCGCCCAGCATCTCATTCAGCTGCTGGCTGCACACACAGACATATGAAAATGAATAAACACAATCCAAAACTCCACTTAATACGTATTCTACGACACTCAGAGGATCGAGACGTCTCTAACGACACCTCTCACACGAAGAGTTCCATATACAAACACGTTTATTTTCACAATTGTGGATAAAAAAAAAACGAGACCTACAGTACTCGCATATGATGTGTAACATGTGACAAAATACTTATGAAATTAATTAATTATCGGGTCGTACATTCACGGCCCGACCCTTCGAATAGTAGTATGTCATCTTTGCCTTTGCCATCACACTAGGCGGCATGGCTATGACAACCTTAGTTTTCGAGAATTAAAAAAACGTTCGCATTTCCTGTTACACATTTCCGTCCCATTTCACGAAATCACTCCCACAAATTGCAGGAAAGCGAGAGCAAAGATGTTACACATCAAAAATTGTTATATTAAATACACACTCTGTGAAAATTTTAACTGTCTACCTATTACGGTTAATGAAATACAACCGCTGATAGACAGACGGACGAACGGACGGGCGGACAGCGGAAGCTTAGTAATAGGGTCCCGCGTCGACACACTTTGCGTACGGAACCCTAAAATGGTACGTATTTCGCGAGAAACTAGTCTAATTCACGTAGGAAGGCTCGCCGACTCGCCGACACATGACATTTAGTGAATTTTAGACAAAACTATGACTGCTTTCGTGTTTAATTTTTCATTTCATTTCAATTTAGTTATTTATTGCTGCGTCACAACTAATAATGTACAAACGTAATAATATGAGTAATAGTAGGTAGGCGTTATTTCAATTAATTATGATACACGACGACCTGGTGAAGATAGCAGGAAGCCACTGGATGCGGGCAGCGCAGGACCGGTCGTGGTGGAAATCTGGGGGAGGCCTTTGTGCAGCACTGGACGTTTTCCAGCTGATAAGATGATGACGCCCCGTGAGGGCAGCAATATTATGTGAGGGCTTAAGTGCTACAATTATAGTACCTAAGAAGAATATATTAACTATAACATGCATATTCTAACAAGCAAAATTTAAACAATTGTTATAAAATATATTTTTTTTACAGTTTTATGTATACTTAGATAACATACCTAGTTTATTTATAATTTATTGTAAATTGATCACAACAAATGTATGTATTTTCGGAATTTTTAAACCCATGATTTGGCTAAAGAACAAAAACAATTTCACAACGCACCTTCCTATGGTAAATATACTATACAACCAATTCAACTAAACATGTTGTCAGTCAGTCTGCAAACATAACTTACCAGAACTCAGCATCGATGGTGAACTTCTGTATCTCGCAGGGCGAGGCGAGGTACAGTCCGTGGCCGCGGTTGCTGAAGCAAAACGTCTTCGCTATCCTGCACCACACAGACAACGTTAATCCCACATTCGAAGAGTATACCCAACACCACATTGCACGGATATTGGATATTCTTGGTAAGCTGTCTTTCACCGTCTCTTTTCATAAAATATATTAAAATTACTAATCAAGCAACGTTAACCTACAATTTACCGTCTCTATTGTCCACTAGCGACAGGAATTCTTGACAAGCTTTGTACCTTCGGCATCACCATCACTTCCCATCAGGTGCCAAGGATTCATAAAAACCACTTTTTTGTTAAGATGAATTCCAAGTCTTAACAAACACCACTTAAAAACCACTTGAATCCCAATTTTCGTATGATGTAAGCGGTCTCTGTTATCTTGTTAATTTGAAATACATTATCTCTTCTACTTAACAGGTATACTTACTCCTTTATTAATTTTCGTTAATGAATTTAGACGGAATCTATATAAAATTATTGAATAGAGACTATGTTGACATAATTTTTTTTCATGTATTTCCAATGATATGCCAATTTAAATTAGTAAAAACTTTTAGAATTTAGTAAATCTGAAATGTCTCACCTGAACAAAATCCTCATAGTCTTCAGTGTAGTGATCTAGGTGGGCAAGTATTCTAACATAGTAGCGCAACAAACGGACATGACGCAACTACCGGCCTATGACTACCAAGGTGAGGCGAAGGCGGTGATATCAAACATCTAAGCTGCAGTTCCAAAAGGAAATCCAGAAGCGCACATGCCATAAAGTAACCAAAAAAACCAGTCGAAAGAAACGTGAAGCTTGTACAAAGATAAAGTAAGCAAAGAAATTCATACTCATTTTGTTTATAATAAAATTATTTATATTACATACAATGGAAATTTATAATAGAAATAAAAAAACATATATATAAAGTCTTCATTGATAAAAAAAATTAGTGAATACAGTGATAAAGATGTATGTAGTCAATACGGGTGTAATGGTGTGCGTGTAAAGTGATGTCTAAGTGTAGGTCGGTGTGAGTGTTGTGTAGAGGATGTGGTCGCGGGGCGGGACTTGACGGGGGCCACTAGACAAGCACAGTGCAAGCAGGTCGGCGGTCGGGGCAGGGCAAACCATTGCTCGTGACGACACATACACGTACATAAGAACGACACTGCTACGTAGTTGGCCTGACAAAATAATTTATATATTTAAAGTCATCAACAACAATGACTTGCCCCAAACCGATCGGGAACGTTTCTCAACACAACAGGGAAGGGTTTCGAAGCAACTGTCAACGTTACATGAACAACATGTCTAGACAGGCGGGCGAGGCCCACATACAAGACTAACGCAACTCATCGTGGAGGGCGACTTACTGGTCGGTATCCTCGTTAACTATCAGTTGTTGGCCCCATATGGAGAGCATTGGGTCTACGATACCCCTCTGTTTGGACTGTGTCTGGAAGCTACCAGGAACACAGACGTTGTCAGCGACGTCCGAAGCGCGGGCCGGCGCCACACTTTCCACGCGAAGGTGTGAGGTGTGGCGCCGGCGCGCGCTCCGAGCAGGTTAGGAGTTCTTGCTAGATGTGTTAGTTACAGATGTTAAATGGTCGATGCGGGGACACTATACATCCTCAAGGCATTAGCATATTACCTATCACAAATTGTTAGGACACATTCCTCGTTCCACCTAAAGTGTAAGGGGCGTGTATTCACACATACAAGTATTGTTACGAGTGGCGTCGAGATCAATACGGTGACGGTGTACTGTATACTCATATCTGTCGCTGATCCGGAAACAGTTATTGTGTGTTCTGTATTTGTTTTATCAAACTGAAAAATAGATGAAGAGTGCCAAATATCGGAAGCACAGTGGTGCTCGACAGATTTGCAAAATTTTGTCTACTTCGTGATCGGAAAGTGGCACGATAGCCTCTAATAGCCGAGTGCTCTCACATGGTTGGCAACAGGAAGATAACGCCGTCGCTTGTTTGGCACAACACGACACGCGTCACTAGACTAGCGCTATTCGGGCACAAAGTTTAAATATGAATGGAATGCAATGGGTATCGTCGGGAGTCGTCTTGCACCAAACAAGGCAGTTCTAACATCGATCGTAACTCAAGGGAAGTCTGTCATTCGGCTACCAAATGATAAAATGGCAAATGATTGTAAACAGTGGTCACATGGATATATGGATGCGAAAATCGTAGAATGACAAATCTTGTGTAATTATATTAATAAAGATGGCAGCATTCTCATGCTGGTTTATAAAACTGCGATGCTAGTTGTAGCCAAGTAGCAAGTCTAATGGGGACAAGCCGTTTATCATTTAGTGCCTAGGAGGTGCAGAGATCGTCTAACGGTGATGTATCACGGGACAGTCTATCGTGAGTCATCACATCGACACATCCACTTTCCACTCACGTCATCATTCATCATCATGTAACATTAGTATCCAACCTTGACGCAAAGAGCAGACTGTTCATTTCGTGGAAAATAAAGATAAAGAAATGCAACAGAATGAAATGCCTTTCAATTGATGTTTGCGTCAAGAGTGAACAGCACAACAGCGCGTGTCCTGGCCACGTCTCGACCGACGAGCCGCGCCTCACCTGAGCTCGGAGAGGGGGAGGAAGTCCACGTCCACCAGCGGCCGCAGCGAGGGCAGGCTGTACGCCACCAGGTGCCCGGTCGACAGATAATTGACGAGACATACACTATCTGAAATATTGTCAAACATAACATTATTAAGGCCAAATAAATTATATACACTAGAACTTTCTACTCGTACCATAAAGTAAAAATATTTTTTTCTAGTTGTGGCATTTTGGAAAAAAATATTTTTTTTTGTATTTTAGATTTATCCTGGATGTAACACTTAGATGGTAATAAGTGTTACTTTGCGCCACTCTGTGACGTCAGTCGTGGTCCTTCCCGCCCACGCCGAGCTCGCAGGCAGTAGTTAGTAGTTTTCGGTTCCGGGAGGATAAGAGCAGGTCAATTGAAATAAGATTCACATGATTACCACTAAAGCATTATTTTATCGAGGTTCTTGTAACTTTAAATAACAAAACACATACCTAGTTATATAAAAGTGAAAAAGTAGCAATAATAGGTATTACAGCACTGTAATCTGTGTAATGCGTTTTTTAGTTTTTACACAAGAAAAATAAACAAAAAGATAAATTCGAGAATACAAAGTCTAAATTTAAATATTCCAAACAGCTTCTGACAAATAAAAAAATGCAAAGCTATTTTTGAGGGAAATATATTTTGTCTTTTTTTGTAACATTAACATTTTAAAAATAAAAATTATACAGCAAATAATTTAACAATAAATGTACAAAACTTTATTTAGAATATGTTCGACAGTTCCCCCCAAAAACCAGGTGGACGGACATATGAGAAACAAGTTTTGACCACTTTTGAGGTATCTACTTGTGATTATATACAAAAATTTTCATAAAAATCTCGAAGTCAAACTTTCAGATGATCACATAGCTTTATATTTACTCCTTCGACGCTCGAAAGTAAAAATGGAAAATAACTACTCTAAATAATTAAAAACCTAGCCCCCATTTTTTGGTTAGTCGGGTAAAATATACATCCTACGTCACCCCCGGGGTCAACACGAATCTAACAACACCTCGCACTCCGAAATTAATCAAGCCGTTTAGGCTACAGGGCGTGCCAAAGAAATAAATATACATACATACATACACTTGAGAAACATAACCCTCCTTCTGGTGCAGTCGGGTAAAAGGAGAGCGTAAACAATTGAATGGATTACGCAAAGTACGGCGTTTATAAATAACTACACTGAAGAAAACATGAAAAAGTTAAGTCACCTCTTAAACTGACGATCTCGGCTTTAACAACGAAAAGGTTACCTCACCTTTTATACTGACGATCTCGGCTTTAAGAACAACAAAAAGTTACCTCACTTTTGAAGCTAACGATCTCGGCTTTAACAACAACAAAAATTACCTCACCTTCTAAACTGACGATCTCGGCTTTAACAATAAAAGTTACCTCACTTTTTAAACTGATGATCTCGGCTTTAACAACAAAACTCACTTTTTCAACTGACGATCTCTGAGATACCTTACGTTTTTAACTGACGATCTCGGCTTTAGCAACAAAAAGATACCTCACGTTTTAAACTGACGATAACAACAAAAAGTTACCTCACCTTTTAAGCTGACGATCTCGGCTTTAACAACAAAGTCTGTGTCGACGATTTGTTGCCTATAGACGCAGTTCTGGCTGGGCAGCGCCACGACGCGCGCCTGCTTCTCGGACGCGATGACGGCGAACTGGCGGTCGCCGAGCGCCGGCGCAGGCGCGTCGCAGCTGCCCGGCGTCGGCGACATCCGGCTGCCGCTGCTCGACGAGCTTTGCTTCGTCGGCGTTCGGTCGCGTCGCTCTCTTACCTACAAAAATACATATAACTTGCAATTTAGATACGCTGTCAACAAATTTAAAATTCAAATGTTTATTTGCGAGTCTTGTGAATTCAATGGTTTTTATTAATTAAAAATAAGGCGAGTGTAGAGTTTAATAAATATTAATATACAGGGTGAGTTTTTTTAAGGGTCAGTATGGGGAAATTCTAAACTATAAGAGATAGCGAAAAACGCTCTTGGGAATCGTGATATCAATTTTAGAGAAAATAAAAATGGCATTTTAAAAAATAAAAAATCTTAATAGGTTCGGAAATATGGCTTTTTTGAAAAAAAAATTTTTTTTTGTTATTTCGTTTGTATATCACTATAGAAAACAAAAATTGTATGGAGACCATATGTATAAAGTTGCTAGAGGTTGTTGAAATTACTTGAAATTAACATTTTCTTAAAGATACATTTTATTATTCAATTGATAAGATGGATTTTTAAATTGAAATAAAACAAAACCAAAAATCTGCCACTTGCCTTAGTCCCACGAAACTAAATTTCTTTTAAAAATTGTTTGAAATCTTTTTCACTTTCGCCTAAGCACAGTCGACTTGGGCGATGCACTCCCCGAATTGCATTTCTTAATCAAATGTATGGTATTGTATTGTTAAATGTATTGCATTTGACGGACTTAATATGTTAAATCATAAACAGTGTCATAGCGATTTTTGTACACTTGATTTTTTTAAGTGACCCCGTAGAAACAAAATCCATGGTCGTTAGATCAGGTGAACGCGCTGGCCACTGCACTTCGCCATAGGTACCTATCCACGTGTTCTCAAACCTTTCGTTGAGGTAATTTTGTGCAAGGCGCAGGGGCTCCATCTTATTGGAACCTCATGTAAAATGAGAATCTAATTTGGTTGCTGCTTTCAGTGGTTCGCAAAGGATTTTCTGTGGACCAGTAATGGTTGTTGCGCCGGTTAAACATCCCTGAAATGATACGTGGCATTATAAGTTTACGTCATAAAAACGCTTAAAAAAGAAATGAATAAATCAGAGAAGTTATCTCAGTTTACCATTATTTGAAAAGTTAGTCTCATCCGTCCAAAGAATTCGGCTCAAAAAATTTGTGTCCCGTGTTACACGGTGGATAACCCAATTACAGAATGCTGATCTTCTCGCATGATCGCTTTCGAGAAGTTTCCGAACAATAGATCCTTTTCGATACAGTTTGTATTAATACTTTTTAAGTATCGTCATTACAGTACGATGTGCAATAGCCATTTCCGTAGCGACCATACCTTTCGACGAAATATCCGGAAAACTCTCGAAAAAACACAAAATATTTATTTCGACATCTCGATTGATGTAGGAATGTTTTTTGTGAGGCTTCGTGAAGCTTCAGTACTTCATTAAATTATTTAAAAGTATGGCGACTTGGCGTTTCTCTCGGGGGGAATTCATTATGATACCAGTCAACTGCCAATGTTGGGTTCCTGTTACTTAAATGATCCCTCTCAATAAATCCATTTTTCTCGGAATTTGGTATCGGTTGAGGCATTATACCTATTTAGTTCACCATTGAGTTCATAACACAACTAATTAATTGACTAAATTATGCATTTATTGAATGACAGACACACACAACTTGTTTTTTTTAGTCTGAATGTTTTTGTCTTTTTTATTTGCAAATCGGCCAGGAAGTTTAGTTGCCACATAACTATTAAAGAAAACTAAAACGTTAATTTCAACAACTTCTAGCAACTTTGGATCTATGGTCTCCATACAATTTTTGATTTGTATAGTGATACACAATCGAAATAACAATTTTTTTTAAAAGCCATATCTCCGAACACATTAAGATATTTTTTTTAAAACGCCATTTTGATTTTCTCTAAAATTGAGATCACGGTTCCTAAGAGCGTTTTTCTCTATCTCTTATAGTTTTGAATTTTCACATACTGCCCCTTAAAAAAACTCACCTGTATACTTTAAAGGTATAATAATAAATACTTTAACAAATATTATCTTAAAAAACAAGAAACAAGGAAAATAACATTTTCAAATGTTTTATTAAACATAGGCCACATGTGATAATGCTCGCTATATCCCAAGTTGAGTCAGATCAATTTCATTGGCCTACTTTTCCCTCACGCATATCTTTGAAGTTAATCTTAAGTTTTTTAAATTTATTTATGCTGTAGTTTCTATTATTTTGTAATTCAAAACCATTTATTATATAATTATTTTTAATATGACTAGTCTTTCATATTATAATATGAATATTCTTTCTATTCTACAATATAAACAACCTTTAATACAAGTAAGTACTCACATCTTTACTATCGTCTTTCCAACTTTCGTATGAGTAAGGAATTAAAGCACCATTGCAGTCAAGAAACGACATTGTAAGGATTGAACCTTTTAACCTAAATATTGGACCACCTGAAAACAAAAACGTTCCATTAGTTTTAAAACATGTGTTTTTTGTGTTTCCTGTGTACAATAAACTATAAATAAATAAATAAAAGTTACAGAACTTTTTTGGAGTATTTTTCATCAAAGAACTGAAAGTTTTTGAAGCTTTTGAGGCGTCGTTTAAAGCTATCAGTCACACCAACAGAGAGCAATAATTAAAATCACCAATTTAGAAAACATGAACTATCAGATCCTGCATTTAGGTGTGATATGAAAGAACTTGGGCTGATATGGAAGGATTTATCAAGATATACATACCAGTGGTGGAAACGACGACTGGCTGCGTGTGGCGCAGGTCTGCCTCGGGCAGGCTGATCATCATCGTGAGCACCGAGCCCAGCGTCGTGCCGACCCACAGTGTCGGCAGCAGCTGCGTCGGGTCTGCCGGGTACATCCAGACAGTCGTAAGCACATCGCAAAGTGACGTCATTTTATGGTTACAGAGTAAACCAAAGTTAAGGAAGTTTTCTTTTGACTCAAGGGCAATATATCGTGATTTTCAAGACCATGATCTAAAACTAAAGAGCCAATAGATTGCAAAACAAAGAAGTACGAGTTTTGAGAATAGATTAGCCAATAGATTGCAAAACAAAGAAGTACGAAGAATCGAATTTAAACGCAGACTCAAGAAAAAAAAGGAAGACGAAAAGAAATACCAAAGCTAAAGTACGGGGTTATATTCGTAAATAAAAACTGTTAATCAATAATAATTTTATAAAACATCAGTTTTTGTTGTTTGACTGAAAACACTTTTTTTAAATTCACAATTGGCAAGGAACTGCATGACGTAGAAGGAAATATTATTATTTCTGTTTTCTATATTCATCTCCTTCTTTCAAGAGTAATGCTTTAACTTCTAGCGTGTGGGCCTTAGCCAAACGTGACAGGTTCTGAATTATTATTATTATTATTTTAAGGTAAGTTTTTTTTTTCTCAGCTTTTTGCTGGTTAAGCCTGTAGTTACGGGCTATGCCAAGTAATTACAGGGTGTGAGTGATATTATATTAGTTATCGCTAATTTCGTTAAACTGCAGGAACTTTCTCACCAAACGACAGGTATTTAGGATAGCGGCTTTTTGTAAGGTGTGTATTATGTTTTCTTTTAAATCTATTGTTCGTAGGTATTGATTTAGGGTTTTTGGTACAACTCCGGTGGTTGAAATTACTATGGGGATGATGTAAACTTTATTTTGTTTCCAGATTCGGGTCACTTCTTCTTTGAGGTCTGCGTATTTGTTTATCTTTTCAGCTATTGTTTTTTGAATGTTATGGGTGTTGGGAACTGCGATATCTATGAGGTAAGTAATTTTATTTATTTTGTCTTGTAAGGTTATATCCGGTCTGTTGAAATGTATGGTCTTGTCTGTGAGTATAGCGCGGTCGTAATAAAGTTTATGTGATGTGTTTTCCAAAACAGTCTGAGGTGAGTATTTGTAGTATGGGGTGTTTGTGTCTTTTTTCAGATTATGTTTGTGTGCTAGTTTCTGGTGTATGATGTTTGCTAGTTGGTTATGTCTGTGAGTGTAGTCTGTCTGAGTGAGAGTTGTGCATGCTCCTGTTATGTGTTGTATGGTTTCCGGTTGTGTTTGGCATCTGCGACATTTGTCATTTGTAACTATTATTATTATTGCATAGGTACCACGAGTAACGACAGCGTTACAGACAGAGTAAGTGAGTCAGTGATGAGCGTCAATAACGCTTTTAATTAAAAAAAATCAGACATCGAAGGCTCCGTTCCAGACAAACAGACACACGGACAGACGGACGGACAGCGGAGACTTGGTCACCCTTTGGGTGTACGGACCCTAAAAACTGTAAGATCTTAAAGACTGAATGACCTGATGAAAATGATAATGAGTGCGCATATCACGTTGATGACCGTCTGCGAACTGATTCGCGAAAGTGGTGGCAAAGCTAAAATGATCGTGAGTTTATCTCGTACAGTTGTAGATGAAAGTAAATTTAATAAAAATACACTAGTATATATATATTTGAAAATTTAGAAGAAACAAAGGAGACAAATTATAGTGGACTCACCAGATTTCTTGGTATAGCTGTCGGCGAAGGCGAGGCACTGTACGCCCTCCTGCGACATGTTCTCGAGGCTGGAGATGGAGCTGGAGCGCGACCGCGAGAACGAGCTGTCCAGCTTGTCTATCCGGCCAGTAGCCAACACAACGAACCAGTTATTGTCTCCGTCCATGTCTACCCACCATTCACTGACCAGACGACGACGCTAACGTATACTTGTAGAAGGGACTGTTTTTTTTTTGGTAGAGTGCTGTCTTTTGAGTTAAAATTACCATTAAGACAGTTTTTTTTAAATTCACAATTGGTAAGCCCTGGCTGACGCCTAACATTAGGTTAAATCATACCAACCAAGTTTAATTACGTTACGCATAAATTAAACATCCATGAAAATGCAATTATAGGTACATTATTCAACTAGTGTACAAAATGTAAAAAAACCATCCTGGTGTGAGTCGGCTTCGCGCAATGAGGGTTCCGTGGGAACGAAGCCCCACATACATCAACAAGTAGAACAATCGGATTGGAGAACAAATTTAACTTTTTTAGTTGAAAAAAAAATCTCCCTTACATCAATATAGTTCACGGTTAATTTTCCAACAGCAAATGTAAGTTTGTGATCGCATTTTTTACGTGAGGCAACTACAAATTTACTATACAATTTTCAGATTTTTTCTTTACTTGTGCTGTGAGACTTGCTTCTTGCCAAGTTTCATGATTCTAGGTTAATGGGAAGTATCCTGTAGGTTTCGATTTACTTGCGACTTTATAATATGTGTCAAAAATGACCGTAAAACGGTCGTATCTTTTTACTGCTTTGACTTTGAAGCTTGATTTTTTTACAGCTTCAAGGCACTATAGACCTAAGTATTTAGTATAAAGAACTTGATACCTGTACGCGTTCCTGAGAAAAAGGGTTTTTATCGTACAGACAAGACATACCGACGGACTACTATGGGCTGTTTTTTTTATTTGAGGCACGGAACCCTCAAAATATGCGAAAATATATTTCGAGAGCTCAAACCAGGAGACAATGACGGCAAACAATACAAGGGACACATTAGCGTTTCTCTCAAGTCCGTGATGGTGGGTAGTAACTCTAACACTGATGATAATACAACTCGTTGTGAAGTTTACTTAAAAAAACTCGAGTTGTATCCCCATCGGTGCCAGGTCTAGTCTACTGTACAGTGGCAGGCTGTCTAGCTGAGCGCGCGGTGGCCCGGTGCGTTGTGAAATTAGCTGAAATCACCACTCGGTGCGACATGACACTCAGTAAGTGCTTTATAAGATCAAGAAAGAGTCATGCGAAGATCCGTCAGAATGCATGCCCGTCCAATCTCAGCTTATTTACACAACACGGTCGTTTCTACTAGATTTAGTTAGACATAGATCAGCGTTTACATTTTATTTATGGTGTTTAGGTGTTCGGACGTATTGTCGACGCGACGTGAGTAACTAGGAGATAGTGAAATCAGAAGTGGTAGTTACTAGTAGTCAAGTCCTGTCTAAACACCAATCACCCTTTTATATTTAAAATTTATGTTAACTTTAAACTTAGGAGCACACAGGTAAATAGCTCTAGAATATGTAGATTGCGTATGAGAAGCGGCGATTGAAGTTAAATAAACTTAAAGGTTTCATAACCGGCGAAACAAAACGCATGGAATGGGTGAAGTGATGTAATGAGAACCAGGTCGCAGCACAAGCCCACGCTAATATATCCCCACCTCTGTGGAGCCAATACCCACTTCTATAAAGCGCAAAGCGCAAAATTTTTAGAACTAAATCTAATTAAGTTAGCTACTTTAAGCCTCGTTGTTAATAGTTATCATTATTCCTCCACGTCTCTAGTAAAAAGCGGTCATATGGACGGACAGACAAATCTAATGCAATTATAATAAAATACTATGTTAGTGAAATAAGGAGCTGTGCGTATTCCGGTTTGCTTAGTGATTAGTGCATGCACTAGTGCGATTTAGTAAGAGAATACCGTAAGCATACATAGACATAACGACAGCCGAATATAGAGGCAGCCAAAAACGAGCCATATAAACTTTTTGCTTTGTAGTCGAGCTAGAAAAGAAAAATTATATTATGTACTCAACAGCGGTTACAATTTGAACTGATTACCAAACTCATTTCTTTTTAATTTGCTGCAAAAGTGACTAAATTTAAACTAAACTAGACTCCAGCTGGAGTCAGTGAATCTGTTGTAAAGTATAAGGATCGATGTAAGAGACAAGGCAAACCAAGAGATAACGTGATCGCTCGTGATTAATAAAATATCGAAAACCTCAAATAAAACAGAAAATGAATACAAATATGTGTCTGATACAATATGGAAAGCCTCGCTTATATAATGCACATATAACATACAATAGACTCCGTTCATCGTTACACAAGATTGTAAAATAGTTTTGAGTAGTAAGTCACCTTTTTAGTTAACCTCTATTTCATGCTAATGTAAGTAATCGATAGTATCAGTGCATTCGAAGTGTATCGTGTAAGAGAAGACATGACAAGACAGTCACAGCCACAATTTCAAAACTAACTCTACCTACGTGTGTCGTGTGACTAAGCCATCGAACGTAATAAAAGAACAATCGGAAATAAAACAAGGAAAAAAGTAAAAACAATGCAAATGTATTTGGATACCATTGGGTTGCATTATGTGTAAGTACTCCATAGATGCGAGAGTCTGCGGAATAGTTGGTTCTGTACCGACAAATAAAACCACATATGTTACAAGCATGATCTTCAAGGTCAAGAGTTACAAGGAATGCCGCCGCCCTGCGTTCGGGACTCGGGTCAGTGTTCTCACTGAGCTCTGTGTTGTGCACATGTGACGATATCATTGAGATACAACCAATCAATTACTTGTCAGTGTTCATGTGTCAGGGAGCAGAACGCCGGGCGGTGAATTCAGTTAGGTACCTACTGATGGCATATCTTCACAATTTTACAACAAGATTCGGCTCTCAAGATGACATGGACATACACCATAGAAGATGAGGATCTCAGTCTAGAAGTTGGCGATGACTTCACAACAAAAGAAAAACACTACTTGGATTAACAACTAGAAACCAAAACATAATTATAACCAATAAAAAACCAGGCGTGGTATATTCCAATGATTACCTATTAAATGATTCCGATCTGAAATTGGAAATTCATCAAATAAATAAACAAGTCCATAAACTGCATGCTTTTCAACTGAGAAGGGGAGTTAACAACATTTGTAACAAACTCAAGGCTTGATGTCCAGCGATCATGGTCAAATAGTTGTTGCCATTTAAAGAAGTAGATTTATGATTAGATATGTAGAATTTTGGAAGTCTTAGACCAATTTTTCAGTATGTGAATATGAAGTTAAAGATATAAGCATAACATTCTTTTAAGGAAACTAAATATGGATATTGTAGTAATCGACTTTATCTTTAACTTCACATATATGTTATTTTCCAGTAATGAAAGAAGAAGTAATTTAGTGAGTGTGAAAATAATCTTAATAAAATAATCGAAAATGACAAATAGAGATAGATATAGAATATGAAGATGAACAGACCTCGATCGTTAGTTCGCTTGATGCCGATGGTGAAGTGTCTTTAACTTCAACAGTAATAACTTGTTCAGAATATTTACCATGATTATTTCAAATAATTGCACACCCATAACATTTTACATTGATAGCCTAAGCATCAGTAGGTAAATTTACGTTGCACACATTTAAAATTTGCTGCCATTCCTTCAAATAGGTACAACATCCATCTGTCCGCTTGGCCAGCCAAATAAAAATAAATGTATAGTATTAAAATAAATTATTTGCAGGTCAACATTCGTAGACCGCACAATGATCAAGCGACACAGACGAGGACAGAGAAACAGAAAAAAAAAAAAAGAAAACAAAAACAACGAAAAAATTAATAAAAATGTAGAAGAAACTGCGACTGTCAGAACGGAAGGAGGCGATATCGAGTGACTCATTTTATAAGGTGACTGTACTACCAAAACTGCAATACTGTCGCGTTGTGAGCAGAGAGTGCGGGGCGGGGGGCGCGGCGTAGACGTCCGACGCGGTGGACAGGCACTTGTGCAGTTTGCGGGTACCTTGCGAGCGCGAGCGCCGCACGGCCTTGCCCGCGCTCCCGCTCCCCGCGCCCGCGCCCGCGCCGCCGGCGCCCCCGCTCGCGGCGCCCCCGCCACCCCCGCCGCTCGTGGCGCCGCCGCCCCCTCCGCCGCCGCCCGGCCCGTTCATCTACAACACACACACCGCCTGCACCACCCACAACCCGCAACCTCCCGCGCCGCCACCGCTACCGCTGCCGCTACCAACAATAATACCAACTCCAACATCGTGATCAATTTCTCAATCTAGATTCCTTCAGATAATCCAGCATAAGCACCGATATTTCTAAACATTTTCACATCTTTAATTTAATTTTTCAATAAAAAAAATGTTTTCCACTTAGTTTGTTTTATTAGCCATCGAATAATTGCATCAGTAAATTATACAGCGAAAAACCAAATTTTACTCAAATTAACATAACTCCTAAAATTTTGGTTCACTATTCTAATTGACAAATTAAAAATATATATATATGATAAAATGTTAACCTTTGCATAATAGTTTTCCTCAAGGTAGCACCTTGGGCCTCACATAATAATGTTGTTAAAAAACGCTGCACTAAGGCGTCAAATTAAAATAGAATAGTTGGGGTTGACATCATTTATGGTAGCAAACCCTTCACCGAATCTTAAAATAATAACGAACGAACAAAACGTCTAACATCGAAGACCCTAGTTGTTAGCAAAACGTTACAGGTTAACTATATTAACGTGATCTCTGTGCTAGAAACATATTAGTTAAAGACGGTTGAGTACATTTGAAAGGAGTTATGTGGCCCAGTGTAGTTTGTTTGGGTATTGATTATTGCCCGCTGTTAGTTGTCTGTGCCACCTGTTACAAGATACGCAAATTTTCATTACCTATAATGTGGGGCACTTGTATCACTTCCTCGGTGGGCTTGTCCTCATCGGTATGATCGTTTCTCTTGCAAAGTCTCGAGATTAACTCTCCTGGGGAAAGCGCATTGGTCAGATCGCGATCGCAATCGCCAGACAAACGGTTGTAATGAGTTGATGATGTTAAGGCTTTGGTTTGACTGCGTCTGAACATAATTATCTATAACTTATAGGAAGCTATCAAGCCGCACTGTGCACTACGCACCCACTACTAGTACTCAGCTTTAAAATTAGCAATATTACATCATCTCTACACGGACATCCACAACACAGAGATCACCTACTCGAAATTATATACTTTATGCAAAGTTTTGTATCATAATTTGTGGAATTACCGAGAATATCAGCGAATAGATATTTAAGGCAGTTAGAGTCTTCGTCTGAGGAGTCCTTGTCCTTGCAGAATGGAAAACAAACACATGAGTCATATTTGTTGCTTGTGGGGTTTGCACTCACACCTTACTCTCAATGTGCAATCTTACTTGTACGTGACTGTATAGTAGGTACTTACATATTGTTATTATCATATAGCTATGTATTATAAACATCATATAGATACAATATTTCAACAATATTATGTTTATAATAATAATAATAATAATAAACGAAAAGTAAATAAAAAAGCCAAATGTCACAAAAAGCACAAAGCATAAAAATAAAGTACCGTAAAATTATAACACTCTCAAAAAAATTGATGTCAATACAATTAGTTTCACTTCAAACTTCTTTATACACTCTTTTAGTTACTATAAAAATCTAACTACCATCACCTCTAGCGAACCAAAATCTCTATCTATTATAAATAGGGACTACATTATTAGTTTAAAATTCCAAAGTCGCCAAACCATTACCATTCAAAATCGATTATCGAAAAAACGCAATAACTACGTCTAGGTTACTTCTGAGAACTAAACAAGTGCTAGGCGCTGGCGAGACCCGGCGTTAGTGATGCGATGGATGAGGTGAGGCGAGGCTGGTACTTACTGAAGCGCCGCATGAGTCCCGCGAAAGACGCCGGTGGCTGCGCGGGCGCCTGTTTCCGTCTCAGGTCCTTTACGCTCTCCTGCTTGGTATACTTTATGTTCGGCACCGACAGCAGCCTCTGATCCCTCTGTTTCTCCTCATCTTTTTTACTTTTCCCCTTTTGCCGAGGTGGTCTAGTTGGTCTTTCGTCTTCCTCGAATAGCGGTAAGTTGTCAGGTCTGGTTGCTTTCTCTTCTTCTAATCTAGAAGGCGATATGTCTGGAGATATGCCCGCATCTATTCTGTCTTTCTCCTGCCATCGGTCCTTTAATTCCTTGTGCATTCTATCATAAACATCTGACGGTCTCTTGTCCTGTAGCTCCTTGTGCATCCGCTCGAACACATCAGAGCAGACTCTCAGAGGCGACGAAAGTTCACTTTTCTCGCCACTTTTAACGTCATCACCGGTCTCGGCCGTTTTCGCTTCGTCACTCTCCGGGGATTCAGTATTAGAGGCAGGCAAGGCGTCAGCCTTATCGCCGGTTTCGCAGTAAAACTGTGAGTTCCCCGTATCTGGCGCTGTTTCCTCGGCGCTACTTTCTGGTGGGACAGCGAAGGCTGCCTTGAATTTGAGGTCCACTTTTGAGAGTTGGCGTTTTAGGTTAAAAGCTTTCCATGTGGTTGATTTTCGTCTGGTTTCGAGCTTTTCGGGCGGAGGCGCTTGATCGTCGTTGCCACTTGTAGGGTCAGCTGTCACGGGAGCTGCCGCGTGTGCCGCGGGTGAGGCCGCCGGCGAGGGCCGCGGGAGGTCCTCCAGCTTAGGGGTCACGGGAGGGGAAAAAACATCAGAAGGCATAACGGTCGCGCCACTGAAACTGACTCGTGAATATTGTGCAAGAGACTATGGAGTGCTGTGACTTGATATCTCGGAGTATGGGCTCTATCTGTATGCAAAACGTGCTAAAAAGTTTTTTCATTCATGTTTTTTTTTACAGAATATGTTTGTAGGAAATGAAATAACTTCTTTATACATCACCTAGAAATTACAATCTCGAATTAAAATTTCATAGTAAAAGTGACAATCATTTTCATAATTTACTTTCATATTTACCTACTTTGCCTACTGAAATAACTAGGTAAAGATCACTCTGTAGCGCGGTAATAATATATGTGGGGGAGTGTGTGGACCACTGGGTTGTTAGAGCATAGTTCTACGGAGGTATGTGGACAGTGGAGACAGGCAAGTGTATAATGTCTAATAATGCCATGCGGCTTCTAGTACGCGACGCAGGCGGGTTTCGCTAGCGCTAAATACTCCAAAACAAACCAAAGTATTTTAACTAAAAGTAATCAGGACGCGGTCAAGAGCCATCCAGGGGTTGAGCAGGCGCTCGGCGCTGGATGGGTCGCAGACCTTAGCAACTGAGAGCTGAATCAAACATAAACGCAACTCAAATATAATGGTGAAATAAAGTCCTCTTATACATTGTTGAGTTACCTAGGTATGTGGTTAGCATTGTTTTTTATTATGTCCTCGGATTGTAATCCAGTTTTGAGTACAATACTGGCTTCTACAGATATTTGAAGGGTGTGAATGTTCTCTGATTGTAACTTAGTTGTAAGTACAACACTGGCTTCTACAGATATTTGAAGGGTGTGAATGTTCTCTGATTGTAACTTAGTTGTAAGTACAACACTGGCTTCTACAGATATTGGAAGAGTGTTGATGTGCTCTGATTGTAACTCAGTTTTGAGTACAATACTGGCATCTACAGATATTTGAAGAGTGTGGTAGCACCTATAGCTTTTCGTACAGGTACAGATATCTGTTTTGTTACAGGCATACAGCTGAACTTAATAGATTGTTAGTCTATTGCGGTCCCGTCCCGCACCTACCGCAGAATGAAATTCTGTTTAGTGGTAAGTCAGTGCTGTTTGTGAAATATTGTATCTTTAAAGTGTTTGTTACATCTGAAATATTGTAATATTCAATTGTAAACCCTTCAGCCGGACTGCGTGATTTAACATTTGTGCATCATATCAAGTGTCAGTTTGACCTCGTTTTCCTTTTCGCTTCTTTGTAGCATTATTAAGTGAGGTATTAAAGTGCGCTCGACCGGACATTAGTGGACCATGTTTTCTGTGTGTCATCCGTGGCGAGTACCGAGTAGTTCTGGGGTAGTGAGTGTTACCTGGTCGAGGCTGGGCGACCGCTGGCGCTCGCTGCTGGAGGCGGTGTTGGCGCCGACGCGCGGCGCGCGGCTGGGCTCGTGGTACAGCGCGTGCGCCGCCAGCGCCGCCACCACGCAGCGCCGCACCACGTCCACCACCACCACGCCTCGCTCCCCGCCCCACGCCATCCTGGGACAACAAAAAATAGTACAGTAAATAATTTTCGAAAAACCTAAAAACTTTTAGGTACAAGCTTTTAATATTGCATTGTCACGCGATATACATATGCGTGCAAAATTTCAGCTCAATCGGAAACCGGGAAGTGGGTCAAAATTAACTTACAAGATTTCACCCGAACAAACATACATACATACATCATCATCATCATATCAGCCGAAGGAAGTCCACTGCTGGACATAGGCCTCCCCAAGGATCTCCACGACGACCGGTTCTGCGCTGCCCGCATCCAGCATACATACATACATACGTACATTGCAAGTTAAATAAAAGCTTTTAAAATAGGTTTGGGCTTTATTGATACGAGACATGCAATTGCCATTTGTGCCAAAACACACGGCGTTTTATTAAAAAAAAAAAAAAGCAATTAAAAAATATGAGATACAGAACAAAACCACTTCAGTAGTCTTTTTTTTTAATTTCATTACCTATCTTTATTTTTTTTGCCATTTTCAAGGCAAGAAATGTTCAAAGAATCTTTAAATGCGGTTCCACTTATTTACTTTGTAACGACCGAGCGCAGGACCGGTCGTTGTGGTAATCCTTGGGGAGGTCTTTGTCCAGCAGTGGACGTCTTTTGACTGATATGATGATGTAGATGAACGCCCGAGCGCAGCAAGGGAGCAAAACATGGTATTGTCGTCGTGAAAAAAAGTTTTTCTAATTTTACCCAAAATAAACCAAAACATGTTTGCCAAAAACGTCAGTCTATCCGTCCGTTGGTCCGTCCTTCACGCTTTTCCTAGTAATCAAATTTTGAAATTAAAGTTTTATGATAATGATTTTTGATTGATTGATTGTACCTATAACACCAGGCAACCGCCGCGCCGTCCATCCTTCGGATAGCACGGTCAAATGTGCCACACGATGAGAGAGAGAGTATACCTATACTTAATAGTCTGCTATTATGTGGCACATTAGTTATTCTGGCGACATTCATTAAAGGTAACTAACAACGGCAACTTTTGTTACAAGTTTTCTCGCTTGCTTTTACTTATTAAGGAGTTATGACATCCTGCTGATTATAAGATTTTGCGAGAAAGTAAGTGCAATGTTGCTGTAAGTACTATTGTATTTATATTTACATTTAAATAAAGTCAGAGTAAGTTTCCTCAGACAGTGGCTCAACCGGTAACGACTCGGTCCTTCTAACCAGAGGTACCGGGTTCAAATCTGGACGGCCAATGTACCAATGAGTTTTTCAAAAACTTACGTACATATCATTACCGATTGCTTTAACGGTGAAGGAAAACATCGTGAGGACACCTGCACACGCCTGCGAAGAAACTCGAAGATTGTGTGTGAAGTCGACCAACCCTGGGCCCTAAAACCAAAACTGGGCCCGCGTGGTCGACTAAGGCCTGTTCGCCCTAATTCAGGGTAGGATCGGTCCCCTCGGTGGGGACGTATATGAGCTGATATGGTGAAGTTTCCTATTTTCCGTATTTAAAGTATTTTATTTCCATGGCCCATAGCGCTCGAACACCCCGAAGAGCGAGTGCCACAGGCCGCAAGAGGAGGTCTGGTGAGCGCGGCGGCGGTGGCGATGGCGGTGGCGGTGCGGCGGGCCAGGCTGCTACTTCGTGTGACCTTAGACGCGGTCTGACGATAGGCAAGCGCTCCTGTGATGGAGGTGCTCGTGCGCTAGTTCAGGTACCCACAGGCCGTAGGAGGAGTGTATGGCGAGCGCGGTGGGCGGGTGCGGCGGGCCCTGCTGCATGGCCGCCAGGGTGGGCTGGAAGCCGGGCGCGCGCCGCACGCCGCCCGCGCCCGCCGCGCCGCGCACGCGCAGCGACGCGCCGCTCGCGCCCACCCACACACCCGACTGCGAAAACAATGAACAAGTTACATGCAAGGATAATACAACCTAACAATAAATTGATAACCATCATGCTGAAAATCGTCTCAAATTTGGACAGAATGCAATTTTTTTACAGAAATTAAATAATTTGCCCTCAAAACTGTGTAACAAACACTTTTCATCAAAATTGAGATTAAAAACGGGTAAAATGTTATTAAAATATATTTAGATAGAATACATGACTGGCTTGTTCAGGCGGTTATTCTCAGGCAATGGATGGGGACCTGGCTATGTTATCTACATGCCGCAAGACTGAGATAAGATGGTAGTGGCTAGCCAGGCGGGCATACAAAATGCCATTATATAAACCGAGTCTTGCAATATTAGACCCCGCCTTAAATCGAACCCACAACCTTCTGGTGTGAAGCAAACGGACTAGCTAATAGCTACAGAGGCGTTTAAATATCAACTGTAAACTTGACTTTTGGATAGCTAAAAAAACCAGATATGGGCACAACGAGTGGCGCAGGCGCCCGCCGTCCTTCCGACGAGTTAACAACAACACTATGCTGTTTATGTATACTCTTTGATGTATTTTATCTTGTAATTTAATTACTTCACAGTCTGCGTTAACTTGTTGTCAATTATATCTCTAACGTTCTTTACTCGCCCTACACTCTGTAGTAAGCAGCATTCTACACTTGCACCGGTAGAACCGCGCACTGGAAGATATGACGTAACCGAGTACCTGGTGAAAGCCGTGGGAAGCTGCTCATATGGACAGCCCAAGATCAGTCGTTGTGGAAATGTTTGAGCGGGGGAGGGGGGACACGAGGAGGGGCTGTTTGGGGCTGATATGATGATGATGAATATCGACTTATGTAAGCCAACAGTGCAAGTAAGCTTGTAGCCAACAGCACAGGTCACGCACCCGCCTGGAGTCGCCCTCGTCGGCGCGGCTGAACGACATGGAGCGCCCCTCCGCGTCCGGCGACGTCTCTTCTTCCAAAGCGTCCGATATCACCGGGATGTCGAGAACCTGGAACGGACCGCTTACTTTGATACAGGGTGACATTTTGTTCGATAAAAAACGGCAGACTTATGAATCGGGCCAAAAAAATTAAGTCTCTTAATACAAAAAGTGTAAATCGACTGATATACTGAGAATTAGTATGGGAAGTACTTTTTTAATAGTTGTTAATTTTCATAAGTAGAGCATAAAATTTGACCTACTATTTAGTAGCCTGTATAGTTGGAAATGGTTCCATGGCGGTGCCGGCTTGCGAAAGGCTTTCATTTGTTAAGAACTACTCTAGGACCATGGTGACGTAGACTATCTTCTCTTTCTAACGACAAGCATGTGAAAGGGTTAGCAACACTACTATTTCGCGGCAAAAGCGACATATAGCACTCATGTCACACGCGCTGGTAAGTGCCAAGTAGGTATCGCTAGTTTGATTGGTGGTTTGCAGACAAATTTTGATTGCCATTTTTCAAATGGAACTCCAGGAATTATTAAGGAAGTGGTGAGGAAATCAGTTTATGGAACATCAAAAAAAAAAACGTGTGGCACTTGGGGACTGCCGCGGTAAAGCTATTGCATAGCATTTTTTATCAACTTATTTTTAAGTTTTTTATAACTCGGCCGAGCGTGGGGGTTAGGTTTTATTTTCGTTACGGAATTTCTTGATTCGGTCGCCGCGCTCAAAGCCCGCGATAAAAGCTATACAATAGCTTAAAAGGTCCATATTCCGCGAAAAATGTCATATGTTGGATGCAATGTACGTACGCAAGTCTCGCCGCAACTCTCGGCCTTGCGGAACTTGAACAGTATGACGTGACCGTGCGGCAGCGCGACACAAAGCCGCCGCGACTCCGCGCACAGGGCGATCTGTTGGATGGCCAGCGGCGCGTCGTCCTCGAAGCTCGTGCCGGAGTTTGGCGCGCGCCGCTCGAATACTACGGCCAGAGAAATGTCACGGTTACATTCCTACTTTATTGGTTATTTGAATTGCTAATTTACAACAGTAACAATCCTTCGAACAGCTATACTGCGACGTCATTTCAGGTGGACGCAGAGCAAGGCGGTCATGTGCTGCGCAATAGTCCTGCTGCTGATAGCAGAACCCGATCCCGAACAAGTGCTGCCCAACAATTCTGCTGTTGTCACCTTTTCCCACAGGTGATGCGCAACAGTGATGCTGCTATCATCCTTTCGCACAAGTGCTCACCCTACTGCACAAGTACTGCGCAACAGTGCTTCTGTCATCCTTCCGCACAAGTGCTGCGCAAGTGCTTCTTCTGTCACCCTCCCGCACAAAAGCTGTGAAACAGTACTTCTGCTGTCACCCTTCAACACGTGCTGCGCAACAGTGCTGCCGTCACCCCCTCGCACAAGCGCCTGCCTCCAGATGATTACGTATACGATAGACCTTTAGCTGGTTCGATTATTACTATGTTGGATAGAAATTGAAATAAAATAAACTGAGTGTTCACTTACCTTTAGAACATTTTAATTTGTACAAAATTTGTAAGGTCCCCGCACTCGCGTCCCAGAACTTAACACTACCGTCCGCGTGCCTGAAACACGAAACACATGTGCGTCAATGTAGTTGTCGAGCGATACAGCTTTTTAAGCATTAAAGCCAACAAGGTGAAATGACAATGGGCGAGTAGGCCATATAGTATCTTGCAGAACCGATAATCGTTGTAGAATAAAGGTTCTCAAACCACAACGAGCCGGAAGATAGTATTAGACGGTTGAAGTAGGCCGATGGTTTAATAAAACTTAAAGGAAGCAGCCGGATGCATGTGAATCATGATCGTACTAATGGAAATCATTGGGGGACGCTTTTGTTGCGCAAAGGACGACTTTGAAATTGTAAAGAAGCGGTTAACCCCGTGAGGATGATCTCGCTGTAGGAGCAGGAGGCGGGCGCCCACTCGCCGCCGTCGATGGGCCACAACTTCTCGCTGAAGCCCGCCGGCTTCTTGTTGCCCTGCCGCCCCACCGAGTAGAACGCAGGGATCTGAGGGCAACCAACGTTATGTCAAATACTACGCACTTCTATCCCTTAGGAACCCCGCAGAGCAGACGTAAGGCGGTCGCGCGGTCGACGGTTCTGCGGTCGCGTCTGCGTTCTTCGTCTTGTATACGTAACTGTGAGATGCCTCACACGGTCGGTAAGCTAAAACAAAATATTCTGTACGCTCAAACGCGCTAAACGCAAAACACGAACGCGACCGCATGACAGCCTTCTATTTGCGGAAACACAAAATAAAAACTTTTTAACAAAAAATTAGACCAACAAAAAAAAAGAATTGAAAAGCAAAAAAAAAAAAACATTTTAGCTCAAAGACTACTGTAAATACGTAAACAATTTTGTTTATTTGTTGCAATATATTAAATTAATTTGATATGGAAGAGCGGGTTCACCTAGTGCAGGTATTTTATATCTACTTGGTGTTCCCAACATTGTACTACAACACAAATATTTTGGTACAGAAATAAATATTAAAAAATAATATTTAAATCGTGTCCGCATATATGGAAACCCTTCCAGTATTCAGAACCTCAGAACTTCTGAGCTGCGGGAGCCTTTAAGCGATTGAACGCGCAGTTTGATGGATTAAATGCTACCCTGCTTCTAGTTGTGTATGGGAGGCTTTACGAACGCAATACTAGCGTTTTGGACATAAATTCCTACCGCTACTCAGTTTAGCCTTCCATGCTTCAATTCTGTAACGCGGGAAGCATTACCAATACAATACTAGCGTTATTATGGACATAAATTCCTACCGCTACTCAGATTAGCCTTCCATGCTTCAATTCTGTAACGCGGGAAGCATTACCAATACAATACTAGCGTTATTATGGACATAAATTCCTACCGCTACTGAGGTTAGCCTACCATGCTTCAGTTCTGTAACGCGGGAAGCATTACCAATACAATACTAGCGTTATTATGGACATAAATTCCTACCGCTACTCAGATTAGCCTTCCATGCTTCAGTTCTGTAACGCGGGAAGCATTACCAATACAATACTAGCGTTATTATGGACATAAATTCCTACCGCTACTCAGATTAGCCTACCATGCTTCAGTTCTGTAACGCGGGAAGCATTACCAATACAATACTAGCGTTATTATGGACATAAATTCCTACCGCTACTCAGATTAGCCTTCCATGCTTCAGTTCTGTAACGCGGGAAGCATTACCAATACAATACTAGCGTTATTATGGACATAAATTCCTACCGCTACTCAGGTTAGCCTTCCATGCTTCAGCTCTGTAACGCGGGAAGCATTACCAATACAATACTAGCGTTATTATGGACATAAATTTCTACCGCTACTCAGGTTAGCCTACCATGCTTCAGCTCTGTAACGCGGGAAGCATTACCAATACAATACTAGGGTTATTATGGACATAAATTCCTACCGCTACTCAGATTAGCCTTCCATGCTTCAGTTCTGTAACGCGGGAAGCATTACCAATACAATACTAGCGTTATTATGGACATAAATTCCTACCGCTACTCAGATTAGCCTTCCATGCTTCAATTCTGTAACGCGGGAAGCATTACCAATACAATACTAGCGTTATTATGGACATAAATTCCTACCGCTACTGAGGTTAGCCTACCATGCTTCAGTTCTGTAACGCGGGAAGCATTACCAATACAATACTAGCGTTATTATGGACATAAATTCCTACCGCTACTCAGATTAGCCTTCCATGCTTCAGTTCTGTAACGCGGGAAGCATTACCAATACAATACTAGCGTTATTATGGACATAAATTCCTACCGCTACTTAGATTAGCCTACCATGCTTCAGTTCTGTAACGCGGGAAGCATTACCAATACAATACTAGCGTTATTATGGACATAAATTCCTACCGCTACTCAGATTAGCCTTCCATGCTTCAGTTCTGTAACGCGGGAAGCATTACCAATACAATACTAGCGTTATTATGGACATAAATTCCTACCGCTACTCAGGTTAGCCTTCCATGCTTCAGCTCTGTAACGCGGGAAGCATTACCAATACAATACTAGCGTTATTATGGACATAAATTTCTACCGCTACTCAGGTTAGCCTACCATGCTTCAGCTCTGTAACGCGGGAAGCATTACCAATACAATACTAGGGTTATTATGGACATAAATTCCTACCGCTACTCAGGTTAGCCTACCATGCTTCAGTTCTGTAACGCGGGAAGCATTACCAATACAATACTAGCGTTATTATGGACATAAATTCCTACCGCTACTCAGATTAGCCTACCATGCTTCAGTTCTGTAATGCGGGAAGCATTACCAATAAATCTACGAAATCTAAGAAATGCAATTTGTTGCTCCTTGTTATTCAAGCATCAAAACTTATTTGTAGTGATAAATTTAGTACTTTTTCTACGCTAATTAGTTGCCCTAATGAGAATTTTTTCACTCGAGTAATTTCTGAACAACCAATTGCAATGCTAGACGGTGTCAATGCTTGCTTTGACGTATGTCAAGCTAGCATTTACACCACCTAAATGTTATTTGTTGCTCCTTGTTATTCAAGCAACAAAACTTATTTGTAGTGATAAATTTAGTACTTTTTCTATGCTAATTAGTTGCCCTAATGAGATTTTTATCGCTCGCGTCTGTCAAGCAAGCATTTACGCCGTCTAGAAATGTAATTTGTTGCTCCTTGTTATTCAAGCAACAAAATTTATTTGTAGTGATAAATTTAGGCCATTTTTGATGCTAATTGGTTGCCCTAATGAGATTTTTTTCCCTCGAATAATTTCTGAACAACAAAAGCTAGTCAAGCTAGCATTTACACCGTCCAGAAATGTTATTTGATAAATTTATTGCTAATTAGTTGCCCTTACGAGAAGTTTGTTGCTTGAGTAATTTCTGAGCAACAAATTACAATGCTAGACGGTTTCAATGCTTGCTTTACACACCTTGATTTTCACGGGATATTCCGGACACGTTTCACCCTAGAGCCCCTAACAAATAATATGACAAGTCCTCACCAGGTCGGAGGGACAGTCAGCGAAGTATGAGCAACACGTGACGGGCGACTCGTGGATGTCCATCGGGTAAGGGTTCTCGAAGCACGGGTAGCCCGGTGAGAGCAGGTCGATCACCACCAGATCGTTTTGCAGTAACACCACTATCGCGTACGGGTCCTGGTAGTCTGGAAACGGGATGCGGATGCCTTTATTAGGTTCTTTTTCAAGGACAAGTTGAAAATGCTTTGTAAAATGTGGTAATTTAGGTTGTAGGTAACATACAAACACATTGCGTTACTAATAATAGTCTCAATGTCAACGTTGTCTCCTTTGTTTCTGAATTTAACAACTTTTTGTCTCATTTGTTTACCGTCTAAATGAGAAAAGGCCTCCCCGTTTTTTTTTCTCATGGGAAGTGTCCCAGGAGATGAGCTGTCATCTCCAGTAAAGTGTTGTTCTTTCGTTTATCACCAGATGTCATACATGTAGTAGATGTAAGAAGGAGACAAAAATACACCTATCCTCTTCAGGCTGATTTGCTATGTGCGGACCCTCACAAAGTATTGCGAAGTGTGTTTCATAACGCTGTGTTTCATCTCTAAAACAGTTGCTCTTTTCCCGTCCCGCATCGGATCTCATTTTATTTACAGTTTGTATAAGTACGCAAGGAAGAAACAAAAATACAACTATCCTCTTCAAGCTCACCTGCTGTGTGCGGACTCTCACAGAGCGTGACGAAGTCCACCACGCTGTGTTCCATCTCCAACACTGTTGTGCTCTTCCCGTTGAGCACAGTGATGCTGTGAGTCCTGCCCGCCTTGTCCGTCGGCAGCCCGCCCGAGAAGATGATCAGGCTCTCCCTGGAATATCATGAAGGACTCCTATATCACTTAAATCTCCAGTTATCATAAATCTCTACCAGTTATCATCAACCTTGTGATTTAATTTAATATTAATTTTCATTACCTATCATAGAAGATGATAGTAAATATGTGTAAAGTTCGTTCACTGAATTAGCTGCACCTTTGATAAATGTCGTTCGCCGCCGCCGGCTCGCGTCAAACGGTTGCATCAAAGAGGCCGCCCTGAGTTCAATCGCGGCGCCGACGACAACGCGGGGTCGTGTAGTGTAGTGTAGGGTAGGGTAGTGTAGGGTAGGGTAGGGTAGGGTAGGGTAGTGTAGGGTAGGGTAGGGTAGTGCAGTGTAGGGTAGTGTAGTGTAGGGTAGTGTAGTGTAGTGTAGTGTAGTGTATGTAGGGTAGGGTAGGGTAGTGTAGGGTACGGTAGGGTAGTGTAGTGTAGGGTAGTGTAGAGTAGTGTAGGGTAGTGTAGTGTAGTGTAGTGTATGTAGGGTAGGGTAGGGTAGGGCAGTGTAATGTAATGTAAGGCGGTACGAAGTTAGCCGGGACAGCTAGTTATTACTAAATTGCTGGGCGCTGATCTGATAATAAATTGGAAGCATTCTCACAGAATGTACGTATAGGCTAGCCAATGTCTGATAAGATACGATATAATTCATCTCAATTTTTCTAGACCACTAAGTCGGGAAGCCCCGCCATAAATATTGTAGATACGCTAAGGGAGACCAAACATGGGTATCCGAAAACGGACTTTGGTCGGTATAGGAAAAAATAAGTGTTTCCTCCGTCGGGCCCAACTCGGCCCGCCTCCGGTTTTCGGTTCGGAGAAGAATAAGAAAGATATTAAGATATAGGCTGAAGGTAAGTTATCAGATACGAGTAGTTAGATTCCGATCAGGTTCTTCTGTAAAGCGCCCTTACATATGTATACAGAGAGAGCGCTCATTGCAAGTGTTGTAGCGTAAGTACTGAAGTGCCCCGAAATTAAAAATTTGTGCCTCCCCGTATTCATAGGCCAGCTCCGTCCTTCGGTATCTACCAACAGGTGAGACAACGCACTGGCAGGCGAGTTTCAATCTTAAGATTTTAACAGGTGAGACGACGCCATGGCAGGCGAGTTTCAATCTTAAGATTTTAAACTTAACAGGGGCATGAGGTCCGAGGTCCGAGGCACAACACGGCCTCGTTAACTTTCCAACATGATGGTTAGCATAAATTTTATTAGTTGTTCTTTTTATTTTAGTCTGCCATATAACAGTACTCTTGACTCGTTAATTTTGCTTAAAGAAGAACACTGCAAGTCAGACGTTGTGTGAAAGTCCCTTTAGACGATAGCGCTTCAGCCTGGGGCGCTGCTAGCCGCACAAGCGAAGGTCATTACGATCTAACGGCTAGATATTATAGACAAATTTCACCCCCCATTAATCCCTAGTAAGTTATAGTTTCTGCTTCGGGCCGAGAGATGTAATAGCTTCTTAAACCGCGCTACGTGAAAAAGAAATCTCGTGTAACGTTGTAAATACGAGCAGTGAGCTGTTGCCTAGTGTGAGTTATAACGACACCCATAGACGCCTCCGAGCCACACCAGGTATAAGGGTACAATGCGATTTAAAAACACAAAAATAGCTACACGTAGCTCTGGCGGCTAAAATTTATAGCAGCATATCGCAACCATATCAGACGAGCATGACAGGAACAACATCGAGAATCGAGTATCAACATAGAGTGAAAGAAGCTCTCACATATTACATTCGGTACATTACCGCCTGGAACCGCCTGAAGGTCGGCCGTCTACCGCGGTGACTGAAGAAAACGAAGCTGTGTCAGGCGACTAATAGAGGAAAACCGACGAATTACCTATGACGAAATACGTGGACAATTAGGGATAGGTATGACCCAAATACAAAATATTTTACATGAAAATTTAAAAGTTGTTCATTTTAAAAGTCATTTAAAAGTTTGTTGCCGATGGATTCCCCATGAACTGACATCAACTCAGAAACAAGCCCGTGTTGATTGGAGCCTAGAAATGCGCGAAAGTATGACACGGCCGTTCAAATGCATTATATAATATGGTAACAGGAGACGAAACATGGATATATTGTTACGATCCGAAAAAAACAACCATTCACTTGGGTCTTTGAAGGTGACCGAAGGCCAATAAAAGTGCACCAAGCAAAAAGCGTTGGCAAACAGATGATCGCTTGTTTTTTTTCAAAGACAGGTTATATTTGTACCGTACCACTAGATAATAAGAGAACGGTTAATGGTGAGTGGTACACAACCACTTGTCTGCCCAGTGTCTTTGAAAAGGTCCGTGAGAGACGACCAAGAAGCAGCATTCTCTTACATCATGACAATGCGTCTGCTCACATCGCAACGAAGACAAAGGCACATTTTAATGAAAAAGTGAAGATTGTGACCCATACTGCTTATAGCCCGGACCTTGCGCCCTGCGATTTCTATCTTTTCCCTAAAATCAAAGATTTGATAAGAGGTTTAATATTTAGGAAGAAGCGGTGATGACGTTCAACCAACACGTTGAAAACATGGCCTCAAGTGATTGGACCTCATGCTTCGAAAAAATGGTTTGAGCGTATGATTAAATGCTTACAATGTAATGGCGAATATTTTGAGAAGCACTAAGTGTATAATTATAGTTATAAATTGTTTTGTTTAAAAGTTACGTAAAACTTTGAGTGTGGGTGGCCCTCGTAGCACCTACCGCTCGCCAACCATAACGCACGGCGTTACCGATGTAATGTTCCCTTGTAAGTAGTTTTATTGCCTCTAATTGGCCCAATGTCCTATCCAAACACTAGACCCGAACTTTAGGCCGAATCGACCTGGAGCTCCAGCCGATGTGACTGTGCGGTGGATTGCCAAATTGGCCGTTAGCCTAATGACTCGGGTCGCGGGTCGGCTGAGTAGCGGTGTAGCCAGTGTCCCATATTAACTGACCCAGCGCTGGTGAACAAACTCAATTCTAGGGGAATCAGGTGAGGACTGATGCAAGCGAGCGCTGAGGCAGGCCCTCAGTTCCAATTTGCACACTTTAAAAGCTACACGCTTAAAGTGGAGTACGCGATCAAAGTGTACGTGGTTTAACCGCCTCCGTAGCTCAGAGGCAAAGTTCACTGGCTTTACACAGGAGGTCGCGGGTTCGATTCCCGGCGGGGTCAATTGTAAGACTCGGTTTGGTTGGTGGTAGGGAATTTTCTAAGCCCGCCTGGCTAGCTACCACCATCTTATCTAAGTCTTGCCGCCAAATATCAATGTTGATATCATTGGTGTGTTCCGGCATGAAGATAAGATAGCCAGTTCCCCATTGCGTTGGGGAATCTTGGTAAGCCCGCTTCCATCTTCGGCAACATAGTCACTTACCACCAGGTGAGATGTTGTCAAGGCTTTAACAATTGTGAATAAATAAAAAACGGTAATTTAAAAAACTAAAAAACCCGCCTGCGTTTCTGTGTAATTTGGAAATGAAAAACCCTAAAACAAGAAAGTCGTCATACCCGATTGCACTTAACTTAAGAAAAACTGTAGCAGTCGGGACCCATTCTAGATTTAATCAGTATATTGGAGTAATCTGCAATGTAATATAGGTATGTGCTCTCAATTCACAAGCCTCCATTTCTAGAATGGGTCCCGACTGCTACAATTTTTCTTAAGTTAAGTGCAATCGGGTATGACGACTTTCTTGTTTTAGGGTTTTTCATTTCCAAATTACACAGAAACGCAGGCGGGTTTTTTAGTTTTTTAAATTACCGTTTTTTATTTTATTCATTTTTTTAGTTTTATTATTGAATGAGTTCATTTGAATTTGGCGCCAAAAATCCGCCATTTTGTTTTTATTTATTTTGATATACCCAGTGTCATTCTCACAGTAAAAACGTATCTAATGACAACCCTCAAGCTATAATTAATCGAGCCGTTCAGGCTGCAGAGCGTGTCAAACATTTGAATTTTGCGCCAAAAATCCGCCATTTGGTTTTTTTTTATTTTGATATACCCAGTGTCACTCTCACAGTAAATACGAATCTAACGACACATCTCAAGCTAAAATCCATCCAGCCGTTCAGGCTGCAGAGCGTGCCAAACAATTATACATACAAACATACATACATACATACATACTCTCGAAAAACATAACCCTCCTTCTGGCGCAGTCGGGTAAAAAAAACCTACTTGAACCAATTTGCACAAACCTTAATTTTTGATATTGTATCCATTAAATAAGCGGAAATTATGTTTGTGCAACCAATAAAGTAACGTCATGAATGTGATTGTACAAAGGCAGGCTAACTAGCTCAGTGCGGCGACTGTACGGCGATCACACTGTGCAAGTGTGCACTGTGTCCCAGTTCGTACGTGAGCCGATTGCGGAATGGACAAAAACTTGTTTATACGGAGGCCCACATACGTTCCGGTCGTGTTCGGTTTAAGAATCCGTTTATCTCCTGTTCGAAACAATGTATTTATTGCGTCCTTTTCCTTCAATCACGAAATTGCCGTATACATGTTCGTTCAGGACAGACAGCCTGTTATATAGTTGTATAGGGGAACGGTTGGACAGTAAAGGGTACAAAGCGTTTTCCACACAACACAGGACAACAATAAACGGCGATAATTCTTTCGATGTAACCACCATTTTAATTCGTGGCTTACTGGTTTTGGGCGAGCGATTGATTTTGTTTACAAAAAGAGCTGGAGAGAAAGATTTACGAGATATCAGTCTCGACGAGATAAGCGATCAAGCGGTAAGCGAAACAAGCGGTTAGCAACAAAACCGCCTAAATGTATAACTTCCTCGATCATTCTATCTGTATCGAAGATTTGTTGTTCGAGCTAAAAAAAAGTCGGGGGCCGCGCACATCTACACTAGGCAGTATCCAACTGACAGACCCTAGAGTTTAGTGATTTGAATGTAGACGATAAGAAAATACAAAGTTGTCTGTAAAGTCGGTTTACGGACGATAATTTTACGTGATAACGTGTCACAAGCCGAACGCTTTTGTGCTTTAGACCACACGACTAAAGTAAAACTTCTTCAGCTCCATGTTTAAGGAGATGTAAGACACCGCCCGTAGTCGGGTGAGTTAACTCTTTGGTATTTCCTCACAAATGAATAAATGAACCGAATTGGAACACCTCTTGTAAGATCCTGGAAGCCTAGTAATTTTATCCTTTTAACGTAACTTGACCTTGACCTTGAGCTTAACAGGCCCCAAGCCCCAAGCCCTAAGCAAGTACAAGTACAACTCTCGCTTGCACGTTTGGCTCAGCGTACTTGCGTAACGGGACAATGACGTCACGTAACGGGACACTTTTTCGTGCATGCAGCCCGTGTCATCAATTTATAAGACGATATCACGTCAAAAAGGATTTAGGCGAGTAGTCAAGTCTCCAGGAGGACTCACCGTCAGGCTTTCAGCACATTTTACAATTTATAATTCTTTAACATTCCAACATCTCGTTTCCCGTCTATTCATTATAAGTAATAATATTTCACATCCAGAATTATCGTGAAAAAAACACTGGACTCACCCGGTTCTCGAGGTCTTCCACTCGAGCCTCAGGATGGGCTTGCACGGCTCCAACTTGCCGTCTTTGTTCGCCTTCGCTGAAACCGGCATCGAGTTAAAGTTACAACTACGAGTGCTTGTCGTGCTGGCCTGGTCACACAATGTGGAATTATTGGGCTCTTAGAAACACAACAGACATGAAATTCTTAATCAAGATGTTCGGGGTAGTTAGTTTAATTAATAAATAAAGTTACGCTGAAGTAGAAGTTTCACGATGTTTCAGGGAAAATTCATTTATTTGAAATTATAGCTAACCTAATAATGGCTGGCCCGGGCGCACCGGGCGCACCGGGCGCACACCCAACTACTAAAGTATTAGTAACGGTGAATTCCCAAAAAAGTTCATTGAAAAGAGGGCAAAGTTCCTTTGCCAAAAATTCCAAGTTTTAATTTATATACTAGCCTAAAACTTATTTTATTTAAAATTAATGAATTTACCAGGTCATCGGTCCACCGAGTGGGAGGCCTGCCTATACTACGCTTTCCGGTGCGTGGTCGCCACTCGAGAACTTTACTGCCCCAACGGCCATCTGTTCTACGAGCGATGTGCCCCGCCCCTGGTGAAGGTCGCGGGAAGCCGCTGGATGCGGGTAGCGCAGAACCGGTCGTCGTGAACATCCTTGGGGGAGGCCTATGTCCAGCAGTGGACTTCCTTCGGCTGATATGATAATGAATTTAAACTGGCTAGGTAGTTACCCATCAGAATGTTGAGTAACCAGCTCGCTGGCTTGAGTACTAGTACTTTTCTACCATTACAGTAGCTGCACTCACCGTGTGGATACGTGATGGTGGCAGGCCGCGGCGCTCTCGTGGTCCACGTGGCGAGCGCCCCGTCCACGTGGGCAGTCATCAGCTTGCCGTCTTGCTGCCAGGCGGCTGCCCGCACGCCCTCCCCTGGGAGCCCCGTGCCTAGCGACCCCCGCCACTCGGCTGCGCGTGCGCGAAGGTCCCATACCACCACTAGGCCAGTTTCATACGCTATTACCAGCTGGAAAGAAAACAGGAATAGGATTTAAGAGGATAAAATCTAAACGTCTAAAATGACTGTTGTTTGCTTCTTCATTTAGTAACTGAAAATTAACAAAACATTTTGCATGGGTTGAGATTTTAAGAAGAACAATTCAAGTTAGCAATTCACCTTGATAGGCCCTACTTTCTATTTCAAAAAATACAAATTTCGTCATTTTTTATTTTAACAGCAACAATTAAATAATAATTTAAATTTGTACGTTCCATAAAATTTTTTGAAACACAAAAGAAAATCTTTGCTCTCAGTTATTCTTACGGAAAATCGTTAATTTGAATGTGTCCCTGTCTGAATACAAATTGCAGGATTACGCCGTCCCGTCCCTGATCGGGGACAATGGCCGCCTCGCCACAGATCTGTGAATATCTCTAGATATAACAGAAAAAATTGGAGCGTCGGTGGCGTAACGGCAAGGGCCGCTACCTCCTGTCCGGGAGGTCGTGGTTTGATCCTGCCACGTACCAATGTGTTTTCGAATTTAATATTCATATGTACGTTTATCCGACGCTCTTATACGGTGAAGGAAAACATCGTGAGGAAACCTGCACACGCCTGCGGAGAATCTCGAAGGTTGTGTGTGAAGTCGACCAACCCGCACTGGGCCCGCGTGGTCGACTAAGGCCCGATCGCCCTAATCCAGGGCAGGCTCGAGCCCCTCGGTGGGGACGTATATGAGCTGATGTGATGATAACAGAAATTATATTAGGTATTTTCATACAGTCAAGGAATTTAATTTCCAACCCACCTAAGGTTCAACATCGTATAGCAAACTGTCACTATAAGAGCTATTTTCGATTGACACTGACACATGGAAAAGCAAATGATAACTTTTCGCAAAGAGGTTATCTGACATTTCAATACTATTATTGAAATATAATTTTCGACCTTAATGCATTGCGAATACCTAACGACATTTCAACGAACGAGCGTCGGTGGCTCAACCGGTAACGACTCGGTCCATCTAACCAGAGGTACCGGGTTCAAATCTGGACGGCCAATGTACCAATGAGTTTTTCAAAAACTTACGTACATACTTACCGATTGCTTTAACGGTGAAGGAAAAACATCGTGAGGAAACCTGCACACGCCTGCGAAGAAACTCGAAGGTTGTGTGTGAAGTCGACCAACCCGCACTGGGCCCGCGTGGTCGACTAAGGCCTAATCGCCCTGATTCAGGGTAGGCTCGAGCCCCTCGGTGGGGACGTATATGAGCTGTTATAATAATAATAATAACGACATTTCAACGAAATGGGTAGGAAATTAAATTCCTTGACTGTACCATCATACTTGTTACAAACGGACACCGAATCCTAGGGTTATTGCTTTTGGCGTCATCAAATACTACTATCAAATAGTAATCAATCGTTGCTCGGTGAGGTCCGGGTGAATGCCAAGAACATTAAAATTAAAGTTCACTGATCCCAAATATAAGATGTCTTGTCTTGTGTTGGTGTTACCCTCATAAAGCGGCCTGTGCTACGTTTATTAAAAGTGTTTATCACTACGAAAAAGTTTGATTTTCCTTTAATTTTTAATTAACCTTCACTTTTAAGATAGTTTCATAAAATTCATTTATTTACAGTGAAAATAATATACGTGTAAAGAAAAATATAATTTTCTTCGTTTTAAATATTGCCGCGCTTCAAGTGCCATCGTGACATTTAATTTATAGGTTGATCTATGGTAAATGAAAACCTAAAACAGCTGTCATGAGAAAGCAATTTATTGAAGAGAAACTTTGTTAAATAGAAAGTGTTTATATTTGTGATTTAGGAATCGACATTGTTATTAATAGCATTAAATGTCGTTTCTTTCTTACAGGTAAAGTTTCTTTTTGTTACTGAATAACTCATACTGTTGATTGTGAATCTTACATGTAATTTAATACAATAAAATCTTTCTTACAGTTAAAAGAAACCCAGTTGTGTTTAATTAACGGTGTCGTCCAAATCAATAAGAATAGTACAATCTTATATACGTTACTTCATTTATTTACAGTGAAAATAATATACGTGTAAAGAAAAATATAATTTTCTTCGTTTTAAATATTGCCGCGCTTCAAGTGCCATCGTGACATTTAATTTATAGGTTGATCTATGGTAAATGAAAACCTAAAACAGCTGTCATGAGAAAGCAATTTATTGAAGAGAAACTTTGTTAAATAGAAAGTGTTTATATTTGTGATTTAGGAATCGACATTGTTATTAATAGCATTAAATGTCGTTTCTTTCTTACAGGTAAAGTTTCTTTTTGTTACTGAATAACTCATACTGTTGATTGTGAATCTTACATGTAATTTAATACAATAAAATCTTTCTTACAGTTAAAAGAAACCCAGTTGTGTTTAATTAACGGTGTCGTCCAAATCAATAAGAATAGTACAATCTTATATACGTTACAATTTTTTAAATAAATTCATTTTATTTATTTATAGTTTTTCCGTTAAGATTTTTAAAGAAAAGACAAAAAATAAATATAATTATATAAAAAAATATTTTTTATAAAAAATGAGTTTGTGGTGAAATGAGAAAACACGTCCCCATTCTTTATTCATGTTCTCCAACATATAACGAAACCAGTAATTAATTATAATTTTTTTTGTCTTTACTTTAAAAATCTTATAAAAAATATTTTTTTATATTTTTATAAAAATGAGTTTGTGGTGAAATGACAAACACGTCCCCATTCTTTATTCATGTTCTCCAACATATAACGAAACCAGTAATTAATTATAAATTTTTTTGAACAAATCTCTTCTCGGCAATTAGAAGGTTTGGTCAATTTTCAGTACTTTGAAGGTCATTTTCTCGTAACAGGTTGAGTTTTGGCAGCTAAAAAAAAGTAGGTGTCCGTTATTTTAGACTACTCAATATCAAAATAAATCAAACCGGAGTCGGACAGTTGGGTACCCTTCCTTGTTAGTTACACACTAGTTTTGAAAGAGCTATTCAACGACACCCCACGCCCCGCACGATACACACCGAAAAAAAACTCACCCCCTCTTTACCTGTAGGGGGGAGGTACCATAAACATATTTTATTTTTATTTTATACTACCACTGTGTCGGCGTGATTAATATGTATCATCAGATCAGCTCATATACGTCCCCACCGAGGGGCTCGAACCCACCTTGAATTAGGGCGATACCCATACCAAATTATAGCTTTATATGACTAAAACAGTGTTTTCCTGGACATCGCTAAGTTGAACTGTGGAGCGAGAAGGTACTCGTAGATGTATGCGACGCTCACCTTGCTGGCGTCGAGCGGGTTGTCGCTGACTTCCACGACGGCGCCGGGGTGGTTCGCCCGCGTCCTGCAACAATACGAACATCCCTCATCATTCATCATCATCATCATATAAGCCGAAAGGCATCCCATGCTGGACAAAGGCCTCCCCCAAGAATCTCCACGACGCCCGGTGCTGCGCCTCATCATTCACCCCGTTACATTTAGGTTTAGGTAATGAAGCAACACGTTGACTGACCCGTTGGTCCAGTGGCCGCGCTCCTGCCTCCTGCTGGGCCCCAGATCGTGGGTTCGATCCCTACCCACGGCAAACATTCGTGTGGCGAACAGATTTGTTTGCCGTGTCTGGGTGTTCAATGTATGTATATGTATGTATTTAAACGTTTAGGTATGTAGGTACATCAGTCTCTGGTTGCCATAGTACACGGAATCCTAGTTTGGGGCCAGGTGACGGCGTGTCATGTGTCCCTGAATTTTATTGTTTTTATTATTATTGTTTTACATAAAAAAGTATATTGTATGCGTCTACAACCCTTGCAAAATGGTCGAGTCAATTATTACGGCGTTCGCTTGGTTCAATTATTCATTTGGTGCTCGACGTACAATTCGTACAATTTCATCGTTAAGTACTCATCATCATATCAGCCCCATCGAGGGGCTCGAGCCTACCCTAAAGTAGGTCGACCACGTGAGCCTAGTGCGGGTTGGTCGACTTCACACACAACCTTCCAGTTCCTTCGCAGGCGAGTGCAAGTTTCATCACGATGTTTTATTTTTCCTTCACACATGAAATCTAAATTCTAAAACACATGGGTAAGTGGCAGGACTCGAACCACCACCTCCTGGACAGGATATCCTCTCGAAGGTAGCGTCCCGAGCCATTACGCCACCGACGCTCACTAATAGAAATATTTAAATAATTTTATCTCTAATATTAAACTCCTTACTTTAATTTCCTCTGTATGAATAATAAAATTGTGTGTGACTGTTTTATGAACGGATATTAAATTTAACTTATGACAACCCATTAGCATTCATAAGTCTCCGGACAACAACAAAGTTAACCGTGTAAGAAAACAACAAGCTCAGCCAACATAACGACAGATAGCTGATGTAGCCAGCCCCCCGGCCCCCCAGCCCCCCGGGCCCGGCTCCTCGTGGCCTCTGTCGCGTCTCCGCGACACACTTTTTGCGTCGTCGTCGTGTCTGAGGACTTCAGGCGGACCTGTTGCGACGTCACATCACACTCTGTTTTGTCAAGCCACAGTGAGGGAGAATAATCAATCTCTGTAACTTTAAGATACTGTAAGAGGAGATAAAACAATTAAGTTGAAGCGATACAACACAATAATCGACTTGTAGGCACAAAATACAGTTGAGTTGGTCAAGTCAAGTACTAAGATACTAAGATATTTCAAAATAATTAACAACGCTAAACACGTTCAAAACAACCGACAATCTATATCGTAACAACACCATTTTGTTGTATCTTTTTTAAATAATTAGCTAAAACAGTACTTACTGAATCGATTTTAATGTAATTTATATGGGACATCCGTGAAGACATATTTCTATAAAATAATTATCATTAAACCTTTTTAACAAATAGTTAAACCAACGAAACAAGAAAGGAACTGAAAAGCGAAAAATATAAAGAACCTTTTAAAGGTAAATAGTAGGTATTTAAATTACTGGAGCTTAATAAGGATCTTTTATTTTTTGCTTTTCAGTTCTTCTTTTTTCGTCGGTTAAATTTGCTATTTCAAAGTTTTTTTTGTGGCTTAAATATATTTATTAATAGCTTATTATTTTTGGTGACCTACTTTACTAGCTCCCTCTTCATCATGAGACCCTCGATGCTAGCCATAACCCACAAATCATAAGTTAGGTATAAATTTCTCAGGAAGCTTAATGAAGAAGCCCAAACGTAAGCCTAATAGTGTCATTACAAGTAATTATGTAAGCCAAGTTTCAACAGAATCGGTTCAGCGTCGAAAATTCAGTGGGAGAACAATCAATCCTCCTATTATTTTACAACCCTTAGGAGTAAGTTTTTTTTTAAACAATGATCAAAATAGGGCTATTCTATAAAAAAAATAACGTTATCTATCATACAAAAATTACACAGGTCGAATTGAGAACCTCCTTCGTTTTTTCGTCGGCTTTTTTAAAATTTTAAATCTTTTGACAACAGGTGATACATCACGTAACACACATACAAAAATAAACGGAACTCCCCGCGGAGAGCATACCTTCTCACTGGGGTGCTAACGATTTTCAATTTGTATGGGAGGTACCATTTTACGTTTTTTCCAGACATAAAACTTATTGCATGATATAGACGGAATAAAGTTTTCTCGATTTGAAAATTATCCTTAGCGATATATTGGCGAAAAAAAATTTTCTAAAAATTTTTTTGTGTGACGAATTAATTTTTAATATTACACTAAACTTTCACGATTATTCATACTGACAAATTCATTGAAGTGAGGGTAGATGGAGGTGTTCCTGCGATGCGCCGGCGGCGATGACACCGCGGCTCCAGTCTACTCGCGACCACGGCTATCGAATCATAACACGTTAAAAAACCGACTTCCATCGCAACAACTAAGTACATTTTTGCATTATTATTTTTGGTTTTTGTTCATTTTCTAATAAAGTACTACACCGATTTTGATAAAATTTGTATGGGACCACACGGGAAGCACTAGCTTTCAAATAAAAAAGGAATCATAAAAATCGGTTAACCCAGTCAAAAGTTATGAGGTAACAAACATAAAAAAAACATACAGACGAATTGAGAACCTCCTCCTTTTGGAAGTCGCTTGAAAACAACAATTATACAAAATCACGTCAAGTCCCGTTTTAAATTTGTCAGTATAATTTTTAAGTTGACCAACATATGCCACACGCACATGGAATGTACAGGCCCTCTCGTATATCTACCAGATACGCTAAACCACCAGGTTTATGATATAGCGCCCGAATTGAGAACCTTAACTTCCTTTTGAAGTCAATATATATATCTCAGAGGCAAAGTTCACTGGCTTTACACAGGAGGTCGCGGGTTTGATTCCCGGCGGGGTCAATTGTAAGACTCGGTTTGGTTGGTGGTAGGGCATTTTCTAAGCCCGCCTGGCTAGCTACCACAATCTTATCTAAGTCTTGCCGCCAAATATCAATGTTGATATCATTGATGTGTTCCGGCATGAAGATAAGATAGCCAGTTCCCCATTGCGTTGGGGAATCTTGGTAAGCCCACTTCCATCTTCGGCAACATCGTCACTTACCACCAGGTGAGATGTTGTCAAGGGTTTACCAATTGTGAATATAAAAAAAACAGAGCAACAGTTCGTAGCAATCACCCGCTACGCCGCTACACCGGCGCCGTAGTACTTACTACGGCCATGACGTACTGCGGCGTAGCCTAACAAATTGAATAATTATATTCAACTAGTTGGTGCTCGCGGCATCGCCCGCGCAGTTCCCGTGGGAATTTCCCAAAATCCTTTCTTAGCGGATGCCTGCGTCATAACATCTACCTGCATGCCAAATTTCAGCTTGATCCGTCCAGTGGTTTGGGCTGTGCGTTGATAGATCACTATGTCAGTCAGTCACCTTTGAGTTTTATATATATCTTTACATAAAATTAGTAAGTAAAAAAAATGAAATAATTAGGTAGTGAGTATATTTCTATTTAGAGATCCTATGATATCTGTGTTAGGTATTTATTATACTTTGTTTTGTAGATTCCAGTAATTTGCATTGTTAAAAAAAATAGACCTTTTAATATTTCCTTACAACAATTTAGACCATTTAAAGACTAATTTGTTTTTTTTAACTACCTGTTTTTTTAACTACCTGTTTTTTTTTAACTACCAGTTTTTTTTCTTGACCTTAAGTTTGACGTCACAGACTCTGTTAATTTAAACTGACGATAACGAGATGAATTTAGTTATTGATTATTTTTAATTTACTTTTTACACTATACAATCAAAATATCTTAATATAGTTTTTATATTTTCATGCCCTTTAAAAAAATGAACAATGCCAATTCTACGAAATTCTAAGATAAGTTTAGTCATTAGTAAGTAAGTGAATTTATTGATACTAAAACGTTATGTCATTTGAACGAATGTGTCAATAAGAATTAAAAATTACATTAAATTATTGTAGACAGCAAGTACGCCATGTGGATGCTGAGTCAGGAGCACGAGAGAAGCTATAAACTAAAAACCGTCCATCCTTAATGCCACTCCATAAAAGTGCTCTCAAACCCGCGTCCCACAGTTTGAGCACCGGGGCATCAGCGGCGCCACTTGTTGCGATATCACCCTCGCCCCGCCCCGCCCCACCCCGCCCCCCTCGCAGCTGTGCTCTAATACCCCCGACAGCTAAGCGACGCGTTCCACTAAATGAGATTCAATATGACAAGCTATGCGATCTAAACAACATTCTATTAACTTTGCTCTCAAAGCTGGCTGTCAGTGAGAGCTACAGGCAACGACGAGAGCTAGGATCAACGAATGATACCGGTGATTGTAGCAGCCACCCCCACTTCACCCCCACTCCACCCCCACTCCACAGCTGTGCTTTAATACCCTCTTAAGCTAATTCAGGTGTGTCAGTGGATGAAAAGGGAACAGTACCAAAGAACCGCTTATGGATCGCGTAACCTAAAGAATCTTTACAAAATTTAGAGTTCATAGCTTCGCTTGCAGAAACTATGATAACTTAACAACTTAACAACTTTTTAAGTGCTCTTGAAACTATTTGACTATTGGGTAGTCAGCGAGAGCCAATATTGGTTGTTAGTGTTAACATCAGCGAACAGCGGCATTTGTTCCGAGGAGTTCCCCTTCACCTCGCCAGAGAGTTCTGATGCCTCGCTGCTTTTAAATAGTTATATTTCCTGTCTACCCAGCACAAGGCTCCTTCCACTCGGAACTTGTAGCACACTCGACGTTCCGTGAAGTGTATATAAGTGTAAATCATCACATCAGCTTATATACGTCCCCATCGAGGGGCTCGAGCCTACCCTGAATTAGGGTGATCGGGCCTCAGTCGACCACGCGGGCCTAGTGCGGGTTGGGCGACATAAGTGTAAATAAATCCTCAAAATGGTATGGTATAGTATATGCGATGTACACCCACTCGCCGCTCGCCGCTCGCCGTTAGCCGAGTGGACTGCGACGCGAAAATAAATCAGATTCCATCGAATGGCGTCATCCTCGGCGACCGCGGGGCGCGCCGCGGGCCTCGGCATCGCCGGCGCCGGCGCCGCTACGGCAACTAGTGGCGGCAGTCCGCGGGTTTCAGATATTACTGGGTCACAACTTTACTTGCACAATAGGGATAACGACAACATCAAAAATAAATTGTGAAGTCTTGATCACTAAATTGCCCTCCTACTTAAACTTCGGAAAACCTTACTCGTTTTGTTTTCCATCAAGTCTTCGATTTCTAATTCACCAAAATCACAAAATGAGTACATAAATGACGCTGCTAAACTCTGACGTCACGCCTAGGTATTTCTAACATTTTTAGAACAAAATGTCGTTTTTGACACATAATAAAAAGTAACTCAGATGACTAGCATTCGTCATCCTTATTACGTATGTAGAGATCCTACGTAAACAGACAACATTTTATTGGTTTTATTTCTTAAAAATTAATGAAGCGCTCGTAGGTGAGTGCGGCTGGCGTAGTTGGCTCAATCACGCAGGTTAACTGATCTCTGGAGGGGTTTGAAAGTTTTTGGTATTTTTCTCGACCGTTTCCGTACTTTGCAAGGCACGCTAAGCCGTTGGTGCCGGTTGCCGTCGCTAGATGTCAGTCGTCAAGCCGTGTCAGATGCCTTGGGCAGCTTGAAAACTTGTGACAGTGTGGTTGGCCACTAGCCCTACAACCTCCAGCAACTCGGACTTGGCCTCCATGTGTGGAGTATGGCCTCACCTTCCTGAGTTTGGGAAGAGAGCCGTGCCCCAGCAGTGGGGTCGTCACGGCATAAAGCAGACAATGTAGTTATGGGTTGTTCATCATCATCATACCAGCCGGAAATCATCCACTGCTGGACAAAGGCCTCCCCCAAGGATTTCAACGACGACCGGTCCTGCTCTGCCCGCATCCATCGGCTTCCCGCGATATTCACCAGGTCGTCGGTCCATCGCGTGGGAGGCCTGCCTACGCTACGTTTTTCGTTGCGCGGTCGCCACTCGAGAACTTTACTGCCCCATCGGTCATCTGTTCTACGAGCTATGTGCCCTGCCCACTGCCACTTCAGTTTAGCGGTTCTCAAGACTAAGGGTTGTTAATGTCTTAAAATAAGTAAGGGACATTTCGTTGTTCAACATTGTAGCCGGGAGAGGCAGCGTTGAACACATACCTATAGTCACTGTAATCGCCTTCACACCAGGAAGTCGCTGAGTTGATTCCCGTCGGAGTCTTAATTTCTGAGACGCGGTTCGGTTGGTAATAGGGCCAAGCCCGTCTGGCTATAGCTATGGCTAGTTTTTGTCTCCAATTGTAAAGAGGTTCCTTTCTGGAGAGTAGGTAGTGGTTCTCTTCCACGAGCCACTCGCCTTGCAGAGTACCGGGACAAGCGTCTTGGCGGCGAGACCTACTGCAGTTGGTACTTGAATAGTGGCCCTCACTATATAGCCGAGCTGTCGGTGGTAGTGGGGTGGGGATGCTATATTATAAACCTGGTAGTTTAGCGTATCTGATAGATATACGACAGGGCATGTATAGAGGTTCCTGGGAAAGATTATTCAGTTTCACTTCTGTGGGTCTCGAGTTTAAAATTTTGTCTCGTTTTTAATTTCAATCTATACAATGTGAATTGTAAGAAGCAAAAAAGAGAAGTATTTTGATAGAACTCGAGTCCCCAGGAGGCTTTGCACCGGACACCCCGGCTAGAATTTGAGCGAGGGCCGACACGCAGTATTGAGCCTAGTTCGTGTTTTAATGTTTCATCATATCAGCCGATAGACTTCCACTGCTGGATAAAGGCCTCTCCCAAGGATTTTCACGACGACTGGTCCTGCGCTGCCCGCTTTCAGCGGCTTCCCGCTACCTTCAGCAGGTCGTCGGTTCACCGTATGGGAGGCCTGCCTACTCTACGTCTTCCATTGCGCAGTCGCCGCTCGAGAACTTTACTGCCCCAACGGCCATCTGTTCTACGAGCTATGTACCCTGCCGACTGCCACTTAAATTTAGCGATTCTGTGAGCTTTGTCAGTTACTCATCAGTTACTTTAGTTCTCCTACGGGTCTCCTCATTTCTGATCACTAATGTCACAGTATGGGCTGTGTTTAGCAAATATAAACATTAAAATTGCAGAAAGAAAACAACTTAATACTTAATAAAAATTGCTATCATGCCGTACAAGCAGTAAAATCAATGAGATCTTTGCATCGTAGCGTGCTGTTTGTGAAAAGTTTTAAAAGTGTTCGCGCTACGGGCTACGTGCTACGGGTTACGTGCTATGGGCTACGTGCTACGGGTTTTGTGCTGTGCGCTGTTTATTGAGCTTAACCCATTTACTGCCCGCGCGATTTGCCGCGTACACTTTATGGGTTAATCTGCTTCTACATTGCAGTAGCGACGCATATTTGCGTTCAGGGCAGAAAATGAGTCAAGTGTTATTTGTTAAGATAAATAATTGAAATAAGGTCTCCTCTTTCTTTATTAAGATAAGAATAAGGCTTAGAATAAGTAATGAAAGTTAAATAATTTTCTTAAAGCAATTAGGGCACCTATTTTCTTTATACTTCAGCATAAGTCATGAATGAGTTATGGATGTGGACAACTCCCCCTCCCCCTCCCGCTGCCTATCCCGCTGCCCTTCTTAACACATAGTAATTGTATTCTTCGCGAGCGCCGCCCTGTCGCGCCGCCTTAACTCGGCCATTAACTAAGCCAAATCTGAGATCGTGCCAATTTGAAGTAAATATTGTAACCCGTTGTAAATAATGTTGGCCCTTTCCACAACACACACACAATTTGGAAAAGTGATCTGATACAAGTTAATTAAGTCTACAAGTGAATTGGAATCTCAACATGATTTACAAGCGGCCCAATAAATAAGTGACAAGGACACAAAACAGGCGTACACGTCGAGAAATGTATGATCACCAAATGTCAAGGTGACGTGAATAATAAGTTTGTGCGACGCGACGTGACGTGACGTGACGTGACGCTACGCGACGTGACGCGACGTGATGTAATGCTACGCGACGTGATGCGACGTGACGCTACGAGACGTGACGCTACGCGACGCAACGCGACGTGACGCAACGCGACGCGTGGTCATTAAGAACAATGCTACAAATAATCACAGCCATTTTTTGGTCGTTCTGTGATTATTTTCACAACATTAAAAAAGGTTTTATCTTAATAGTGTTATTAGTATGACGTCGCGGTGCGCGCACTGCGCACTGCACACTGCACACTGCACGTGCACAGTGGCGAGGCCCTGGCAGAACATCAGCGTTCAGGGTATTCAATACGCTGAGCCAGGACCTTTTCACTGGCCTGCCACTTTATCTCAGCAAATTTATTGTATTTACTAGCTTTTTCCCGCAGCTTCGCCCGCGTGGACATCGTTTTAACTGTATTTAAGGATGATTAGTAAATTATGTCGTTTCCCACCTACTCAACCATCTCTGCGCAAAAAATCACAACAATCCAGTACTTTTTTAGTTCCCTCAGAAACTGCATCAGATTAAAAAGTAGCCTATGTCCTTCCCCGTGACACAGGCTACCTGCATGCCAAATTTCATAAAGATTGGTCAAGGCGTTGAAGCATGAAAAGGTAACAAACAAACAAACATATTTTCACATTTATAATATTAGTAAAGATTAATCAGTAGCTATTAGTAAGTTTCAGTGGTGTAACTTTCATTTTATATTATTACCAACCTGTTACTTATTGTCTTTTGTGCTTGGTGAGTGAACAAACGGTTTCTTTATCTATATGATGGTGTGAAGCTTCTACTCGTGGCAACCGAGAGGTACTCGTAGCAACAACACCCACCGCCGGCGCCGGCAGAGTACAACACTCAACTTGGTGCGTCCGCAGCGCTGAAGAACACTAAATACCTGCTCTTCATCTAAATATATATAACTCAAAGGTAGTCACCTTGACTGACTGACATAGTGATTTATCAACGCACAGCCCAAACCACTGGACGGATCGGGCTGAAATTTGGCATGCAGGTAGATGTTATGTATGACGTAGGCATCCGCTAGGAAAGGATTTTGGGAAATTCCCACAAGAACTGCAAAAATCGGGATCTGCGCGGGCGAAGCTGCGGGCATCCACTAGTAATTACTATTACTGATGTGGGAGCGCTCGACTCCAATCTCACCTGATGTTGCGTGAAGTCCGTACATAGACGGGCCCACTTTAAATCACTTCTTTGACTTCTGCCTAGCCCTGTCCCGCCCTATGCCAGGGCCCGCCTTCTCCACCTTACGTGCTCTTCTCTATTCCTTCTCAAAGATTTATAGTTGAGGAGTTCAATCGTTCTCTCTTATGTCCGTCTCCTCTCATGTACGTTATCTCACATGTCCGTCCCTTCTCGTGTCCGTCCTCATTACGTTCAGCTCACGCTCCTTGGGTTTACCGCATTGGGTTTACCGCAACATTATATTTATACCAGTTTAAATCACTTTAAATTGTATTATATTTAAAAATAAAATTGTGGTTATGAATTTCATATAAACTAGTATTCCTTCTCCAATAGAAGTAAGCAACTAGTGGAATTCACCATGTTCATGGGAGTCCTTCTCGAAAGTCACTAACGTAACCGAGCCTGGCAGCTGGCATGGCAGCTGGCACAGGCTCGCAGCTGCATCCGCTTGGCACATGCTGCAGCTCATCGGGCTAAATTATCGCGCCCACTTTCGGTAATCGAGCAAAAACTGCTTTGGCAACTTTAGGACACTAAATATCTCTGTAACAGCACTTTGTTCGATAGCCTGGGTAAAGAATGTTTATTTTTTTATTTAAATTCAAACGGTAAATTTAAAGAAAAAATCAAACGAGTAGGCTATAGAGGTACTGTTCGGTCTTTTGTTAAATCACATTTTTTTGCGTTCGAAATTACACTTATTTTTGGTTCAGTTTCATCATGGTTAAGAAAAATTCGTCTTCAGTACCGAGATCTGACACATGGAAAGTCCGGATCGAACTCTACCGGGAGAATAACCGGTACGCCCCAAGTCGCACTCACTTTTATACAAGCATAATTTGTATAAAAGTCAGAAATGCGTAGAGAAGTCTGAAATGTGTATCAGAACTAAAATAAGTGGGCCAGTCTGTCATACAGAATAGAAGAGTAGCATTACCTTACCTATATCAAAAACATTTTTTTTATATGACAGGTACCAATTTTACAGTTTGCCTAGTATTTTTAATTTTAAAATTTAAAAAAAAATCTTAGCGTCATACGAAAAAAGCATTTTATATGGGAGGTACCCTTATAATGATATCAAAAAATGTAAAAGAAGACTCATAGAAAAAATAGTTTAAAACTTATATACTCAAAGGTTCAATAAAATCGGTCCCGCAGATTCTCCGATAAACAAAGAAACGAACACACATACACACACACACACACACACACACTTTCTCAACCACTTTCTTGGTGTCTATAAGTGATATAGAGAACATTTTAATTAAAATCTCCAAGTCGATTTTTTGGACAATCACATAACTTTCTACTGACCCCTTTGTCGCTTAAAGTAAAAAGTAATTTTCTATTCCAACTGGTATAGGTACAACAGACGAGCAAGGTGGTTCATTGTTCCGTTTGTTTTCTGTACTCGAATGCTACTAATTTCTTTGTTAAAATTTCCATTTTCAATAACTCAAATATTCAATTCACATTCTACGATCATAATTTCCAAACTAGTTCAAAAGATACCAAAAAAGCAAGTTTACGTATTTTCAGAACAGCGGGCAGAAAAAGCGTACGAGTAACAACGCTTCCGTTACAACCAGCCCGCTGCCCTTTACACCTCCACCCCATAAAGCGATCATGTGAGGCAATTCGCGTTACAATCTGCGCGCACGACGTGCACTTATTAGTTAATGGCAGTCGTAAACTAGGCGCCGTGTTATCGACCACCCAACAGCAAAGTCGTACAGAGCACGGTGTGTAACCTGCTACGCACCGACACATACGGGGTGTCCACAACACAAAGGATAATCCTGTAACTACGGATAGGTAAACGGTAGCCTATTAAATGCAAAAATTTAAGTAATGTAAAAGTCTCACCATTTTCGAGATATTAACATTTGTTTTTTTTTAATTTTGTATGAAAAACGTTGTGATTTTCCAGAAAAAAATTGTAATACAGTTGGAGTGGCCCAATAGGTTAAAAACTTCCTTATTTTATCAGCTTTTCAACAAAGTAAAATAGTTAAAAAAATATAAATGACTTCCAACAAAAACCAATGATTGTTGGCAAAAGGGTGCCTCAAAACCCATACTAATTTTCAAGCAAAATGATTTTCATGTTTTTTTTAATTCAAAGATTAATCATGTTTTTTTCGCATTTCAGCCATCTGTGACACTCTAGCATCATTGACTTACTTTAATTCACAGGCTCATTCAAACAAATTGAACTTGATTTTTTCCATAAAAAATGATGAAAAATTAGTATGGGATTTGAGGCACCCTTTTGCCGTAGCTTTTGCGAACAAGCATTGGTTTTTGTTGGAACTAACTTATATTTTTGTAACTATTTTACTTTGTTGAAAAGCTGACAAAATAAGGAAGTTTTTGCCCTATTGGGCCACTCTAACTGTATTATAACTTTTATCTGAAAAATCAAAAAGTATTCAAACAAATGCGTTTTCCATACAAAATTAGAAAAAACAAATGTTATCTCGAAAATGGTGAGACTTTTATACAACTTAAATGTTAGCACGTAATAGGCTCTGGTTTACCTATCCGCAGTTACCGAATTATCCTTCATTTTTGGACATTCTGTATTTTTGTGCACATATGTGTCTATACGAGTATGTAACACACTAACTTTTAGGATTTTATCTGATCAGGAGCAGTCGGGCTGCGTGCTGGCGTGACGGGACGGGCGACGGACCCTGTTCCGGAGCTCCTTTCGGCAAAGGAGCCGTTGCAGCAAATGTAGCCCAGCGAGTAAAGGCTGCAATGGGAGAAATGCCTCAAGGTCTGGCACTAAACCACGAAAGCTTTTAAAGTAGAAGTCGCGTCGTCGCGCGCTACGGAAGACATAAAATTTTATTTACGAAGTTATCTTATCTAATAAATACAAGTTAACTGTGACCCCACACTAGGCTAGGCCTGTCTCGTGGCGGTCAAAAGAACATTAACATAAAACAAATTTAACAGGTGGCGGCCAATCAAACTTAACAGAAACTAAGTGATTATAACAAGAAGTAGAAAAAAACAAAAAGATTAAAGAAAAATAATAGTGTGTGCGAGTGTGTGTGTGTGTGTATGAGTATGTGACAGAAGGCTATATTTTATTGAACAATTCTTAGAAGAACGGGAGTAGCAGTCGTGTACTTTACGGAGCAGACCCTCTGTTTCTACCTACTTTGTGCCCCGAATCATGCGCCCACGCCGACCGCCGTAAACAAACTTTGTTCTGCCCGCGGAAGCTTTAACATCTAATGGATTTACGCGGTTTGTAACGAGCAATAACGAAGCTGCTAAACTCATTTTCGTGACAAAGTAGTTTTAATCGTCGTGTTACGTCAGCGGAATTCATTCAATATCGCCCGTTAACAGATCCTTCAGAAGCATAGGAGTGAATAAGGTATTGTTATGGCAAAAAAGGGATTTTGATGAGTGTCGATTGTCTCACACTACAGACTTAAAAACTCAATGTATATACAGGGTCTTCGGCAGATGGTTGAAAATACGAAAATGGGGGGATAGGTGGGGTCGCCTCCCACCTATTTTGAGAATTAAAAAAAATCTAGGACTAGTAATTTTTTTTACAGGATTTTTTTTCCTTTTTTTAGAAATTTTGCCATTTTTATACCTTTGAACACATGTAACTTTTTGTTTTTTAAAGCTAGCTCCAAAATCTTTTTTTTAATAGACTTTTATAAGATTGTCGGCTCTAAAAAAATTATGTTTGTTTCAAGTTATTGCTAAAAACAAAAATGTGGGCCCCCGAACTTAAAAAAAAAGTTGAACAAAAATTTAAAACTCAACTTTGCGATGCATTTAAAAAAAAAATAATGGGGCTGGAAGGCTTCTGATTTTTTTAAAACATCTCTAAAGCTTAGGCCTTTGAATGGTATGTAATTTGTTTCGGTATCTTTTTTGTAACCGGAGTTGTTATTTTTTTTTACTCAATTGGACCATGTTGACGAAATTCCACTAGTTACATGTTTTGTGAAATGTATCAAATGCAAAGTTGAAAATAATGTAAATACTTACTGTTGGGACGGTTACAAAGAGCAGGTACGTTTTTTTACATTCTTGCACACACATAATGGCTATCTTTTGTCATTTATTGGCATATTGGAGTTAGCACTTCCATATTCCGCATTGGTAAATTGAGCCATTTTAAACCACAACAAAGTCTTAACAAAACGTCTGATAATAACAAAAAGTGACAAACAACAAAAAAACTTAACAAAATCACAAACGTTAATAACGTTAACGTTTTTTTTTTTTTGTTAATTTCACTTTGCTGTGTTTGTGACTTTGTTAAGTTTTTTTGTTGTTTGTCACTTTTTGTTATTATCAGACGTTTTGTTAAGACTTTGTTGTGGTTTAAAATGGCTCAATTTACCAATGCGGAATATGCGGACATTTTATTGGCATATGGAAGTGCTAACTCCAATATGCCAATAAATGACAAAAGATAGCCATTATGTGTGTGCAAGAATGTAAAAAAACGTACCTGCTCTTTGTAACCGTCCCAACAGTAAGTATTTACATTATTTTCAACTTTGCATTTGATACATTTCACAAAACATGTAACTAGTGGAATTTCGTCAACATGGTCCAATTGAGTAAAAAAAATTAACAACTCCGGTTACAAAAAAGATACCGAAACAAATTACATACCATTCAAAGGCCTAAGCTTTAGAGATGTTTTAAAAAAATCAGAAACCTTCCAGCCCCATTATTTTTTTTTTAAATGCATCGCAAAGTTGAGTTTTAAATTTTTGTTCAACTTTTTTTTTAAGTTCGGGGGCCCACATTTTTGTTTTTAGCAATAACTTGAAACAAACATAATTTTTTTTAGAGCCGACAATCTTATAAAAGTCTATTAAAAAAAAGATTTTGGAGCTAGCTTTAAAAAACAAAAAGTTACATGTGTTCAAAGGTACAAAAATGGCAAAATTTCTAAAAAAAGGAAAAAAAATCCTGAAAAAAAAATTACAAGTCCTAGATTTTTTTTAATTCTCAAAATAGGTGGGAGGCGACCCCACCTATCCCCCATTTTCGTATTTTCAACCATCTGCCGAAGACCCTGTATATGTATAATATGTAAGCATGACCTGGAAGGGACGATCATTTTGGGACAGATTGAGGGAAAACGCGCAAGAGGAAGAACACCAGTCAGATGGTCCAATGTCATAAAGGGCAAAGCGGGGGACAGTCTACACCGGGCAGTCCACCTTGTAGACTGCGACGTGAAAGAAATTAACAAAAATAAGAGAACTAACAAACAGCTATCCCACTTGGAACATTTAAAGGTCCCCAGGAGGCTCCAGTTTCCATACAAACGTAGTTCCGCTTTAATATAAAAACTGCACGCCGGATTGAATCCGAACTTTATATATAACGGAAATAAGAGCAGTTTCAAACATTCAGTGCAAAACTAATTTAAGCCTTTGTTTAGTTATGTTTCAATTTACAACGATGAAAATTATTTACCAATATCGATATGTTTATACTCAATATATTCGCAAAGTTTGGATTCAATCCGGCATGTAGTTTTTGTATTAAAGCGGAACTACATTTGTATGGAAACCTGAGCTTCCTGGGGACCCTTTAGAAATCGGGGTAAAACGTACCTAACCTATACCCTTTCCCATGTAACAGGCTACGTGCATGCCAAATTTCGTCAAGATTGGTTGAGGTGTTGAGGCGTGAGGAGGCAACAAACATGCACATTTTCACATTAATAATATTAAGAAAGGGACGATTGTAGGTACGACATAAAAACTTGGTATTTGCTTGGATATTATTATATAATAAATTATAATGTATGATTTGTCATAAAATAAGAAAGTTTCCACCTCCGTGGCGTGATAGCTAGTCCATTCGCTTCTCACCAGGAGGTCGCAGTTTCGATTCCCGGTGGAGTCTTCTAACTTTGTAAGACTCAGTTTGGTTGGTGTTAGGGCATTTTCTAAGCCCGCCTGGCTAGAAAGCCCGACATTTGTTCCGGCATGAAGATAAGTTAGCCAATTCCCCATTGCGTTGAGGAATCTTGGGAAGTCCACTTCCATCTTCGGCATCGTGGTCACTTACCATCACGTCCGATGATGCCAAGGGCTTATCAATCTTCTATATATTTAAAAATCCCGTGTCACGGTGTTTGTGTTCGTACTCCTCCGAAACGGCTCGATCGATTTACATGATATTGTTTATGTGTAGTTGGTAGGTATGGGAATAAGTCGTAAAGTATATTTCATTATGGCAAAACAACGTTTGCCGGGTCAGCTAGCTGTCAATAGAAAAAAGTGATTTTGTAAAAGTAAGTAAGTAAAGTGCTTCATTTATTATCTCAAACAAACGTATTGTCTCTGTATTTCGATACCAGAGAGCAAGCTGCAGAACATCGTCTCACTTAACCCAATATAGGAAATGGATCAACTGTTATACTTGCACATAACTACTCTGTGACGCTCAATCTCAATATTAAGTGTAGATTTTCGCGTCGAAGGCGAAACACATTCACAGTAAAACGTTCCACTTGGAATAAATGGCTCTCGATCAGTTGCCGATCGTCTGTAAAGAGCTTTAGCTCGGCTGTTGCATTGGCGCGGAACCAATATATATATTTCAGAACGAACAAGTCAGACAAGTCTGTATTTGATGAGAAATGAAACATCATAATATTTCCGCCGCCCAGCAAGGTTTTCCGTCCTTGCGCAATTGATAAAGCTGCTGGTAAAGCTGATTTGATTAACTAGTGATTTTATAAAAAAATATATTTTGTTTTTATCAGAAATGTAAAGATTACAGATTTCTTAGTTTCCCTTTTTTAACCGACTTCAAAAAAGTAGGAGGTTCTCAATTCGTCGTAATCTTTTTTTTACAGAGTCTATTTTGTGACATAAAATAGACTAATTATCTATCTATCGATAAGGTATATAATATAAGTTAGTATAGGTTGGGAGTCTGTATGTATATTTAAATACAACTTAAGAATCAATACTTTCAATCTGTTTTCCACTCTTATTAGACCGGCTCAAATCACAGCCCGTCAGTCTTGCCCAGGGGAGCCTCGTATGCAAAATATGCGCACCGAAATCTGACTTCCAATTTTGTATGTGCTTTAGTGATGTGATGAACATTCTTCAATATGCCTGATGATGCCAGCGCCGATTGTGGTCTAATATCGTTACGTTTCCCACTGTACACACAACTGTTGCTTCGATCAGCGATAAGTCGACAATAACGCGGTTCCGCCGCCGCCATGTTGACGGGCGCCATCTTGTTGTGTGACGTCATAGGCAGTTATCGGCTCGGCGTGGCGTGGCGTCGCCGGTCGTCTGGCAGGCCTCTATTGTTTGATTCCCAGCAGCGCCGTCGAAGCTTCGATGCAGGGCCATAAGTTTCAGATAGCGCAGTCTTATTGACTTTGCCTATTGAAAAGCGAGTAGCTATGAGGTTTCATTTTATGGTATTATACTAAAACTTCAGTTGTAGTATTACCCAAGTCTTAATTAGTTCCGCATTTATTATTTGAATTACGTCTTATAGTAGAGAGAGGGTGAGACGATGTCGAGGGCTTACCAATTGTGAACAAAAAAAAACATACCTAGAAATTAAGTCAAAATATCTCTTAACGGCCTGCGTGGTGCATCGGCTAGTCTTCTCGCCTTAAAATCGGAACTTGGCGTAGACCAACAATACAAAACATGAAACCCAGTTTGGTTGGTTGGGCATTTCTACACTAGTCGCATCACTTACCATTAGATAAAATGATGCCAAGTCTTTACTAATAGTGGAGGAAATATCATCATAAGCAAACGCAACATTTTTTTCTAATTTCAACAAAAAGAAACCCAAGCACTAAACGACACTTTTCCGACGATTGCGTTTTTGCTCCAAAAACTATATCCATATTTCGTCATTTCGGAATATGATTCGCAATAGATAAAGGACGGTATGATAAAGGTCTACCCGCGACATCGCGACAAATAAGAAAACATAACGGTTCAAAATGCAAGCACAGTTGTGTAATTTTCCGCTTCAGGGGCTATTATGAGGGCCCTCTATTATAACCGGCGCCTGCGTATTCTTTTATTCATAATTTATATCGCCATGAGCTGCGACCTGCGAACAAACGAGGCCTACGACTCTGTCGACGCGTTTTACTCGTGCACATATATATCATATTCAATCCGACCGACAGTCGCTTTGTTAGGAAAGTCAATGTTTATAATAATAATCTTCTTAATATATATAAATCTCGTGTCACAATGTTTGTCCTCAATGGACTCCTAAACCACTTAACCGATTATAATAAAATTCGCACACCATGTGCAGTTCGATCCAACTTGAGAGATAGGATAGGGTAGGGTAGTGTAGGGTAGGGTAGTGTAGAGTAGTGTAGGGTAGGGTAGTGTAGAGTAGTGTAGGGTAGGGTAGTGTAGTGTAGTGTATGTAGGGTAGGGTAGTGTAGGGTAGGGTAGTGTAGTGTAGGGTAGTGTAGGGTAGGGCAGGGCAGTGTAATGTAATGTAAGGCGGTACGAAGTTCGCCGGGACAGCTAATAATAATAATAAATTTATTAACAGTAGTAATTTACAATAGCATCTTAAACTAAAGGTTTTAGAGATACACTTGTTTTCTTAAGTAATTCACGATAATATTAAGATATTAAGTACGGTAGGCAGGTAAAAGTTAAATTGATACGGCTAGGAAGACCTGTGTCGTAGACATCAGCAAACCTTATTGTGTCGCCTTTGGTACAATGCAGACGTTATCGTGAGTGACAATATACATTTTAAATGGTCTTATTTCAATGGATAGGGTAGGTTAGTAGGTTTGTAACTGGGTTCTGTTGTTATGTGTCTTTCTCTGTATGTGTGTGTGATATACGTGTGAGTTCGAGTGTAAATAAGTATATAAGAATAGGTATGTAAAAAAAATGTGATGGTAAGTTATTTTATTTTGTTTTGTTTTAAATGATAGCTCGCCCATAATACCTGATACCATGGGGAATAGTCAGTTGATAATGAACAAGCTGATCCATTATCGAATAAATAAGTAAATGGATAAATAATTGCTGTTTTCAATACAATGTTTTAGTTAATTCTGTTTCATCGTAGCTAAGTCTTTGCAGCCAGTTATACAAGAAGTCCTTACATTGGTATCTGTTCAACGTGTATAAATCTGGGTTCGATTTGCTAACCAAGTTGTACAAATAAGGTCCTAAAAATAATTTAGAGTTTTGAGCAAAAGAGGTGCAAACACAAGACAGCATGAATATCCTATCTTTTCTTCTTTGGCTCGAATTCAAATGATTAATTTCCGCAATATCAATAAGCTTATGTTGTGACAGAATCAATTGTTAAATAAATATTTGTCGAACTGTTAGGAATTTGCTTTCTCGATAAACATCCGTCGTGGGATAAAGAAATGGCTTAAATGTCATAACCTTTATAACCGCTCGTTGGGCTCTCTCGAGAGGAAGCATACTAGTTTTATAGGCACCACCCCATGAAGTGATGCAATATGATATTATTGTTTGGCATAGGCAAAGGTATATTGAATTTACTAAGCCATGATTGGCTATATGCCTCAGTTTTCTGAATATGTAAACAAGGTTACGTACCCGACGCGTCAGCATTTCTAACTGTTTCTTCCAACACAACCTTTCATCTAAAAGAAGTTTTGGACGTCGTTAAGTGTTTTCCGCGGTAATTTGTATAGGTAACTTGAGACTGAGGTTCCTTAAAGTGCCTTCCGTGCCTAAGAGGTTTTATATGTCGCAGGCACTTTGTATATGATTAGTTATTTTACAAATCTTCAGGCAAATTGTATAATTCGTAAGGTCAGCCAAATTGTAAAATGCTGTAAAATGAGCGAGCGAATGTATGATTAGTCAACGGTCAGGCAAATTGTACAATGTTGTACGCAGAATGTAAAATGCGAGCCAGGCAAATTGTAAAATGCCGTATGCAGATTGTAAATGAGCGAGCGAAGCGAGCGATGTTGGGTTCGGTCAGGTTTGATTGATTATACAGTCAAAGAGCCTAGCAGGAATCTGCGTATCGCATTTTACAATTTGCCTGGCCATTTGTGAAATGACAAATTACACTATATGTCTGCGACAAATACCCCAAAGGAAACACACCAACAGATGCAGAAAATAATTTTAGGTGTAGGTAAGATCTTTCCCATTTGGTATCCAAAATTGGTTTGATGTAATATGTCTGTTCGTGAAAATACAAAGTTCCAGAACGTTCTTTTAATTCACAAAATTATTTATAGCTGTGCGCCAACCCTAGTTCTATTAATGGCTTACGCGACGCAACTGGCGGAAATTCGTTAGGGGCGCCAATCAGCACTCGCCATTTGAATTGCGAACTTCCCCGGACGAGGGCAGGGGCTGCGCCCGCGGGCACGTTATAATAACCCGCATTGTCTGTGATATGGACTAGTTGCAGCATAAACAATAACAGTCTTGCGCCCATCAACTGCAAAAAAGACTAAGTAATATTTTCTTTTTATTCATCATCATCATCATCACATCAATCGAAAAACGTCCACTGCTGGACAAAGGCCTCCCCCAAGGTTTCCACGACGACCGGTCCTGCGCTGCCCACATCCAGTGGATTCCCGCGAACTTCACCAGGTACGTCGGTCCACCTATTTTGGGAGGCCTGCCTACGCTACGTGTGTCAAGACTAAGGTCTTTGACTAGTGTGTGTTGCCAGTGATGACATACGGAACCGAGACATGGTTACTTACTATGGGCATGATAAGAAGGCTCAATGTCACCCAAAGGGCAATGGAGCGTGACAAGCTCGGAGTTTCCAGTGTGTGTAGCCAGTGATGACATACGGAACCGAGACATGGTTACTTACTATGGGCATGATAAGAAGGCTCAATGTCACCCAAAGGGCAATGGAGCGTGACAAGCTCGGAGTTTCCAGTGTGTGTAGCCAGTGATGACATACGGAACCGAGACATGGTTACTTACTATGGGCATGATAAGAAGGCTCAATGTCACCCAAAGGGCAATGGAGCGTGACAAGCTCGGAGTTTCCAGTGTGTGTAGCCAGTGATGACATACGGAACCGAGACATGGTTACTTACTATGGGCATGATAAGAAGGCTCAATGTCACCCAAAGGGCAATGGAGCGTGACAAGCTCGGAGTTTCCAGTGTGTGTAGCCAGTGATGACATACGGAACCGAGACATGGTTACTTACTATGGGCATGATAAGAAGGCTCAATGTCACCCAAAGGGCAATGGAGCGTGACAAGCTCGGAGTTTCGCTGCGTGATGGAATCAGAAACGAGGAGATCCACAAGAGAAAAAAGTAATCGACATAGCTTTCAGAATTGTTAAACTAAAGGAGCTGTGGGCAGGGAACATAGCTCGTAGAAAAGGTGGCTGTTGGAGTAGTAAAGTTCTCGAGTAACAACCGTGGTCGTAGCGTAGGCAGGCCTCCCACTCGGGGACCGACGAACTGGTGAAGTTTACGGGAAGCCGCTGGATGCGGGCAGCGCAGGACGGGTCGTTGTGGAAATCCTATGGGTGGCCTTTGATCAGCAGTAGAAGTCTTTCGGCTTCATACTTATTTTATAGGGATTCCTAAAGTTTAATTAAAAACCTTTTAGGATTACGCACCCATTAATATTTTAATATGGGTAAAGTGTGATTATCTAGTAGCAACTGAAAATTATTCACTTATAAGTAAATAGCCATGTATTCCAGACAATGGCATACACACACGTAACATAAAGATTTGAAAAGGAACGAACGAAATAAAGAAATTATAGTCGAACTTTTATTGCTGAGTCTCTGACTTGAGTCCCCGGTGCGGTGGGTGCGGCGTCACCCCATATATCCTCGACCCACCCAAGACGCGGCACTGCCCAAACTTCTCCCATTCCCCCAATTATCACTGTGTATACGACCATTGCGGATACCTGTAGGTATTCAGACACTGTAACATTGTTTCAGTGATCCCCATTCAATAACAACTATGACCGTTACAGAATGGTGTCAGTTTGTGTCGCCACAACAGATAAGGTAGTTGCTACCCCGACCACACCACAGACATGGTTTTTAGTCTGGTTTTATTATGGTTTTTAATACATAATTTTGTACCTGAAAAAAAGAATCATTAAAATCGGTTCACAATCGATGAAGATATCGCGTAACATACATAAAAAAACATATAGTCGGATTGAGAACCTCCTCCTTTTTTGAAAGCGGTTAATTTACTGATTACGAGAATGTTATGTGATTATGTTAAATTTACATGACATGTGCGTTATTTTTACAGTTCGCTACCTCAATAGGAAAAAAGGTTCACTTGGTTGTCCGTCTGTTTCTCTGTCAAGACCTTTTTTCTCAGGAGTACGTGGAGATATTAAATCTACAGTCCCTTAGAGCTGTACAAAAAAATCAAGCTTCTTAAGTCAACACAATAGATTTTTTTTAAATTCACAATTGGTAAGCCCTTGGTATCATTTCACCTAATGGTAAGTGACGATAATGCCGAAGATGGATAAAGCGGGCATACCAAGATTCCCCAACGCAATGTTGTTAGCATCCATGTTTGGCGGCAAGACTTAGATAAGATGGTGGTAGCTAGTCAGGCGGGCTTAGAAAATGCCCTAAAACTAAGTCTTACAAAGTTAGACTACGCCGAGAATCGAACCCACGACCTCCTGATGTGTAGCTAATGGACTTAATCATTATGCCACGGTAAATCAAAACCTATAGGGCACTTCTCGTTCACCGACGAGTAGTCTTACAGCACAAGCACAGTATATATATTAGTACTAACGTACAGTATGGACACTCCCTGCCCCTCTCTAAATTCGACCTCACCCTCCCCGTCACTCAGATTGGGTGTAGATTGGGTACCAAACGTAAAGGACGAGCTACGCAAGCACTTGGTAACTGCGACGTGGACGTATGAATTAAATTATTTCCACATATCATGAATCTTGGTGATCAAATTGACGTCACCTTTTTTTGCAATAAGCTGTAGCGATTTTCGCCGTCAGAGAAGTGGAGGACCTTTTTTTAATAAGCGGCAGCGATTTTCGGCGTCATAGAAGTAGATGACCTTTTTTTAATAAGCGGTAGCGATGCGACGTTATTCAATACAGTTGTAAGAAAACAGGTAAAATAAAAAAACGACCGTGACAGTTAAACAAAACATTAGGTCTTTACCTATGAAATTTCCGATTGTATAAAAAAGTTTAAATATGAAAATTAATATTAAGAACAATAGTTTTTAAAACAAAATATACTCCTAAAAATAGCATTAGACTATTAGAAATTAAATGGTGGTAAACATATGCCGGGTTTTTTCACCTGAAAAAATCAATTTTATTGAGGCAAAAATACACATTTTTAATTTTAAAGCTCTAGAGTTATCGTAGAAATTACTTAGTTTTCAGGAAAATTCAAGTAAATTACTAGTCTAAAAAATTGACCCATCTGACCACTAAGAAAACGCCTTTGTTCTATTCAAGGGTACATAGCTCAGGGGATTGGAACATGAAAAACATGCCACTAGTTAATAAAACACCGTAAGAAGTGTCACCATAAGGTAAATAATAAAAAAAATACTACTTTATTTTCAATAAAAATTTACATTGAACTTCCAAAACTGAATCGGCAATTTAATAGGTAAAGACCTAATAAATGGGTAACATAACTATCAAGGCTTCGGTAAACAAAGCTCATTTTACGCGACTTGTGGCTTATTTTAAATGTCCGGGGAGTATTCTCATCACATACATCGATTGTTTTCGAAAAAGTCGCAATTGTAAAACACGCGCTGCTGTCTCGTGTAAAGCGCCACTTTGATTAAAAAAAAGGTCAAAAAGTCTAGGTTTTTTATTTCACAAAATAGATTGAGACGAAAAGAGGATTATTTATACAACACGAATATTAACAATGTGTATTAGTATGGAACCTTCGGTTTGCGAGCCCGTCTCGCACATGGCCTCATAGTTAAATATTTCCTATTTAATAATATGGAGCCTAGGTTTCGCTACTAGACAATCAAAGATACGTTTACGCATGACAATTCAAATCACGTGATTAACATTAAAATTAAATTAAATTGGTTCTAAACACACATAATAATTATTAAGCTAGCAACACTGTGCCAGTTAGTTGTTGTCATTGCCCATCGCGCGGTAATAACTACAACACTCAACACTCACTCAAGCCCCTCTAATGAACTCATCCCACTCCACCGGGTTTACTGCCGGGTGTAAGCCTCCTGAGTGCCGTAACACCACCGCACAGAGTTCCAAATCGCGTCAGTTCCACCACTTCGTGGGCAAAAGATAAACTGTAGTATAAAAGCCATAGAAGTTGAAGCCATCAAAGTTTTATGGCGGCCCGCGGTGAGAAGAGCTGCGAGACTCGTGACCTGCACCGGTGATGCGAGGCAGGTCAACGCGTGATCCTACATTCTGCCTCCGATTCATAAAGGCTCGAGTTTCATCTTCAAAACGTTGCGTTATCGAATCAGTGTGATTAAAGTAATTATGAATTTGTGACGTGAAATAAACAAATATAAAACTAAAACTTATTTCGTCGATTCCGTGCCATCATCATAATCATATCAGCTCATATACGTCCCCACCGCCGAGGGGCTCGAGCCTACCCTGAATTAGGGCGATCGTGCCTTAGTCGACCACGCGGGCCCAGTGCGGGTTGGTCGACTTCATACACAACTTTCGAGTTACTTCGCAGGCGCGAGCAGGTTTGTAGGTGCTCACGACGTTTTCCTTCACCATCAGATCGTCGGATAAATGTACATATGAAATCGAAACTCGAAAACACATTGGTACGTGGCAGGATTCGAACCACGACCTCACGGACAGGAGGTAGCAGCCCTAGCTGTTACGCCACCGACGCTCTGTGTAATGGAATCGAACTCGAACCGTTCTGAATCAAGGCCCTGTTTCTAGAACATCACAATGAATAGATTACAATAAGCTTAGCTATGTACTGCAAAAATAATCTAAGTAACAATGGGCACATTCCAGCATCAGCTGCATACGTAATGTAACAAGTAATCAAAATATTTAAAAAAATGGCTTCAGCACAATGTAAATTGAGAACTGACTTGGCCAAGACATTTTAACTCGTATTCTTGTAACCCAGTGAAAGAAAACCGTCAAATCCATGGAACTGGTGATAAAGTTTACGTGTAACGTGTAACGTGTCATATAGTTTCATTAGAATCGGCCATCTATTGTCAAGGAATAATAATTTTTGATTCGTATGGACAAAGAAGAGTTTCACTCAACCAAAACCTGTCCCAGTCAAAGGCGAAGAGGAAGGCCTAAACTGCGATGGTTAAGCGTCATTAAGAACGACCTAGAAAGCTGCGACCTAGGACGACGACGTCCAGGATAAGGCAAAGTGAAGAAAGAATAGCCGAAAAGCGGACCCCGTCATTAGACGGGAAAATGGCAAAGAAAAGGGAGAGAGAGATGGAAAAAGAAGAGTTTTCCTAAGGGCCCACACCACTCGACCGTGTCTAAAACAAACACGTAGAAGGTGAACAAAAAAAATAGGAGCACAAACTGAACGAACATGCAAATTGAAAGCGAAATAAAAACCGTAAAACGGCTCTACTGGATTTAGTGCGAAATGTTTACAAACGAGACAGGTCAAAAGGGACGCTCGCGAATATAAATCAAAACATTTAGGAGCGTCCGCAAAACAAGGCGTGTGCGACGCTGATTGGCACCCTTCATCCAGCCCGAGATAGGTGCCTACCGTGTTTTGTTAATTTTTTTGATTCAGGGCAGTAATTAATAAAGTTGACTTTGGCAGGATTTTCACCAACTTTTTTCCCATTCTCTTTAATATCTCGTGTAACTTTATGCCCTCACAGATAACTAGGTCGGTACTGTGAAGTGCAATTAAAATTAGGTATTCGGTTAATCAATGAACAATTTTAATCGACTTAAAAAAGTAGGTTATCAATTAGATCCGTATGTATGTAATGTTGTTGGAATTGCACAATATATACTGTATATGCTGGTCTACGGGGCATATATACACTATATACAGTTCCAAATGTCACAAGTGTATGTATGTTTGTCAAAGTAATTCACAGAAACTAGAAATAAATTGCAATATTTTTATTGGATTAAGTATATTTCAAATTAGGAACAATGCAAGTTTCACCAATATCGGTTCAAGATACAGACTAATAAGTAAAAAGTAGTAGTATTAGATAGAACACAAAACTAGTTAGGCCATTCGCTTCACACCAGGAGGTCGCGGGTTCGATTCCCAGCGGGGTCAACTTTGTAAAACTCGGTTTGATTGGTGGTAGGACATTTTCATAGCCCGCCTGGCTAGCTACCATCATTTTATCTAAGTCTTGCCGCCAAACATCAGTATTAATATCATTGATGTGTTCCGGCTTTAAGATAAGATAGACAGATCTCCATTGCTTGGGGAATCTTGGTAAGCCCGCTCCCATTTTCGTCATCATCGTCACTTACTATCAGTTGAGATGATTCCAAGGGCTTATTAATTGTGGATTTAAAAAAATCACTGGAAAAAAACCTCGTCGGTATTTTGTGATTGAATTCAGTTTATCTTAACGCGAACGTTTTTAGCGTCGCGTTGTAACGTAGCGTAGTGCCCAGACTCGGACTACGTTATATGGTAATCGCTAGTCACTCAACAATGACAAGATGATGACGATGAGGTTGAAATAGTTGTTTACTTTAAGTATTTTGTACATGATTTATTATTATTATATCAGCTCATATACGTCCCCACCGAGGGGCTCGAGCCTACCCTGAATCAGGGCGATTAGGCCTTAGTCGACAACGCGGGCCCAGTGCGGGTTGGTCGACTTCACACACAACCTTCGAGTTTCTTCGCAGGCCTGTGCAGGTTTCCTCACGATGTTTTCCTTCACCGTTAAAGCAATCGGTAAGTATATGTACGTAAGTTTTTTTTTAAATGCACAATTAGTAAACCCTTGACAACATCTCACCTGGTGGTAAGTGACGATGTTGCCGAAGATGGAAGCGGGCTTACCAAGATTCCCCAACGCAATGGGGAAAAACTCATTGGTACATCGGCCGTCCAGATTTGAACCCGGTACCTCTGGTTAGATGGACCGAGTCGTTACCGGTTGAGCCATCGACGCTGTTAAACAAAATATTAAATAACCATTTAGATGCGCCGCCCCTGCTACATGGCTACATAGTCCCCCGCAGACAACAAAGATCTTGTCGTAAAAAAGCCTTATTTTCTGTTCTTACACGTAGAACATGTTATGCCAATAATGCATTTATTCGTAGAGCCTGTGCATTTTATAATGATAAGTTATTGGATGTGGATCTGTTTAACTGTACCTTATAGCGGTTTAAACAAGACACTATCGCTTTGCTTTCCACTGATAGTGGAAAGTAAAATAGGCACTCCACAGTCTCATGGGGAATGGGAAAAAATTAAAGTATGCAACTTTCTATTCCATTTGACAATTTTCATATCATTACGATCTTTTTTCCTTGATCCATGAGTTTCTGGTGTGCCTCTACTTATATTGCTCCATTGAATACTTAATTGTTTTCCTCCACTGTATTCTTAAGATTTAACTAAGAGAACCGTAGGTCTAAATTTGACAATTTCATTTAATTAAGTACTTTGTGACTGTGTTGTTCTTGAATAATATATATATATATATATATATATATATATATATATTTATGGTAATATGAAAAGAGCGTCGGTGGCACAACGGCAAGGGCCGCTACCTCCTATCCGGGAATACGTGTGCCTAGATAAAATACGAGTATGAATGAGTTAGTTGTGAATACGAAATTAATATATAGTAAATTATATATGTATATCAATTATATAAGAAGCGTCGGTGGCTCAACCGGTAACGACTCGGTCCATCTAACTAGAGGTACCGGGTTCAAATCTGGATGGCCAATGTACCAATGAGTTTTTCAAAAAAAACTTACGTACATACTTACCGATTGCTTTAACGGTGAAGGAAAACATCGTGAGGAAACCTGCACACGCCTGCGAAGAAACTCGAAGGTTGTGTGTGAAGTCGACCAACCCGCACTGGGCCCGCGTGGTCGTCTAAGGCCTAATCGCCCTGATTCAGGGTAGGCTCGAGCCCCTCGGTGGGGTCGTATATGAGCTGTAATGATCAATTTATAGGGTAAATAAAGTAATATAACTCCGCCGGACATTTGAAATGAGCCACAAGTCGCTTAAAATGAAACTTGGTTGCCAAAATTTTGATAGGTATGTACACATGTAATTTTTTGAAGTGAAAACTTCTTTAGCGGCGTTGTGCACTTTTTTTGTAATGGGTAAAAAATGTTAAACTCGCGTCAGGACACGTGACCTGATCGAAAATTCGTAAGACGGATGGAGTAGTGAAAACTTCTTTAGCGGCGTTGTGCACTTGTTTTGTAATGGGTAAAAAATGTTAAACTCGCGTCAGGACACGTGACCTGATCGAAAATTCGTAAGACGGATGGAGTTGATTTTTTGTTGATTTTTCTGAGATATAAACTTTTTAATGTAATATAAATGCACAACGTTAATATACAAGTTTTCACTTCTGCCGGCACTCCCGGAGTGCAACCCGTCGTTTTTTTTTGTAACTGTCCTTTTTGGTTGTACAGGATTGCTCACAATTGCATTGAAAAACATTGGTGTAAAATGTAATTGGCAAACTGGTGACGATGGTAAACCCTCGCTTATAGCTGTCACACACAAATGTCACTCGTTTGTAGCTCGGATTTACAAATGTCACTCGTTTGTAGCTCGGACTTACAAATGTCACTCGTTTGTAGCTCGGACTTACAAATGTCACTCGTTTGTAGCTCAGACTTACAAATGTCACTCGTTTGGCAAACTGGTGACGATGGTAAACCCTCGCTTGTAGCTCGGAATTACAAATGTCACTTGTTTGTAGCTCGGACTTACAAATGTCACTCGTTTGTAGCTCAGACTTACAAATGTCACTCGCTTGTAGCTTGGACTTACAAATGTCACTCGTTTGGCAAACTGGTGACCATGGTAAACCCTCGCTTGTAGCTCGGAATTACAAATGTCACTTGTTTGTAGCTCGGACTTACAAATGTCACTCGTTTGTAGCTCAGACTTACAAATGTCACTCGCTTGTAGCTCGGACTTACAAATGTCACTCGTTTGGCAAACTGGTGACGGTGGTAAACCCTCGCTTGTAGCTCGGACTTACAAATGTCACTCCTTTGCCATTTACCTGATTTTTTATCACCCGTGTATCATGATTAACTAATAATAAACGATAATTCTATGTAAGTATTGGGTACTTTTGATCAATACACGGTGTAATAAAATGGTTTACATTAACTTTACCACATCTTACTGAAGTGAACAACTCATACTCTTTGCTTCATTTTCGATTTATTTTTATTGTCATCTCTTTAGAATTTTTTTTTACCTTTTTTATTTTTTGTATTTTTCCAATTAGTATTGACTTGTTTTTATACTAACGAGTATTGCTAGTAATAAGTGGCGATAAATTCGAAACAGTTCTCCAGTGGTAAAATCTTTTATTTTATTCAAGCGGACCCTCCTAAAGACCCTAAGCCTAACTTGTTACTGTTACTACCTGCGGGCGTCGGCGTGAGGTGGGGCGGGGGGGGGGGGAGGGGGCACGCCTGACTCTGCAAACTTTCCACAAGGGACCCATAGCGATTCACAATAAAATAATAAGGCTCCATACATATCCATCAGGTGTTTGGAATAGCCAACAGGTCTTAAATATAATATAAGATAATGTCAAAGAATTAAATTAATCAAAATAATCTGCTAACTATGTCGAGTCAGTTTTTACAAAATCGGTCCACTTTTTCTTTCATAAATTCATCGATACTGTAATAACATTTTTCAATCAGTAAATTGTAAAAACTTGTTTTAAACCTTGGCAAAGACAGCATTTTGATATTTCCTGGTAGCGCATTGTATAAGGATACACTCACATAGATTACATTTTTGTGTAATAACGCAGATTTAGACCTTGGCAAAACTAAATCACAAGCATATCTAGAGGAAAATTTAGTAATTGATTGTTTTGATTTGAACATACTTAGGTTATTTTTCACAAACATACAAACCTCGAAAATATACAAACACGGCAATGTTAATATTTTATTCTCCTTAAAGTAAGGACGACATGATTCTATTTGTTGGATATTAAAAATAGCCCTATAATAGCTTTTCTTGAGAAGCTTACTATGGGCCTCATAAGAAGGCTCAAGGCCACCCAAAGGGCAATGGAGCGTGCTATGCTCGGAGATTCTCTGCGTGATCGAATGAGAAACGAGGAGATCCGCAGGAGAACTAAAGTAACCGACATAGCTCACAGAATCGCTAAACTGAAGTGGCAGTGGGCAGGGCACATAGCTCGTAGAACAGATGGCCGATGGGGCAGTAAAGTTCTCGAGTGGCGACCACGCACCAGAAAACGTAGCGTAGGCAGGTCTCCCACGCGGTGGACCGACGACCAGGTGAAGATCGCGGGAAGCCGATGGATACGGGCAGCGCAGGACCGGTCGTCGTGGAAATCCTTGGGAGAGGCCTTTGTCCAGCAGTAGACGATTTTCGGCTGATATGATGATGATGAGGAAAGTTGTTCAGTATGATAAGTTGAATGAAGCCCCAGTCAACCTGAGTCAATTTTGTTATACTCTGTATATAATATGTAGCCTCCAGCTATTATGTTGGTCAGAAATTAATCAACGCCCAAACGAGATGCAACGTCCGAACGAAGTGATGCGAAAATTACTCTGGAATTAATTTGTACTATGTGAGCACAGTAGCACGCTTTTGAAATGGTACAAACAGCTCACATAAAAGAGCACATCCCTGGAAATTAGTAGCCACGATGTGAAACTTTGTGAAAACAAAGCACTGGGTGTGTGTATCCAAAATACATTGTACATGAACTCAATAGATTTCTTACAGGGTTGTTTGTGGATCTGGTCGTTGTTATCGCGAAACTGATCAACACTTACTGTACAACAACTTTGCTGCTATCGTAAAACAATTATTTTTGGCTCCCCATACAAACTTGTCTAATCAGCTGATGCATTAGTAGGCGTGTGAAGTCCGTTTTTACACTTTATTTGGAGTTTATTGATTCATATATCTTGAAATATATGAAGGGTGAAATTGGTGTTGATCGGTAACGCGTTACCGTTAATTTTAGCGTTATGACGTTTTTTCAGTCATGAAGGCTAAGGAAATATGGCTTTGCCGCCTAATGCAAGGCCGTAGGTCGAACGGTCCGTGCGAGTTAATTTACTATGGGAGCTAAACCGGTTTCATAAATGTTTTTGTTAATATTTTGTCATATTTACTGAAATAATTAATGTGGTAAATTTATTATGGGCCAACTGACATCAAATCGGCTCAAGCTAACTTGTATTTTGGAAAATAAAACTTAACCGGTTTCAAGCCCTGGCCGAAGGACGAAAAAAAATGTTTCATGAGTCAACTGTCACGCGTCGGAGCTGACACGCCAACTTTTTGCGAATTGAAAAACCCATTCGTTGTCGAGGAAAGTGGTAAATTTGCAAGTAGAAGCCACAGCTGGAACGCACAACATTTCGATGACCCTGTACAACTGTGAAGACCTGTCGGAGTTGTTACATTTGCAAGAGCGGAGTCAAATACAAAATATTTTGAAGTTTCCTCGACCTTTGGTATTCAAAGTAAATGTTGTTTACCGTCCACCCAAACAAATAGAACTTGTCTTTTTGCTGACATTTTGACGCAATCCAATTTGGAAACTGCCCACGTTACTGAATTAACTAAACTGTACAGCGTAGTTTGTGATTGGCGGTGACATCCCCGTGATTGTGTCCCCCCCCTTAACCACTCGATCGCCCCGTTCAGCGTCCCGTAACCCCTCGACCGGCGCGTTTCGCACCACCGGACGCCAACTAAAGGTAGCGCAGATTTAATTAACAGCAAGAAAACTGAGGCCCCATCGACAGACTCAATATTGAAGTTAAAAGTCGTTAGGTTGTTTTAATTAAGATGTTAAGTTTTAATTAAATGTTTGTTCGGTTTCTGTTGTAATACAATACTTCGATTTTGCTCTTTACAAGTTTTCAAAGATAAAGGAATACTAGTGACAATAAGGCACACAAAGAGCGCGTTGAGAAGCTTAGTAACCTCAGTCAAAGTATATATATTAGTATTAACATACAGTATGGACACTCCCTGGCGCTCTCTAGATTGCGACCTCAACCCGTCGTCACCCAGATTGATACAGATTGGTTACCGTTTGATTGTCTAACGTATAGGATTTCGCCGCCATTTTGTTTGTTCCGACATTCCTTTTTTGAATTATCATTTCTGGCCCATTGTATGAAGTGTCCAGGGTGTGGCTCAGTAGTGTCGAGTCAGAATCTGAATCAGATTGAAGAAGACATCACTTCCAGGATAGCCAAAGCTAGGGCAACCTTTGCGCAACTCCGACCCATACGGCGATCACGAAAACTAATTCGAAAGTGGAACTGAAAATCTTTCGCTCCAACGTGAAAATCATCCTGCTTGCTGTATGGGTGGAGAGACGCGGAGGGTTACTAAAAACCACACGCAAAGGATCCAAGTTTTCGTCAACCAGCGCCTCCAACAGACTCTTGGCACATAATTTACTATATTTACTTACTTGTACTAGCTGACAGTGGGCAGGGCACATTGCTCGTAGAACAGATGGCCGTTGGGGCAGTAAAGTTCTCGAGTGGCGACCACGCACCGGAAAGCGTAGTGTAGGCAGGCCTCCCGCTCGGTGGACCGATGACCTGGTGAAGGTCGCGGGAAGCCGCTGGATGCGGGCAGCGCAGAACCGGTCGTCGTGGAGTTCCTTGGGAGAGGCCTATGTCCAGCAGTGGACTAGCCGGAGAAGATCTCAAACTAAAAACTATGGGATATACTCGTATGTTGCGAAATGCCTATAGGCCACCAGATCTGAAGAGCTCAAGTGGACCCTACAAGGAAAAAAAAAGTGTGGTAGTCCCAAACAATCCTGTCGGCGCTCAGTGGCAGAAGATTTGAAGGCGATCGGGTTGTCATAACCCGAAGTGAAGCGCGTAGCCCACGACAGAACGCAATGCCTGTGGAGCCGTGGTAGGGAGCGCGTAGCCCACGACAGAACGCAATGCCTGTGGAGCCGTGGTAGGGAGCGCGTAGCCCACGACAGAACGCAATGCCTGTGGAGCCGTGGTAGGGAGCGCGTAGCCCACGACAGAACGCAATGCCTGTGGAGCCGTGGTAGGGAGCGCGTAGCCCACGACAGAACGCAATGCCTGTGGAGCCGTGGTAGGGAGCGCGTAGCCCACGACAGAACGCAATGCCTGTGGAGCCGTGGTAGGGAGCGCGTAGCCCACGACAGAACGCAATGCCTGTGGAGCCGTGGTAGGGAGCGCGTAGCCCACGACAGAACGCAATGCCTGTGGAGCCGTGGTAGGGAGCGCGTAGCCCACGACAGAACGCAATGCCTGTGGAGCCGTGGTAGGGAGCGCGTAGCCCACGACAGAACGCAATGCCTGTGGAGCCGTGGTAGGGAGCGCGTAGCCCACGACAGAACGCAATGCCTGTGGAGCCGTGGTAGGGAGCGCGTAGCCCACGACAGAACGCAATGCCTGTGGAGCCGTGGTAGGGAGCGCGTAGCCCACGACAGAACGCAATGCCTGTGGAGCCGTGGTAGGGAGCGCGTAGCCCACGACAGAACGCAATGTCTGTGGAGCCGTGGTAGGGAGCGCGTAGCCCACGACAGAACGCAATGCCTGTGGAGCCGTGGTAGGGAGCGCGTAGCCCACGACAGAACGCAATGCCTGTGGAGCCGTGGTAGGGAGCGCGTAGCCCACGACAGAACGCAATGCCTGTGGAGCCGTGGTAGGGAGCGCGTAGCCCACGACAGAACGCAATGTCTGTGGAGCCGTGGTAGGGAGCGCGTAGCCCACGACAGAACGCAATGCCTGTGGAGCCGTGGTAGGGAGCGCGTAGCCCACGACAGAACGCAATGCCTGTGGAGCCGTGGTAGGGAGCGCGTAGCCCACGACAGAACGCAATGCCTGTGGAGCCGTGGTAGGGAGCGCGTAGCCCACGACAGAACGCAATGCCTGTGGAGCCGTGGTAGGGAGCGCGTAGCCCACGACAGAACGCAATGCCTGTGGAGCCGTGGTAGGGAGCGCGTAGCCCACGACAGAACGCAATGTCTGTGGAGCCGTGGTAGGGAGCGCGTAGCCCACGACAGAACGCAATGCCTGTGGAGCCGTGGTAGGGAGCGCGTAGCCCACGACAGAACGCAATGCCTGTGGAGCCGTGGTAGGGAGCGCGTAGCCCACGACAGAACGCAATGCCTGTGGAGCCGTGGTAGGGAGCGCGTAGCCCACGACAGAACGCAATGCCTGTGGAGCCGTGGTAGGGAGCGCGTAGCCCACGACAGAACGCAATGCCTGTGGAGCCGTGGTAGGGAGCGCGTAGCCCACGACAGAACGCAATGCCTGTGGAGCCGTGGTAGGGAGCGCGTAGCCCACGACAGAACGCAATGCCTGTGGAGCCGTGGTAGGGGGGACTCAGGACGTTGGGTCAAGTAAGTCAAGTGAGTTATTAGGTACAATGCCAAGCAAACAGCTTCAATGTGTTTCCATCAAAATCTCTCTAATATCTATTGAAATAATAATTGCTAAGAATAATGTTTTGTTGTTAACTATCTATACCTACAATACAAGGTGTAAAAAATATATTCTACTTTCCGACAGTACATTTTCTATGATAAACTATAATCAGATATAATAATAGACTAAATCTGATTAAAATTTCACCCTGTTCATTGATATACCAGAAATCACCCTTGATTGTAAAGGAATTTCTCGATAAAACAACAAATGTGTCACAATGCTCTCCCAAATGATATCCCGTATTCAAATGTATCACAATTATAGGCAACCGCTGTCTATCCCTTGAATAGGACGGTTAATTGTGCCGCACGATAAGAGAGAGATTGCTTTCCCGTATTCAAATGTGTCACAATGATCTCCCAAATGGTATCCCGTATTCAAATGTATCACAATGCTCTCCCAAAATCTTATGCCATATACAAATGTATCACAATGTTCTCCCAAATGTTATCCCGTATTCAAATGTATCACAATGTTCTCCCAAATGTTATCCCGTATTCAAATGTATCACAATGCTCTCCCAAAATCTTATGCCGTATAAAAATGTATCACTAGCTCTCCCAAATGTTATCCCGTATTCAAATGTACCACAATGCTCTCCCAAAATCTTATGCCGTATACAAAATGTATCACTAGCTCTCCCAAATGTTATCCCGTATTCAAATGTATCACAATGTTCTCCCAAATGTTATCCCGTATTCAAATGTATCACAATGCTCTCCCAAAATCTTATGCCGTATACAAATGTATCACTAGCTCTCCCAAATGTTATCCCGTATTCAAATGTATCACAATGTTGTCCCAAATGTTATCCCGTATTCAAATGTATCACAATGTTTTCCCAAATGTTATCCCGTATTCAAATGTATCACAATGTTCTCCCAAATGTTATCCCGTATTCAAATGTATCACAATGCTCTCCCAAAATCTTATGCCGTATACAAATGTATCACTAGCTCTCCCAAATGTTATCCCGTATTCAAATGTATCTCAATGTTCTCCCAAATGTTATCCCGTATTTAAATGTACCACAATGTTTATCGAAATCTTATACCGAAATAGTTATTTATGCCACTGGCAAGTAATGAGAGCCATTGCAACATGAGCGCTAGTTTACAATGGAACGAGTGTTACAATGGCTAATTGCTTGCAGTGGCATACAGCACTTTTTCTACGACCATGAAATAATTAAAAATACATTGTAGTTTTATCATAATCATATATAGAATTATTGAAGCAAAAGTCACAAAAATATTTAAAAAGTTTCCTTGTAGTACAGTTGTCCCGTTTTGAAATGATCATTGTAAAACGACTTGTAGGAAAGAATACTTTGTGATATGATTTGAGGTTATGTATTAAGCAAATTAACAAATGGGAGTAGAAAAAAACTTATTTCAAACCCACAAACCCGCTGTTGCCACAGACTGGCCAAACTTTGTCGTTTTGTCAGCGATAAATCCAAATATTGCAACAAACATGTTTACACTTTAATGCTATAATAATATCTAATAATAATATTATTATGTTGGCCTTAAAAGTTCGTTAACAGAAATATTTATGTTATTGTATGTTTTGTTCTGTTTTGTAAATTTGTTTTCGTTATTGCTTTATCCCCAATCTTCTTTATTTCTATCCAAAGGTTGCCTAGAAGCAATTGCGACTTATCAATAAAACCGCATGTTGAGTTCTTATATGTCGAATCAAATGTTTTTTTCGCTTTAGGCACAAAAATTCGGCATCCCGATTTCATGAATCAGTCCACTAACTATAAAATCCTACCGGTGAAAAATACTGTGATTTAAAGAGCGAATCTTTTTCCAATAATGTGGAATTTGTCCATCGACCACCACTGAGCCAAATGAAAACAGTTTTTCAACTTTTAAATTAGCTAAGTCTATGAAGGGTAAAAAATTGGAGGCTTTTATAAATGTTATCCAGGGCGTGGTTTCGGTGAGCTGCGACCGACGGCCGACCCGCCGCGCATGTTTATATACTATGTTTTTTTCGACTTTTGGTCTGCCTGATCGGTCTCCATGAAAAGTCCATCAACAATTTTCACTTTCGACCGACTGAGGTGTGAGCGATAGCGTGTATTGTTATCGCAAAAAATAATCAAAGTTGAGGCTTTGATGGGGATCGATTGTCGTACTCTAACAAAGTGCAAACTAAATTGAAGTTCCAAACGAACGACGTCACTTTCTCGTGAAGCTTCTTGTACAGTTCAATTTATTTAGGAGATACCATATTTAGACTTTTCCCAGACATTCCACAAATAGCATAGTGTACAAATTAAAATGAGATTTTAAAAACAAAAATTTGATAAACATCCCTTGCGCCATTTATGAGTTTTTTTTTGTGACAAATACCATTTTTAAAGTTTACATACACTTATGTTTTGTTTTAGATATTTTTTGCTGATAGTAGGCCCTAAAAAGCTACACCTGGGCAAAAATTTAAAAACTATATATGCAAAATTTCATCAAAATCAGTCTACAGTATCTCCGAAAAACAAATGGACGGACAAGTATACATACATACAGTTTTATCTACCAATTCTTTTGTAACTATTATGGTATAATATATAGTAAATATTATGTACTCTTAGAGTATATTTTCAACAATATCTCGAAGTCGAATTTTTCATCGTCGCTCGAACTTAAAACTACAAAATAAAAAATGTACGTGTGTGTTTGTGTGTCAGTGCGACCGTTCAGTGCTTCAGTGCCTAAACCCTGGACGGATTTGGATAAAATTTGGGTTAGGGATTTTTTTTGTAACTCCAGCCGTTGTTTTTGTTTGTCAGATTTTACGCATTTGTCGCCTGATGGCAAACTTCGGAGAGCAGGGGCTGTGGCAGTTTTTTAATTTTTAATCGACATTCACAAACTACGGGGTTTAAAATAAAATAAAATAGAATGTGTAAACCAAGAAATGCAAGAAGTCCACATCGTCACAATGGACTTCTGAAATATACTAACTGTACGGTTTTAGCTGGTTAATAAATTTTCAGCTACATTTTTAGATTCTTTTAATGTATTATGTTATTCCGCGATATAGGCTATACCTATACAGAGTTTCGTCAAAATCTGTTTAGTGGTTTTTGAGTGATGAGCATTCAAACAGATAGACAAACAGATTTAATACAAAAAAAACTGTTTTAGCATGTTCAGTTACTCATTTTAAGTCACCCTGGGCGGTTTTTTTTCGAAAATATTCAATGTACAGATTTTTTTAGAATAAATAATTTATTACGATCCAAACTAAGCCTGAGTAGCCGTTACAAGTAGGTGTCATTGGTATTCGTGTACAAACTATTGTATAATGTGTAATATATACGTAATTATGAAATACTAATGTACTTAAACTTATAGGTAAAAACGGAGCATTAGAATAGTCTTACTTACTTAGTTACTTACTTACTGACTGCGCTGGCTCAGCCACCCGGACGGGATCCTGGTCTCAATATAGTCTACGATTTACGAGTATAAACAAGTAAGAAGTACTGATAAATACATGTTTTCGTCGAATACACGCACGGGTGTGCGTATGGTTGTGTGTGAAAGAGTGAAATTTTGTGTTGACATAAATTAATTTAAAAGTTAATTATTATGTAAAATCTAAATCGCACAAGGTGTAAGAGTGCTTAAATAAGATAATATAGTAAATATCAGGTGTGGGGTTACGATTGATAGTTAATAATAATTTTCGATAAACCTTTTAGCCACAAGCTTTTATTTGAAAAGAGTTTTCATCCTCAAAAAGCCAAATGCTTAAATGAATATAAAGAATACAAGGTTCCTAATTCAAAAAAGTAAAGTTTCTAGTTTCTAGAGCACAGTAGTCTAGTTGTTTGGAAATGGTGAAATGTGTAAACAAAACGTATTATCATTAATTACATTTTATCATAATCACATTACATTTTGGATATCGAGCCTGTTCTTATGACCATATTTTTTTTTTTTTTTTTTTTTTTTTATTTGTATAAGGCACACCAACGGCATAAATATTACACGTTTCCAAAACATAGTTAGGTCTTAATTAATTTAAGACCTAAATACTAACTAAACATGGTTTATTTTTAAGAAAACACTACGAACTGTTTACGTATTTGGCCATTTCTAAACAACAAGACTGTATTTCCTACGACTCTATTGAAAAATAAAAGCGAATTCTGGAACCTTGATTCCACCTCCAAAAAATTATCATTAGATCAACTTCAAAATACCAAAGGATCTTTTGTCACAGGGAATACGGATTTATTCCAAATTTCAGCTCAATCCGACTCCTAGACATTGGAGTTAGCCAGTCTTTTATCAAATGTTTACTACGTAGGACATTGGAGTTAGCCAGAAAATGTTTACTACGTAGGACATTGGAGTTAGCCAGCAAATGTTTACTACGTAGGACATTGGAGTTAGCCAGCAAATGTTTACTACGTAGGACATTGGAGTTAGCCAGCAAACGTTTACTACGTAGGACATTGGAGTAAGCCAGCAAATGTTTACTACGTAGGACATTGGAGTTAGCCAGCAAATGTTTACTACGTAGGACATTGGAGTTAGCCAGCAAACGTTTACTACGTAGGGCATTGGAGTTAGCCAGCAAACGTTTACTACGTAGGAAATTGGAGTTAGCCAGCAAATGTTTACTACGTCGGACATTGGAGTTAGCCAGCAAATGTTTACTACGTAGGACATTGGAGTTAGCCAGCAAACGTTTACTACGTAGGACATTGCAGTTAGCCAGGAAACGTTTACTACGTAGGACATTGGAGTAAGCCAGCAAATGTTTACTACGTAGGACATTGGAGTAAGCCAACAAATGTTTACTACGTAGGACATTGGAGTTAGCCTGCAAACGTTTACTACGTAGGACATTGGAGTTAGCCAGCAAACGTTTACTACGTAGGATATTGGAGTTAGCCAGCAAACGTTTACTACGTAGGACATTGGAGTTAGCCAGCAAATGTTTACTACGTAGGACATTGAAGTTAGCCAACAAATGTTTACTACGTAGGACATTGGAGTTAGCCAACAAATGTTTACTACGTAAGACATTGGAGTTAGCCAACAAATGTTTACTACGTAGGACATTGGAGTAAGCCAGCAAATGTTTACTACGTAGGACATTGGAGTTAGCCAGCAAATGTTTACTACGTAGGACATTGGAGTTAGCCAGCAAATGTTTACTACGTAGGACATTGGAGTTAGCCAGCAAATGTTTACTAAATAGGACATTGGAGTTAGCCAGCAAATGTTTACTACGTAGGACATTGGAGTTAGCCAGCAAATGTTTACTAAATAGGACATTGGAGTTAGCCAGCAAATGTTTACTACGTAGGACATTGGAGTTAGCCAGCAAATGTTTACTACTTAGGACATTGGAGTTAGCCAGCAAATGTTTACTACGTAGGACATTGGAGTTAGCCAGCAAATGTTTACTACTTAGGACATTGGAGTAAGCCAGTCTTTTATTAGCAGAGACAACAATACACATATTTAATAATTTTGTGCCAGCACCATTTCTTAGTTAGGTGTGTTTTTTGTATTAACAATTTTATTACACTTATAGATAGATACGTATTTGTTCATTTGAATACAAATCCGTACTAATATTATAAATGTGAAATTATGTTTGTTTGTTACCTTTTCACGTTTCAACACCTTGACCAATCTTGATGAAATTTGGTATGCAGGTAGCCTGTATTACAGAAAAGGACAAGGGCTACTTTTTATCCCGTGAAAAAAGCAATGTCCGATGCAGTTCCTGAGAGAACTGAAAAAAAACTCTTTTTTTGGTTAATTTCTTTAACATCGCAACAGAACAATGGGTTGTTGTGATTTTTTGCACAGAGACAGTCGAGGGGGTGGGAAAAGTTAAGCTTGCGGCTCGCGCACTACTCACCCTCAAAGACAGTTATAAAAACGATGTTCACGCGGGCGAAGCCGTGGGTAAAAGCTAGTACAAAATAAATAAGAAATACAAAGTAGAGATGATGAAAACAAATAACGATGAAGGCATAACTTTGCACAATATGTTTGAAAACTTGTCTGTTTGTAGCGCGCCGCGCTCAGAGCACCTCTCGACAATTGGAAAACTTAACAAAGGCAATACTTTACATGTACCTACATTATTCTTAATTTGTAACATTGGCGCAACAGCAAATTAAAAACGCACGTTTGTTACGTTTTATTATGTTGAAATCGTAACTATTTCATCTGATATTGTTAACTGTTCAATAAATTAATTTGAGAAGCATATCTAATAGAGACGAGCTTAAGGAATTCTTAATCCTGAGCGAACAAACCCACAGTCGAAGGCTAGTTGTGATTTGATATACAATTTGAACTAGGCTGACACTGTGCACGCTGGCACGTAGCCCTTGCGCAGCACTCGTAGTCCGTAGCTTGCTACGAGTACAATTTACTGTCGTAGGCAGTATTACTTTTCGTAGCCAATTATTAGTCGCGAGTCGAACAGAAATAAAAAAGCAATACACATAAAATTCAATACAGGGATTTTGTCAATTAGTTTTGAGAGCACTTAACAATAGCATCACATCATCATCATCATCATCATCACATCAGCTCATATACGTCCAAATAACAATAGCAATAGTTAACAATAGCAAAACAATATAATTATATGTCGTATCAGCTCATGTACGTCCCCACCGAGGGGCTCGAGCCTACCCTGAATTAGGGTGATCGGGCCTTAGTTGACCACGCGGGCCCAGTGCGGGTTGGTCGACTTCACACACAACCTTCGAATTTCTTCGCGGGTGCGTGCAGGTTTCCTCACGATGTTTTCCTTCACCGTAAGAGCGTCGGATAAAAGTACATATGAAATCTAAATTCGAAATCACATTGGTACGTGGCAGGACTCGAAACACGACCTCCCGGACAGGAGGCAACAGCCCTAGCCGTTACGCCACCGACACTAAATAATTATATACTACGTAGATTTGTAGTATTTTTTTTTTGAAAAACATTTTGTGATTAGGTCTGTTTTGAGCTTAAACCGGCGTTAAACATTTGTGATTTCCTCTTGAAACCTCGCACGGCTACCTACCTCCTGTGTCACTTCTAATAGAGCACGACATTCACCAGACGCGTCGCGCGCCAACACAACAGGGCAAATAATACACAAACCAAATTATTATAATCGAGGGTTGTTATTATAATAACAACTTACCGTTACGTAGTAACCGAACACTAACCAAGTAGAAACTAAATATAGAGAGACGAGTTAATTAAAGACGCCGCAACATAGGATTACGTTTCAATTAACACGTGGTGCCAAGAGGGTACCAACCAACCCATATCCCCCCCCCCACACACACTAGGACACGGGTATCTTCACATACCTCGGAAAGGTTAGGCCATACTCCGCACACAACAACTAAATTGAAATTGTTATTGTTAAAAAAAAAGGTATATTTTTTATGAAAATATTGACTGACCATTTTAAGATACAATTGGAACATTTTTTCTTACTAAGCACCAGTTATTTTTAGGTTTATGTATTTAATTAAATTATCTTCAGATACAAATTGTATGAATTATACACTATTGTTTCCTTATCTTTATTTGTGTACTTGTCCGTCATTTATTCATTTATTTTTTGTTACAAAAAAGTATACAACACATTTACCATCATTTACACATTTTAATTGAAACTAACTCTTACCCGGGTTTGCTGGAAGAAAATTTCTTATTAGAAATAAGTAATACTCGATGTTTAACTTTGTTTTTCGTCTGTCATGTTTGCATTTGTACAGAATAAACTGTTAAATAAATAAATGGTTAATTTATTTACCTACATGCCTTACAAATAACTGAACGCCAATTGGTGGAGGTGGTGGAGGTGGTAGAGGTGGTGGAGGTGGCGGAGCTGGTGGAGGTGGTGGTCGTGGATGGAGCCACTGGCGAACCCCAATCAGCCAAAAGTTGTGAACCAGCCCTTTCCTGATAAACACCCTCGATTCGTACAGATGGGACCAACGTACCAATTGTTGGCAAATAAATGTTTTATTTTACCATGAGACACGACAGCAAATCAGAAAACATCAATTTCTTTTAATTCCCACTTTGCGAAAATTATCAACGACTTACTTATTGAGGGAGAAACTTTAAGTTAAAATGTTAAAATTACACCTTTTTTAACGAAACGGACACGTAAAATAGGGATGTTATGTGTAAAAAATCAATTATTTAATTAATACAACTCACTAAAGAGCATTCCTTTAAAATTTTATCTTCCATTTTCTTTATCTTTATTAACTACTAAGTAGCGGTTACAACGATTATCGTCGATGTCAAACAAAATTAAACGAATTATTATTATAAAATATTAATACGGTGATAAACGTCCAAAATATGCTGAGGAAAATTGAGGAACAGAAGAAAAATCAATCATAGAGTTAGTTTATCGAAGACCGTACAAAATAAAGTAACGTCACACCGATATTTCCACAATGACATCGAAAAAGGCTTTATTTTAGGACAAAACGAGTAGCAGGCAACCACCGGTCAACATCCTTACTGAACAAATAAAATTTGACATTAATACGTCGAGATTTGCTCGCTTAAGAGCGGGCTCCTGAAATAAGTGATTTTTTTTACTAGAATATGTTGAGTCAGCCGCGAGCTTGCATAAGTGAAAATCACACATCTGATTCTTTAAACCTTTTTTTTGGTATGGCTAAAACAAAAACACGATTTATTAGTTTCGCTCGATACTTTTTATTTTGTAAATATATGTAGTTTTAAGAGATTATTACGTTTTTCTCCTACATTGCATAAGCTACGCGCATAAAATAAACACCGACAGTAAGAGAAAAACGGCTAAGAAGAAGTTTACCTAGAATGTTTACTCAGTTCGAAAAAAAACGATAATGTGCTTTTACGCCCGAAGTAAAGAACGTAAGTCGCGTTAAGACACTCGCGCGAAATTCAACTGTAGCTAATTCCATTACGTTAAATATCAGGTTGTTCCCAGCGCTGCTTTTAAGGTCGCACTAAAAGAATTCAATTCAAACCAGAGCAATAGTTTGGCTGTCTGCAGACATTAACGACTATATAAATGACCCTAACCCTTCACAAAACGAGGTGAGGGTAGATAGAGGCGTGGGCGAGGCGGCGATGACACCGCGGCTTCAGTCTACTCGCGACCACGGCTATCGAAGCATAGTCGAAATGTCGAGGTAATAATTTTGAACAAAAAAAACTACTTCAAACAGGAAACTAAGGTTCCCCTCGATTTCTCTGGGATGCTATCATCAGATCCTGGTTTCCTTATCATGGTACCACCCTTGAGATATCTCCTTTTCAACAAAAAAGAATCATCAAAATCGGTTCATAAACGACGAAGTTATCCGCGAACACTATTAAAAAACAATATATACGGTCGAATTGAGAAACCTACTCCTTTTTTGAAGTCGGTCAAGTCCCGCTTTCAAATTTGTCATTATGAATAATCGTGAAAGTTTAAAGTGTATATGTGTATAAATGAAGGCTGTCCTTAATCTTTCCCACCGAGCAATCATTTACTTCTCATTTTGTGATGTAATACAACGTGGCCGCCGCCGTTTAACATTACAAACGGATCGCATTACCAACTATAGTCGAACTTACAATTAGAAAATAATAATAAATCAAAAACTTTATTCATTTTCATTTCAGTCCATTATTGCTAGTAACAAATGAACTTATAGAATAAAGTATGTTAGTAATTTAAAAACAAAACATATATTAGAATAAAGTATGTTAGTAATTTAAACACAAAACATACACAAAAAGAGTGTGTGGTTTTATGAATTTACACTATATTTTACATTATAGACATTTACAGAGCACGAAACGATCATGGCTGCTCTCGTCTTGGAGCTACGGTACAGAGGACGAAACGATCATGTAATAAAAGTTTCACTCCTCTTGGAGCTACGGTACAGAGAACGAAACGATCATGGCTGCTCTCGTCTTGGAGCTACGGTACAGAGAACGAAACGAACATGGCTGCTCTCGTCTTGGAGCTACGGTACAGAGGACGAAACGATCATGGCTGCTCTGACGAAAAAGTTTGAGACAATGTAATAATCTATTTGCCGTCACGCAACACACAGACGAAAGAGCTTGAGACGATGTAATAAAGGTTTCACTTTAAAAAGTAGAGCTTACATTAAAAATTTGATAAGTAGATTGAACCAAGGCTTTACATTGGTACTACCACAGCTAACAGACAACACATTCATTAACAAACGGACGCCACTACGCCCGTGCGGCCGGCACGCGGCATCGGCATAGCGACGCTATTCAATAGTCTATAAAAAACTAACATTAAACAGTTGGCGATAGTTCGTCCGCGTGGACGCGAGATTCAAACTACTCAAGCAATCCACCATCTGATCTAATAACTAGTTTCCGAGTGACTCTAGGACGTTGCAGGGCGCACAGTAGATTATAGACGCCGAAAAATGGACACTATCGTTTTAATGCCAAAATCTGATAGACCTTTTCATTTATTATCCACGAGAAGAACTCTCGTATGACAAATATTGATGGTTTTTTTACAGCGTTTTTTTTTAATTCACTATTGGTAAACCCTTGACAACAATTTATCTGGTGGTAAGTGACGATGTTGCCAAAGATGGTAGATTTTTCTAAAAGGCTGGAAAATCGAGTTGAAAAATTGAATTTTCTTTAATACTTCTAAACAATACTAGAAGTTGTAAATTGAATAGCATAGTATTGTAGGCCTAATAATAACACATTTTTCAAGTGTCAATTGGCAGTCCTACAATGGGTATTTACAGATTTATTCCATATTTACTGTTCTTTGAATATTTTTTCTCTCTAGATCTGTGTAATTAGCGGATTATTTACTAACGTGAAAATGAAGACGTAGCCATTACCTACACACTCAATTTTTTCCGTTATCCGATAAGGTGGAACAGCTGATCGTTTTCTGTTTTTTTTTCATAAAATGTCTTACTTCTCTTCTCCTTCTTAAATTTCGGCGTCTAAAATCTACTGCTGTTCAGTCGAATAGCTGAACAAAGTTAATATAGTAGGTATAACGAGTATCAAATATTAATTAAAAAAAAACCACTTAACATGAGTGTTGTGGAGCACGGGGAGCACGGGCGAGAGGGCAGGCCACACTCCGAGCTCACAAACAATGGGCAATACATTTAAATGTCCGTTTCAGCACGAGTGGGTGAAGACGGATCACGGTTGTCATGGTTACGGCTATGAGCTTATCTGCGCGAACGGCGAACGGCGAACAGCGGCGGACACCGTTTGGATGACAAACGGCCGCCACGATTACTGGCCCGAGCCGTATAGATAGATAGATGGCCGAAAGGACCGCGGACGGATGGAGCGTTAAAATCAAGTCAAATATCTAAATATTAATGCATGCGAGGGACTGGATGAAGCATAAAATAGTTATCAACGTTGTGGACCAAAAAGTATCAACATTTTTATGATAAATTTTAGTGATCCCTACCCAATGCATTTTCCCTGCGCGATCGAATCGGAAATGAGGATATCCGTAGGAGAACCAAAGTAACCGACATAGCTAACAGAATCGCTTAACTGAAGTGGCAGTGGGCGGGGCACATAGCTCGTAGAACAGATGACCGTTGGGGCAGTAAAGTTCTCGAGTGGCGACCGCGCACCGGAAAACGTAACGTAGGCAGGCTTCCCACGCGGTGGACCGACCGATCCTGGGAAGCCGCAGAATGCGGGTAGCGCAGGACCGGTCATCGTGGAAATCCTTGGGGGAAGCCTTTGTCCAGCAGTGGAAGTTTTTCGGCTGATATGATGATGATGATGACCCAATGGATGCCAACGGGAACCGTGCTAATACTACATCGTCTTCCCTATCTTTAAAGGCCTGAATCTTTTGAACATAATTAATGTTTAAAAACGGGAAAGCCGCTGCATAAAGTTTGAACTGTCTAATGAACAGATGACGACAAAGTTAAAGTCTTAAGAAGAAGTAGATTACAGTTAAAGTTAAACAAATTTAAAATAACCCCAAAATACGTCCAAGTAAAACCTGACCTTTTAAAAAACATTTCTTATGTAAACGAGACAGTAATACCTCCATACTCGGAACTCGGAACTCGAATATTAAAAAGGTGTCTCGTAAGAATAAAATTTGGGAAATCGCTCCACGTTACCGTTATAGCGCCGTTTCAGATATCACGCCGTTGTCACGGTAACGAATATTTCAATTGCTGCCGTGTCCATTGCGTGTTTTTGGCTACCCTGAATACTAATCGTTGGGAACGCGCAATGAATGCTTACTCTGTTCAGATACATTTTTCTCTCATCTCATAAAATCTGCGCTGGTTTTACGAGAAGCGTCAAATGTTACGGCCTGTGCGATACGATGGGAGATAGCCGACCTGCTTTGTTATGGCGTTATGGCGGCTCTTACTTCTGGAACCGTGAGGCAATGTAAAGCTTTCAATATACTATGTATTTTGTTTTTCATCATCATCATCATATCAGCCGAAGGACGTCCACTGCTGGACATAGGCCTCCCCCAAGGATCTCCATGACGACCGGTTCTGCACTGCCCGCATCCAGGGGCTTCCCGCGTCCTTCACCAGGTCATCGGTACACCGAGTGGGAAGTCTGCCTACACTACGTTTTCCGGTGCGTGGTCGCCACTCGAGAACTTTACTACCCCAACGGCCATCTGTTCTACGAGAAATGTGCCCCGCCCACTGTCACTTAAGTTTAGCAATTCTGTGAGCTATGTCGGTTACTTTACTTCTCCTACGGATCTCCTCGTTTCTGATTCGATCACGCAGAGAAACTCCGAGCATAGAACGCTCCATTGCCCTTTGGGTGAAGTTTTGTATTTACTTCATGTATTTTTCGTCAAAATAATATAATCCGTGGGAAGTAGATATTAACGCATTCGTTGTGCGACCGTATTTTCGGTGTGTGTAGTAAACTGATAGCATCCTTCATAGTGTGCGCGTCACTAAATTGTTAACCGCGTGATTTAACGAATATAATGTGCGTAAAAATGACTAGACAGGCCTTTACACTTAAATATGTCGCTTCTCAAGCAAATAGGTTAGTTAAGTAGAGATCGTATATCTCTACGTTTTCGCACTCGCAACTCCTTTCATACTTACTTGCCAGCGCGAATCGTATTAAAAATCTAAGTTCAAATTCAAATTAGTAAGTCATTCGAAAGCTTTCCAAAACAGTTGAGATTGATTGGACGGAAGACCGCGCGCCAGGACAGAGGTCCATTTTAAAGAGCGGAATTGATTGAAGACCGCGCGCTAGGGCAGAGATCCCTAGTTATCTGTTTTTATGGCAAAAAAGTATTTCAAATAGTTTCTCATAAAACACCAATAATAAGTCAGCTGACAGAGCCCATATCTATTTTACGAATTAAATAAATAAAGCTCTCCAGCCATATTTAATTCGTACAAAAGTTTATTATTTCAACAGTACCAGCTCACCAAGCTACGAGCCCCTTGGCGTCACGTAGACGACGCGACGTCATGTATGGTGGAGGCGCCTTGTTCCAACATAAATAGCGGATAAATGTTGTTCCACCGCTGGGGCACGGGCCTCTTCCCAAAATCGGGGAGGTTAGGCCAGACTCCACACACGGGGCTCAAGTCTAAGTAGGTAAACATAAAAATAAACTAGGTCGGTAATTAGCCATGCTTCACTTTTAACTAGCCGACCCCCACCTCTCGTCTACCACAATAACACTTATATTTTTAATATGCACAGAACGTGACCCGTGAACGCGCTCGTTAAACTTCCATCCAGCCAGTGCTCCAGAAGTGGAGACTCGTAAAATTTGCTCACGTAAGAAGGAGATGGTACTATATCCTGGCAAAAAGTCTAACGTTTTTAAGGAGATGCTATAAAGAGAGTATAAAGTTGTAAAAACATTCAATGCAATATAGACTTTGTATCTCTAAATAACCAGCAAAGTGCGGGTCACAAAAATAGGGTTCCGCACCAAAATTTGACTACCAACACAACAAGACGTTTTAAAAAAAGTTTTGCAAGCTATATCGTGTGACATGTCAAATGAAAGGAATTGTTGTAAGACTCAAATATATTTTTCAATATATTTAAGATAAAAAAAGAGCTCGACTCCCTCCAGATAGCCAACGGGCAACAAGTGGCGTAGGACTGTGACGGATGGCGTCAAAGAGTTTGGGAAGCCAAGAGCCAAGTTATTTAAGAAAACTGGCAAAAATTGACAATTCCCCCCTCATCTTTGAAACTTCTGGGCCTAATATCTTTAAAAAATTACAGTATATGAAGCTAAATGCATAGATTACAGGAAAACCTACAAAAAATCAATTTTCACCATTTTTTTAAAATAACTTTAAAACTATTTATATTAAAATTATAAAGAATTATTTTTGAGTTTCTCACAGCAAGCCCTTTCATTAGATATGTCATACGATAGGTATAGTTTTCAAAACTATTTTTTGTGAATTTTCTAATTTACCTCCCAAAAGTGCTCCCCATGTTAAAATTCATTTATTTACATTATACGTCCGTCTTTGGGTCACCGACTTAAATTTCAACTCAATCGGGCCAGTACTTGCGGAGCTGATTGGCTGTGACAGAAGGACGGATAGACACACGAGTGATACTATAATGGTTTCGTTTTTACTTTTTGAGGTACGGAGCCCTAAACAGGATTTTAATTTAATAAAGTTTCACACGAAAAGGAGCACAAGGCAAGCTACTCGTAGGCAGGGGCAAGTACACTTCATCGTCACTTTCTAAGAAGCGCCTTTTTCTTTAAGATTCTAAGTTTTATTAAATTAACTAACACGGCAAGCATATTAAGCTTGTCAAATACTAAATAATAAGTATTCAAAAAACGTTTTCGAGGCGCCTTTTTATTAAAGATCTAAAACTAAAGATAAAATCATCATGACAAGCGGGTTCTTCCACCGCCGAAAACAGGTGTCCCATGTAGACGATCACGTGAGTTGTTAAAGAATAAGTTCAAAGAAATCAATATTTTAACTGTTGCTAGACAATTTATATATGAAAACATCATGTACGTTCGTAAGAATTTGCATTTATTTCCTAAAACCAGTGACATAGGCATAATTTGAATTTAAGAAATGTAAATTAAATAAATAAGCCTTTTCGAGACTGAGTAAGATTAAAAAGTCATTTGTGGGGCAGTGTATAAGATTCTACAATAAAATTCCAGAAAATGTAACTAGTTTGTCAGAGAATAAATTCAAGACTAAACTTATGTCAAAAAACGCTTGTGCTTCAGAGGATATTATAAAATAATAGATTATGTAAATGACAAAGATATATATGTTGATTCTGTAACGAATACCATTACCTGAGACTGTAATCTGAATCATGACATTATTTGTAATATTCAATAAGTTTTTTTTACTATTTAAAAGTGTGCGTAAAAACCTATTTAAAATAAATTATTTTGATTTAATTTGATTTGACCTTCCCCCACCCTCCCACGTGGCATGATTTTGTGAACTGGCCCGGAACCCTAGAAAACACTTTTCATATTATGTGAGAATTTTAGCCGGCCACCTATTACGGTTCAAAAGATACAACCATTTAAAGGTCTGACAGACAGACGGACGGACGACAGGCATGCGGCGTAAACTAAGTAAAAAGGTCTCGTCACAAGATACCTTTAAAACCACTTTTCACGGTCACCGTGCACTCTTAACACTCGAGCGAAGCCGCGGGCCAAAGCAAGTAAAAAAGAGACACAACAAAAATTCCGTACTATGTGGTGTTTAGTCATTAAGACTAAAAAATTTGTTATCTGTAAAGTCGGTTTACGGACGATAGTTTAACGTGACAACGTCATAACGTAACGGGACAATGAGTCAACCTTTTTCGTGCGCGCAGGCGGCGTCCATCGATTTATTTGACGTTAACACGTCAAAATCAACCGTAAATGATTATTGAAACAATCAAATTGTTAGTAGTTTGTGTGTAGCCGTCTCGTGTCGTGATCACCTCATTATGTTTAGTATCCAGTGTGAGTACCGCGGCGGTAGAGTGCGATACATTACTTGTCCAGAACAAGTGTTACGTAAGCCTTATTAATCACTCGTCGCCACGTGCAGTGTGCACCGGAGTCGTGGAGTCGCCCGCGCCCGCGCCGGACCCTCGCGTCTCGGGGCACTACATCGATCAGGTTTGCTTTGGGTATACGATAGCCAGTTAATGTGTCATTAATCATCATTAATACTTTCGATGCCTTACTCGCGTGTGCGTCGTGTGAGTAAAGGTTAAGAGGGTAGTGTGGCAGGTAGAACAAAAAGTATTTGACAGTATCTAAAATAAATTAAAAATATTAATCACTAAATAGCATTTCTCCTACAAAAGCATAAAAACTTATTCATTTCATATTTTAATTCAACTTCAATTTTATATTTATCAAAATCACTAAATTAGTTCGTCAAAAACAATGACGTCACAAGTTTGTAACACGAACAATTTCAGAACAAAATATCGTTTTTGACAGTTGATAAAAAGTAACTCAAATGCATAGTAGTCAAATACCGAAATGAAAACGCTATAAACGCGTTAAAAAACCGACTTCCATCGCAACAACTTAGTACAATTTTGCATTATTATTTTTGGTTTTTGTTAATTTTCTTACAAAGTACTACACCGATTTTGATAAAATTTATATGGTACATACCAACTCGAAAGCATACCCTATCAAATGAAAAAAGAATGATATCGCGTAACACGCACACAAAAAAAACATACAGTCGAATTGAGAACCTCCTCCTTTTTGGAAGTCGGTCGGTTGAAAATAATACTACACTTGACTGACCCGATGGTGCAGTGGTCAGCTTCCGCCTGCTGGGTCGAGGATCGTGGGTTCGATACTCACCTTAGGCAAACATGCGTGTGACGAACAGGTTTGTTTGATCTATTTCTGGGTATTTAATATCCATATTGTGTATGTATTTAAACGTATATAAGTAAAAATGAGATAAGCAAAGTTATATAAAATCACAAAAGTATCTATGGTAAGTGCCAAAAGTATGTACAGTACATATGTATATCAGTCTCTGGTTCCCGTAGTACAGCGAGCGCTAGTTTTGAGACCAGCTGACCGTGTAGGGTTTGCCCCTTTATATTATTAATATACGGAACCGCCGAAACACGACATTGCATTCGATACAAGACTTGTTTAAAATCCGATTAAATGAAAAAAAAAAAAAAAAAGTTCGACAAAACATTAAAATTTAGAATGTCATCTTTCTGGTCCCTACTTTTAGATTTTTATGACATTACAAGTATTTAAAGTGTTTTTATACAAACGTAGTTCCGCTTTAATACAAAAACTACATGCCGGATGGAATGAATACAAACTTTGTAAATATATTGAGAAGACACATATCGATGTTTGTAATTAGTTTACATCTTAGTAAATTTTAATATTACTAAACAAAGACTTGAATTAGTTTTGTACTGAAAGATTGAGACTGCTCTTAGTTTTTTCCGTTTTATATGAATGAGTACATCGCAAAAGTAACTAAAAACGTCGATATGTGTCTACTCAATATATTCGCAAATTTTGGATTCAACCCGGCATGTAGTTTTTGTATTAAAGAGGAACTACGTCGTAGTTTTACCGGCTTGTAGTTTTTTTTGTAGGAAACTCGATTCTACACTCGATTACTAAACCAAAAATATATTAGAACTAACATACAGTATGGACACTTCCTGCTGCTCTCTAGATTCCGACCTCACCCCCTCGTCACCCAGATTGATACAGATTGGTTACAGTTCGGTTGTCGAACGTATAGGATTTCGCCGCCATTTTGTTTGTCCCGTCATTCGTTTTTTAAAATGTCATTTCTGGCCCGTTGTATGAAGTGTCCAGGGTGTGACTAAACTAAGGCATAAAAGCCAACGCGTCGCGGCCACTTGCCCTTCTCCATTCCTAAACTATATGTTACCTCGGAGTCTAACTAACTATATTTTTATTAACTAGTGTGTACAATATCTATCTTATCTTATCTATTTATCTTAACTCTTAATTAAACTGCAAAATGTAAATATCCCAATGAGTCGTATCGGAGGCCTTAATGGCGGCCTGAAAAACTTCCGACAGTGGGGTTCGCCAAAAGCCATGCAACCTCCACCTACCCTGACATGGCCCCCGCTGTGTGTGGAGTACGGCCTCACCTTCCCCAGTTCGTGAAGAGATCCGTGTCTCAACAAAGGGGACGTTTATGGTGGTTAATAACGCGTGTGACAGGCCTCTAGTATGAACTTAATAGCTGCAAACTTTAATGAAACAAGAAATCTAACTTTTACCAGGGGGGCTGGAGGTGATGATCTAGGGTACTCACCGTGCTCCCTAAATTCTCGTTAATTCTCAAACGAAGGGCGCAAATTAGCGTCTTCACGTTATTCATTAGTGCTAAATGAAGGCGCTTGGCGGCGGCGCGGGCGCCCTTCGCGAATAAATAAAGCGGCCCTTGAACTGAACAACGAGGTAATTATATTGGCTGGGCCTATTCCATTCCATCTGTATTTTGATAGGTTTAAATTTTATCATTAAAATACGCTTAGATCTTGATTTATGGATTCTTTTAATTATTATAATTAGTAAGTAGTACGTATTTATACTAACTAAGTAAATCTTCGTTTACTCGGACAATACACCATTTCGGTATCGAATTGTCTAAAAACTCATATTCAACAAAACATGACAAAACATAAAAACAATATTACACGCCTGTTTGATTAAGAGAGTGAAACGAAATAATTTACCACTCGTTAATGTCACAGTTATGTAGGTATGTTTTAATTATTTATTGCACAACTAGTGATTCGTGCCTTACATCTTATGTATTCGACGGCCTATGGCCACGAAACCGCGAGCGGCGACGCCGTATTCCGCGGCGATCAAACGTCATGCCCACATTTCTTGGCGGTACGTTGTCGTGTGAAAGGCTAACGCAGTTTTTATACATAGAAGTGCATCGATACGACCGCAGCGCCTTTCAGCGCGTTTCGCCTTCGTGCTGCTGCTGCCGCCGCTACCGTCGCCGCTCCAGATCGTGGTCAGGCCCTACTAGGCGCAAGGATGTTGATGGGTCACTATCCTCGACTCGCCGCAGCTAAGCCGATTCTTTGTAAGTCAGGTCAACACACAATATCGTCCATCCGTGACGTCACCCTGCAGGAATACAACGTGAACCTACTGTTACAGGCAAAGCGAGTACTCACACTTCGATGGCTTTGTTCCAGTTGATGACGTAGCCGCTGAGCAGGAACGTCTCCACGTTGACGGCGTGCACGTTGCCGCGCTCCGTGCCCACGTGCAGCCACTTGGACTGCAGCGGCAGGTGCAGGCAGGTGATCCTGCGGACAACGACCAATCAGATTAGATATATCTAATCCTCGGCAAAATCCAAAGCGGAAGGACCAGAAAAGGAATTAATGTTGCAACCGAGGAAAGGCTTTTACCCACCAATATAATACGATGAAACATATTGAAAACGCTAAAAACATTAAAAACAATCGACTTCAATTACAAAATTGCGACATTACTGACGTGTTTTGCAGTGATTGGTATACACGTAACAGTCCATATCTTGAAAACTACTGAAAATTTTTGATGAAAATTTCATTGTTCCCTAAGGGGAAAGATATTTAATCGAATAAAAAAAGGATTATTGCATTTCGATTTCTAGTTTATGAGAAATATGAAGACAAGTATACATACATAAATTATTAAATTTTTCACACCCAGCCCACATAAACTAACATATATAAATATTGTGCAAGTCTAACCTCCTTATATAGAAGTTATATTAAGATCAATTCAAGAATAGCTAGAGTTGCGACGCAAGGCAAGTAACCAAATAAAAAAAGCTATGCACTCTGTTGACATTAGCTTCCTAGTCACCCGTCAACAGCATAAGAGGTTATAAACCCAACACTTGTAACACTCATTAATCCCAGTATTGTTCCACGTGCCTGTCTTTACATAACAGAGCTGTCTGCTCGTACCTCGAATCAGAACAAGTTCGTACTACAGGCAGGACACTGGGCGGTTGTGCGGCGAGCACGAGCGAGTCCTATAGCCGGCACACCGGGCTTTGTGTGCTCTCATTGTGGTGCCGGGCGGCCGTGCCGCAAGCACACAGTGACAGAGATACACACAGTCATGTAGTACGTAGGCACATTGTCGACCCGGTAACATGGGAGATTTGTAATATAATGCGGTTGTTTTGTCAAACTGGTTCCAAGTAATATTTTCAATTTCAATTTATTTATTTATTTCAGGCTTCATTGACCCATAATTAATGTGTTAATAACAAATACAAAAACCTTAAATAACTATTGTTAGTAGAGTACATCTAAATATTCAAAGAAAATAATAATAATAGTAATATAAGTAATTAAATAAAATGTCAGTCTTACGAAGGGGAGCGGTAGATACTACCTCACTGTGCTGTGGAATAAAACTTTTATTAAATTACATTGAATAATAAATGATACTGTGAACTAGTAAAGGTACAATCCCAAAAAAAACATTAATGTGAAAAATGTTAGCCAAGTTCAATACTTAAATTATGCTTAGTGACAAAAGGATTGAGATCTAAATGGGTGCCAAGTTCTGCAGATAATCCTGAAATCTACTTATAAGAATAAATAACTTTATAAACAAATATAAAACTCTATTTCTATGTTTTCTCTGTTAAAGCATTGTTTGATAATTAAAATTATAAATTATGAAATTTAACTGTCGAATAATTTAGACAAAGTAGAGAACTCAGTCTAATTAGTCTCTTTAAGTTACTAAATAGAGTAAGATATTGCAAACCAACTAGCTTGCCTTCATATACTTTACGTAATAATACAGGTATTATTATATATTAGTAGGTCTATATGATTTATAGTGCTTATTTATATTTTGATGATTGTCTATTAAACTTTTATATACAGGAATAGTCAGTGTTTTCAGGTCCCCCACAAGGTGGGCCGATGACCTGATTAAGGTCGCGGGAAGCTGTCGGATGCGGACTGCACAAGTGCACAGGGCCCGACGATAAGATTAATGACGACCGCGTCATCGTGGAAATCCCAGAATAAGTCCTTTGTTCTGCAGTGGACGTCTTTCGGCTGACATGACGATGATGATAAGACAGCAATTGAATCTGGGCTTTTGTATATCACAGACTTGTAAAAGAGTTTATTCTTTCGTAACACAATTTTATTGTCCGCTATGCTGTTTAATCGTTGAGCCGGCAGCGGCGTTGTTAGTTGCAGTTTGCGTTATTTTATGAATGATCTAGTAAGTACCTACCTATACAAAGCGATGTTTCATCAGCGACCTTAATCGTAATTCCCCTACGAAAAAATAAAAAGAAAGAAGAAGTTTTTGCTTTATAATTTTGACAGGCGCTAGGTACTAATTAATACAATCGATTTTCTTAAAATATTTCAAATCTAAAAAATATACTGTTTTCTGATTTTTTCTTGTGTATACACGCAATTACCTAACTGGATGCCAAATTCCAACTTTCTAGGCCATCTGGAAGTGGGTTAGGATTTAGATCTATATGTCAGTCAGTGAGTCAGTGGAAAAATGGCGATATTTAGACGTTTGTATTTCAATAACCGTTTAAGCTGTATTTATGAAATTTGAGGTTCTAGTTAACCTCACTAGTTACAATACGTTTGGTGTGTTTGTGTTAAATAGATTTTGAGTTATAAAGGGGTCAAAAGTGGCACCAAATGGTTCGTGTAATATTACACACGGCGCTGTTCGCCAGTTCTTTTGCTTGAACTTGGCTTGACACGCTGCCGCGTGTCTAGAACATAACTTATTCAAATGAATTGAACGTATTTACAACAGAAGTAACAAAAAGAATTACTCGTATAAAAGAGAAAGGAAAGGAAAAATATATATTTCCATTGTGTATTGAAATCACATAGAGTATAGTTTTAAGAAGTTGGCTGGAAGATACCTAAAGCTCTTAGGTCTTTGAACAGTCACATCGTACGTACAGACTACACACATTGATGCAAAGCTACCCTGGATCATTAAACCTTTTTCTCAAACAATTTAGGAAATTTGAGCATTATTTTGACAACCGTCTTCGAGATAAATCGAAATCTGGCCAAATGTATGCGAGCAGCGGCCGGCAAAATTTGTATGAAAATCCATATCTCTCGTGTTTTAGCGGTCAAATAATTTACTATGTAAACTCATTTCTGTCTTGTAATTTAAAAATGTATCGATCTTTTACTCCGAGACATGGCAACCGAGGAATTTATTTTAAAAATAACAAAATTATATTTACAGTTCGTTATAGAACAATTTGTACGGAAAATCTATGAACTTTTGACAAATCCAACTGCACATCTTAAGTTGGTCGACTATTACTCCTAAACTAAGAAAGCCTACTTAGCCGTGATAGTTTTCCTTTTAAATGGATTACATGTCCTACTGTATACCATTTTTTTCAGATGTCTTGAAATAGAGTCACTTAACTCGAACAAAAATTTGCAATTTAAAGCTAAACATTTCGCTAACCGATCCCTGAATAAAAAAAAACCAGACAAGTGCGAGTCGCACTCGCCCGCCGAGGGTTTCGTACAAATTTGTAGGTACATATTATAAATCACAACAGTGCAAACTGTCATGTGTACTACATACACCAAAATTGTTAGGTTTAACTATGCATATAAAAAAGGGAAAATATTTTTTTCATTCTACGTCATAAATCGAAAACTATATCTCATAAAAATAATTAAAAATGTGTTTAAGCAATGAAGTCCTTTGATACGATACCCCACATGACACGGTTAACTCAATTCAAAATTTGGACCGCCGCCGCCGTTCCTTGTCCGCCGTTCCAGTTAATTTTTTTATGATTCAATTACAAATGTACAGTTTTCAAATTTTCTCTAAACTTGTAGTATAAGACGGTACTACTTGTCAAATTTCATAGTTCTAGGTCAACGGAAAATACCCTATGAATTTTGAGTACCTTGAGAGTGTCGAAATACCTATATACGTTTTTGGCCGTATCTTTTTAAAAACGGACGCTAAAAGAGGGGTGTTATAAGTTTAACGAGTGCATCTGTGTGTCTGTTTGTGGCATCGTAGTTCTTAAACGAATGGATCGATTTTGATGCGATTTATTGTTTGAAAGCTGTCGTGATCGAGAGGTGGTTCTTAGCTATAATTTATGAAAGCTGTTCAGCCGTTTGAAGATCATCAGCTCTTATCTAGGTGATGAAGGGATGTGGACAACTTATACTGGTCCGATGGATTCGAAATTTGTTGCCCTGTTTTTTAATAATATTGCAAAACCGTGGCAACATTGACCTGATGCCGCAGCATCTCCTGGAATCTGCAGGATACCCAACTCCTCTCCAACTTACAGCAGAGGTATTGTGTTTGGGCTCATTGGAATAGTCTCAATAAATTGGTTTTAGGTAGAACATAGTAACCTTGATCTGATGCTGCAGCATCTCCTGGAATCTGAAGGATACCCAACTCCTCACCAAGTTATAGTAGAGGTATCTTAATTGGGCTGATTTGAAAGTCTCAATGAATAGGTTTTAGATAGAACATGATAAGCTTGACCTGATGCTGCAGCATCTCCTGGTATCTGCAGGATACCCAAATCCTCACCAAGTTACAGCAGACGTATCGAGTTTGGGGACACATGAAGTTTAAATAAAAAGTTTGATATAAAACTTAAATTACAAATTTAAAAAAACCCCTGACAAAAAACCTTTAAAAAGTAGAAAATAATATGTTATGGCTTTTTAATTTAATACAATTAATTATTTTGATGTAAGAGTCGTCGCGTAGGGGGACCGCTTAGTAAATAATTCTTCTTTTTGGAAAACGGGAAAAAATATATCCTGTATCATTAAGGGGATCAAGACGAATCTAACGACATCTCGCACGTCGTTTATGCTACAAGCTCAGCCAAAGAAACTGACAAACATACATACTTACATAACCCCGAAAAACCATAACCCCCTCTTTCGGGTAGTCGGGTTAAAAATAAGGCAGCTTTAAATGTATCCCACGCCACTCTAGCGACACCTCGCAAACCAAAATCTACTAAGTCGTTATTTATACTACAGGCTCAACCAACGAAACATACAGATATTTTTACCCCAAAAACGTTACCTTTTTTCTTGGGCAGTCGGGAAATAAACTATCAAAGATAAACCCATGTTGTTAGCTCGTCGTGGCGCTACTTTTCTATGAACAATACGTTACAATATAAACTCAAACTGTGAAGTCGAGACCACCGCCGCCGCGCCGCAGCCCAATCAAATCAATTTGTTTCCAATTACATTAATTAAATTCCGACCCAACCCACAAATTATCAAACTAGTAACCCTTGATAGATAGACAGATCATTGAATTAGAATAGTTCAGCTTCAGCCAGACGCGACACCGGGCCGTAAGCCGGCGATTGTTACCGCCCTGTCCTGTCCTGTCCTGTCCTGTCGTGGACTAGCTCAGCTGTGGCAGGACCGACCGGTAAGAGCAAGGTCGCCTACCTTGTCTTCCTCAGAATGGAACTCATAACGATAAAATGAACAAACAGAACTACTAGAAAATTATCTAAACAGACCTTGGATTATGAAATTTATTTTTTTATTCACAGTTGGTACACCCCTGACAACATCTCACCTGGTGGTAAGTGACGATGTAGCCGAAGATGGAAGCGGGCTTACCAAAATTCCCTAACGCAATGGGGAACTGGCTATCTTATCTTCATGCCGGAACACACCAATGATAACAACATTGATATTTGGCGGAAAGACTTAGATAAGATGGTGGAAGCTAGCCAGGTGGGCTTAGAAAATGCCCTACCACCAACCAAACCGAGTCTTACAATTGACCCCGCCGGGAATCGAGCCCGCGACCTCCTGTGTAAAGCCAGTGAACTTTGCCTCTGAGCTACGGAGGCGGTTAAAATACAGATTTTAAACAAACAGTTTATATATTTTCATTGTTTTAATAAGGTTTTAACACTAAATAGGATAGATGTGCTGTGTGTATAAGTGTTACGAACATACCGACATGTTTTAGTGAGTAAACAGAGGTTTTCCTTAGAAATTAATTGACAATGCTAAACACGTTGAAACCTAATTCAATCGCAACAATATAAATAAATACAATTTTGCTTTATTTTTTTGGATTCAGTACCTCAATAGGAAAAAAAACGAAACCCTTAAAGCATCACAGCCGATTTTCTCAGAAACTACAGGACCGATTGAGTTGAAATTAGGCAAACATATGTAAGTCGGTGATCCAAAGATGGACATGTAACGTAAATAAATTAATTTCAAACATGGGGGTGGACCCCATTTTGGGACCTAAATTAGAAAATATAAAAAAAAAGTTTTGCAAACTATATTGTGTGACATATCAAATGAAAGGGCTTGTTGTGAGAATCTTAAATATATATTTTTTAAATTTTAAAATAAATAGTGTTGACCTTATTTAAGAAAATAGGCGAAAATTTAACATTCCTCCTTATTTCTTTAAAAAAAAAACGTGTGGCTCTCGAAGACTGCCGCGGTAAAGCTATTGCATAGCATTTTTTGATGTTTTACTGTTTTCGTGTGCTCCTTTTGATTATTATTATTATTATACAGCTCATATACGTCTCCACCGAGGGGCTCGAGCCTACCCTGAATCAGGGCGATTAGGCCTTAGTCGACCACGCGGGCCCAGTGCGGGTTAGTCGACTTCACACACAACCTTCGAGTTTCTTCGCAGGCGTGTGCAGGTTTCCTCACGATGTTTTCCTTCACCGTTACAGCAATCGGTAAGTATGTACGTAAGTTTTTGAAAAACTCATCGGTACATTGGCTGTCCAGATTTGATTAAAGGACCATATTATAGTCTTCGGGGCGCGGGATGTTTATGTAATAAATTAACAATAAGAAAGTTACACCAGTAAAATTGACTATGTCCTTTTAGTACCGCAAATCGCTAATAGATGGCATTGTAAGTTTTTAGAACGCGGTAACGTTACGTAACGCTCGGCCGAGCTACATGGTAGGCGGAGTGGGAAGTGTTAGGTTTTTTATTTTCGTTACGGAATTACTTGATTCGGACGTCGCGCTCAAAGCCCGCGATAAAAGCTTTGCAATAGCTTAAAAAAATTAAATATATTTTTTGCCTAAATATGGGACAAAAATTTTGAAAAATCGCAGTATATAAGGTTATATGCATAGATTACAGAAAAATATTATACGAGAAAATCTGAAGTGCTTCCGTTCCCACAGGAAAAATGAAATTTCCAAAGTCCGCTTGTTTAGAACCCAGCGACACCTAGTGGGCTCTATTAGTATCTTATACATAGTTAATTTACGAAGTAATACGACAACGGCAATGGCGCTGTACATGAAAATTAGCTTTTGGTACGGCACTCATTGCGCGAGTTTTTTGTTAATTTTCTATAAAAGTCAAAATGAATCAAGAATATTCTTAGATTTCGGCAAAGTCATAGAACAAAAGTTGTTCAGTATGATGATTGATGAGTACAGCCCCAGTGAACGGGACCTACACCAATTTTGTTACATCCTGTATTAAGTGAGAGTTAATAAAAGCTAGAAATAGTTAATAAAAGTGAAATAGTATTAAAGGTATTAATTATAGTTGATGGTGATCCTTAAATTTTATTCTACGGGCCCTGCCCTTCCTCCAGTTTCTCACCATTACATACTGCGTGCTAGCGTCAGCGCGGCGTGGGACTGAAGCACATGGTTGGATTGGCAATAGTCACACTTTTGTTTGAAAACCAGCGTCGCCGCCTGTCTCCCACCCATCAACTCCACTACACAAGCATTAATAACACATATACACGAATTGCGCGCACTAATAAACAAAACACACTTAGAACACAGGGCTGTAATTGTGTCTCACACCATTTCGAGAGTCTGTACGTTACACACAACCACACGAAAATAAAAAGTATGAACGCGTGCTTCGGTAAAGTATGATTGTCTAATCATACTCGTGGCGCGCCTGCCCAGCGCAAATTTCCAATCCAAACTTATTTATCTGATCCGTGGGCTGAAGGGAACGCCGAGGCTGCAACCCTACGCTCCAAAACCAAATCCACAATATACATAGTACACGGAGCCCGAATAATATTTTACTCAGCCCCCCCCCCATTCCCGCTAATTCGGCAACTTTGAACGTCATCTGGCCTTCCTCCAGGACTCCGGGCGCCCCCTTACGTCGGCCATATTTCCTTGTTCTCGCCAAGTTGATTTATTGCCGTGTTCGGTAAGATTGTCATGTGACTGTCAAGTCGTTTTTGTTTGAAATGAGGTTTCTTTTAGATTAGGTAGTCTTGTTGTGTTCTTTGGCTTTCTTCATTTTTATGTAGCATGTTTCTGTTTTATTTAGTTCTTGTTGTGTTCCTTGGGTTTTTTAATTTTTATGTAACATGTTTCTGTTTTATTTAGTTACTAAGAACTCACCTTGATGTTATGTGTCTAGTTTCTCAACATTACAAGGGTTTACCAATTGTGAATAAAAAAAGGTCTAGTATTTAAGTGATTCCGAGTATAACGCTCCACCATATTTGCCCCATTTCCAATACGATGGAGCTGTACTCACGAAGCAATACCACAGTATATATATTAGGCAATACTGTGTTTGTGGTTAACGTTTTATGTAATGCAAATTCAAATTTAATGTGGTATCCATGATGTATTGCTAATCTGGAAATGGATAATAGGGAACTGATGCCGGGGTCTAAGTCACTCAAAGGGCGATAGAGCGATCTGTGCTCGAAGTTTCCCTAGAATCAGAAATGAGATCTGTAGGAGAACGAAAGTAACCAACATAGCTCACACAATCGCTGAACTCAAGTAGCAGTGAACAGGGCACCTACGAGCTATCTCGTATAGTCGGGGTAGTAAAGTTATCTACTGGTGACAGCGCACCGGAGGACGTAGCGTAGGCAGGCCTCCTTCTCGGTGGACCAACGACCGACCTGATCAAGGCAGCGGGAAGTCGCTGAGAGTCTTTCAGCTGATATTATGATGAAATTTAACGTACAGCTTAAAAAAAGAGAGCGTCCCATTAAAGTGAAAATAGAATAAAAATGTGTTGTCTTGTTCGGTATACTTAAACGAAATAGTACTTAACATCAATTGTTATTATTATTTGTAGGTTAGGGCACACAGGAAGCAATATAATTAAACAGTTCACATGTAAAGACACACAATACAAAGGATACAGCTTATTTCTAATAATAAATTGTTTTCAGCAGACACGAGAAAGAGCAAAGTTTTGGCTGAAATGGCAGAACAAAACACACTTTTTTTTATAAACTAAATAAAATTAAAAATAGACGTGTACATGTACAAACATAACAGGAAAAAACATTATTAAATTTCAATAACTACTTAAAAGTAACGTTATATAAATAAATGAGTACAAATTTGAACGACTACAAATAACAACAATATTTATCAGATGTTTCGTTCCCAAGATAGCTCGGCAGTTATTTAAAATAAACGTTGGCGTTAAATAAACTATTAAACTTGAACTCGCTCATATAAGTGGACTTTAGGAGTAACTCTCAAGCAAAATTATTTCTTGAGTTAAACAGTTTTCAAGTAAATTCTTTGAACCCTACACTATGATGTTTCGACTCGCAGTTGATCGACTTTTTGAACTTAAAAGTTTCTAGCATTGACTAAGCGGTTTGATTGGGCACATTTTTCAAACAATTACGTCAGACAGAAGACATAATGATCAGATCATAGTATGATACTGTTTCGATAATACTGATTCAGGATACCAAGACCGACCCAAAGGAGGGGGGGGGGGGAGGAAGGGACTCGTAATTAATTGAGGCGTCGTTGCCGAGGCAACGGGATACTTTGTCGCTTTGAAACCAAACTCGCGGGAATATTAATCCCCGGGTGAAATTTCGCAGAAAGCAACTGACGATCGCGGGGTAAGAGGTGCGGGAGGGGGTATTATGGATGACTGGATTTGTAGAGCAGCTGACGACGTCATGAGACATTTATTATAATGAGTCAGTGAAGGAGCGAAATATTGTCCTTTAATTATTATATACATTTGATATAATTATTATCTCTGATGGATGTATGTTTATGCTGGGTGACAGATTGACCAACAGATGCATGTGAAGAGTTCAATGAGAAAAGGAAACTATAATATAACTTTTCCCAAGTAACCTATGGGCGAACAGGAAATAATAATTTGGACTTCGCATACAAAGTTTGATAAAGTTCTTTAGCTGATTCATTTTAATTATAATATGACAAGCTGAAAAAGCATTAGGTTGTGAACAATAAAAAAACCTATAGAAACAAGTTTTGAAAAATCACCGATTTCTTGCGGTATCTGTCACTCATCCATCACATGACATGACGAGATCATTGATATGCTCTCAACATGTTTATTGCTTTTGATGATTCGCTTTTTAAATTCCCTATATTGTGTTCCATATATCCCGCCCTGCATAATTGATGACGTCACTCATCTCGCAGTACTGTGACGTCATTAGTCACCGGCAATAGCACCTATTCAGTGTTCAGTACGGACTACCGACCGCGCGACTGATGATGAACAGCGGCGCACACGCTCGGTTAATGACTATTGTTATTGGGACATAACTGTATAGGGAGAGTACTAACTCCCTGGTGCTTGCACTAGCAAGCAAAGTAAAATATTTTTTATCTACAATTGGTAAGGCCTTAGCATCATCTCACCTGATGGTTAGTGACGATGATGCCGAAGGTGGAAGTAGGATTTCACTTACCAAGATTCCCCAAAGCAATAGGGTGCTATTTAATATTGATGTTTAGCGGCAAGACTTAGATAAGATGGTGGTAGATAGTCAGTCGGGAGTAGAAAAATGCTCTACCATCAACTAAACCGAGTTTTACAAAGTTAGACTCCGGAATCGAACCCGCGACCTCCTGATGTGAAGCTAATGGACTAACCGTTACGCCACAGAGACATTCAGAAAGTTATTGATTTGATCAGTCATGATGCTAGGTTAATAAGAACAAAATGATAGGGGGCTAATATATAAATTTTATAGCAAACAATTTTTAAGAACTTAGTAATAAAGTTAATCCCAACTAAATAATTACAACGTTTGATTAAACCAGATTATGTCATCTACACCGACTTAAAAAAGGAAGAGGTTCTCAATTCAATTTTGTACGCGATTTCTTGGCCGGTTGTGAACCGATTTTAATGATACTATTTTCAATTGATAGGTTTTGATGCTTCCAGAGTGGTATCATAAAAATTGTTTCAAAATCGATTTTTGCGCATTTTTGTATGGAGGGTCCATTTTTTTGAGAATTGTCTAAGGGTTCCTTGGGAAAGTTGTTCAGTATGACGAGTAGAACCCCCAGTTAACGGGTCCTACACCAATTTGTTACACCTGTATATAAAAACATGGAGTTGAAAAACATTTAAATAATTTTCGAAAAACCTAAAAACTTTTAGGTACATGCTTTTAATATTTCATTGTCACGCAATATCATATGTATATTGCATGCAAAATTTCAGCTTAATCGGAAACCGGAAAGTGGGTCACAATTAACTAGCAAGATTCCACCCGAACAAACATACATACATTGCAAGTTAAATGAAAGCTTGTAAAATACGTAAGGTTGTAATCAGAATCAGTACGGAGAAACAATAATCAAATTTAAATTAAAATGTTCAAAACTTGGATTAATGACAAAAGTAATGATAAAAACAGAGTAAAACATGATAATAAAAATAAATCGATAATATGATGTAACTGGGAGATTGAGATTTTTTTTTATGCTTGTGGGCAGGGAAGGGATGTAAACATCTAGATGTGTTGTGTATCTTATTATCCCCATGTATGTTCTGCGATTTTCTGGTTTAGGGGATAACTATGTTTTTTTACTATTTTTCATAATTTTCGATTGACATTGGTTTTGATTGTTTTCTCTTTCTATTGGAAATGTGTGACCAGTACAGTGTGTGTCACGTACTACCCTAAAAATTATAACTTAGTTAGGCCCTATGACTAAAATGACTAAAATTGAGTCGAAAGTTAAATATTACTGTTTAAGCATAATTAGTTAAGTTAAAAATGATTAATAGTGTAAATTGGAATTTTTCTGCAACTAGCCTTCAAATTTAGGGAAAGTAACTGTTTCAAGAAAACTTGAATAAAATTAATTGTGTTTTCCAATTATTATTCTTTCTCTAAACTATGAATTTACAGTTGAACACACAATAGTAAAGAAGTAGTTTGAGCCCGACGATCAGCCTGTGAATGGCAAAAATCACAGTAACTACACTTCATGACCTCAGGAGGATCTCTAGTATCCTGAAGGGAAGGCATAATGCTCTATCCAGGACTCTATCCCAGCTAAACCCTGATTTTTTGCGCTCGTTTTCCATTATTTTTCGCTCGAGGATTGGCCATTGTTGTTCCCCTGATCTAAGATAAGGGTGGAGCTCTCTGCAAATGTGGCCTGGACGTGGGATCCACGCATCATTTATTCTTTAACTGTCCACATTTACTATTTTCTCTGTACGATGTTACTCATAAATCATTTATTGGTAATTAAATATTATCACACGTCAAAAAACAGGAAGAAGTTATTTTACACATTACAGATAAATATTAAAAATACGGTACTAATAAAGTATGGGAAATAAAAAAAAGAAAACTAAAGAATGAAAATAAAACAATCAAATTAACTATATTTAAAAAAAACCGGATAATTAATAAATTAATTACAATGTCACGTTTGAATTTTAGTTTTTAGTTTTAAAAACGCGTCTACACTGTAGAAGGCCTGCTGCCCAAGATACTTTTTTAATCTTTCTTTTAAACTATTCAGTGACGTCACCTCGACCACCTGTTTGGGACGGCGGTTGTAAACCGCTGGTCCCATTACGTGCACCAGCTTGCCCGTCTTGGTCAACTTGTGCTGGACAGCGCGCAGGTTGTTTGCGCCGCGAGTGTTATACCGGTGGCAGTCACCGCATTTAGCGTATGAGCTAAGGTTCTCACGCCTGTACAGTGCCGCCTGTAGTATCACCATGCAACGCACAGTGAGAATACCGAGGGACTGGAAGTGAGGACGAGCTGACGAGCCTCGTGGTATCCGTACTATTGCTCTTACAGCTTTTGTCTGTAGTCTAAAGACGCGCAGCCAGTCGGCCGCACACCCCCAGAACTCAACGCCGTACTGTAGCAGTGAGTGCACCAACGCAAAGTAGCACGTGACGACCATGTCCCTCGGTAGAATTGCTGATAGGCGCCAGAGAGCGAAGCATGCTTGGCCGAGTTTGGCGCACATTGTGTCGATATGCAATTTAAAAGAACTATCAAGGCCAAGTAGGCTTTCTTAGCTGAGGTACGTTAGTACTAATATATATACTTTAGCTGAGGAGTAATTGTCGACCAACATAAGGTGTGCAGTTGGATTTGTAAACCCTACTTTGCGCGAGTCCGACTCGCACTTGACCGTTTTTTTATTCGCGAATGGTAAACCCTTGGCATCACGTCGTAACCTGTTAGTAAGTGATGATGGTGGATTAGATGATGACGAATAAATGGAACAGGTAAAGACACACACACAATCGACATACACAGGTACTATGTATTCTTCGCATTGTGGTTTACATTCATAAATTAATGAATGAAACGATAAATTCTCATGGTTCGCAATATTACCAAACTTCCAAAAATCGTTTGCAATAAATTGAGTCGTGCCGCTGACTAAAGCGTGCAATGCGATGCGAGTTTCGGCAACACTACCATTACACAGACAGACACAGAGGGATCGTTCCATATAAAGTGCTCAATGCCACACGCATACTAACCTCCATACCTACCCGAGACGACTTAAATATGGACGCGCTCAGCCCAAAGCATGGCTCGCCAGTCACCACGCACATACTTGGCGAGCCGTCGTGGACGTGTGCCGTGCGTGGCGAGGCTGCTCACCTTGAGGCATGACTCAACACGTGGAGCGAGGCACGTTGCCTCCCAGTACGTCCGAATCATACTCAGTGATCCGTGGGCGTTCACCGTGCGTGGCGAGGCTGCTCACCCCGAGGCATGGCGCAAAACGCACGACCCGAGTGCTCGGGCGGTGCTGCGGCGCTCGGAGCGAGGCACGTTGCCTCCCAGTACGTCCGAATCATACTTAGTGATCCGTGGGCATTCACCGTGCGTGGCGAGGCTGCTCACCCCGAGGCATGGCGCAAAACGCACGACCCGAGTGCTCGGGCGGCGCTGCGGCGCTCGGAGCGAGGCACGTTGCCTCCCAGTACGTCCGAATCATACTTAGTGATCCGTGGGCGTGCGTCGTGCGTGGCGAGGCTGCTCACCCCGAGGCATGGCGCAAAACGCACGACCCGAGTGCTCGGGCGGCGCTGCGGCGCTCGGAGCGAGGCACGTTGCCTCCCAGTACGTCCGAATCATACTTAGTGATCCGTGGGCGTGCGTCGTGCGTGGCGAGGCTGCTCACCCCGAGGCATGGAGCAAAACGCACGACCCGAGTGCTCGGGCGGCGCTGCGGCGCTCGGAGCGAGGCACGTTGCCTCCCAGTACGTCCGAATCATACTTAGTGATCCGTGGGCGTGCGTCGTGCGTGGCGAGGCTGCTCACCCCGAGGCATGGCGCAAAACGCACGTCCCGAGTGCTCGGGCGGCGCTGCGGCGCTCGGAGCGAGGCACGTTGCCTCCCAGTACGTCCGAATCATACTCGGCGAGCTGTGGGCGTGCGTGGCGAAGCTACCTCTTAAGCGTACGCACCTTAAGAATTATATTATCCGAATCACCGCATTCGAATCTAAGAGAGAGTCAAATTTCAGTCAATCCCTTAAACCAGCAGCAGCAGTAAGAATAATAAAACTAGACTGTTTGAATATGAGATCGCTTATAAGCGGCAGGAATTTAGCACCCCTTCTAAATAACGATCATTCTGTCTGCGAAAATTATGTATTTTTTTTATAGAATATCACACAGTAGATATAGTACAAGGTGTTCACAAAATTTCTGCTGACGGTGCGAGGCGGCTCCTACTCGTGGAATAGACCGTATTTCCTCAATGAAATAAATCAAAAATAAATTGTATTGTTCATATATACACATCGATCAGCCAGTTGGCCAATTTTGTAGCGCCTTGTTTCCTTGCGTGGCAACTTAGCGCCTGGATATATATGTTTGCAGCCATCTAGCTTAATTAGCCATTGAAATAACTGAATAGCCTTTAACTAAATGGCGCCATTCAACTAACTGCCTGAATGATTATTCAGCCATTCAATTAAACGCCCAGGCAAACGGCTTGGATCGATAACTTTCAACTTCTGCTAGTTTTCAGGTAGAATACACACCTCAGGGGGAGGAGTGCTTAAGGGGGTGGGAGAAAGAAGGGGACATTTCTCAGTCGACAGAGCCCCTTCGGAGCTCCTAATTCTGTAATCGCTTCGCTCGTTTAATAAATGGCCTAAGCATCAGCCAGCCAAGTTATTAAATGTATTATCATTCTGGCAGTTAGTTGAATGCCGCCATTTAATGAACCGTTTAGGTAGTTAAGTTAACCAGTTGACTGAGACATATATATATATATATATATATATATATATATATATATATATATATATATATATATATATATATATATATGTCTCAGTCACCGCCATGGGGTAATGGTCACTTTAATCTTTTCACATTAGGAGGGCGCCGGTTCTATTCCCGACAGGATCCCACCTTGTAGAACTCGGTTTCGGCGGTGGTTGAACATTCTCTTAGCCTGTCTGGCTAGCTACTGGTAGTGTTGTCGCTGATCATCAGTGTTAATAGCACTGATGTGTTCCGCCATAACGATGTGTCCCCACTTCCAAAGACAAAGACGAAGTACATACAATTTTATGCTCCACAAGGTAATCCGTTGGATATTGAATTATGCTATGAAGGTGAAAAAATTGAATGTGCCAGTAACACTAAGTTCCTTGGAATTGTTGTCGATCGTTTGACAGATTGGAAAGATCATATTGAGTACATCGTTAATAAACTTAGTAATTTTGTGTATGCTTTAAAACGACTATCTGATGTCTCCACGAGGAAAACCGCTATTCTTGCATTTCACTCTTATATTATGTCCAACCTTCGATATGGAATATTACTTTGGGGTAATTCCACTAACAAAGATCTGGTTTTCAAACTTCAAAAGCGCTGTATTCGGGCTATTTTTAATCTCCAACAAATAGAATCATGTCGTCCTTACTTTAAGGAGAACAAAATATTAACATTGCCGTGTTTGTATATTTTCGAGGTTTGTATGTTTGTGAAAAATAACCTAAGTATGTTCAAATCAAAACAATCAACTACTAAATTTTCCTCTAGATATGCTTGTGATTTAGTTTTGCCAAGGTCTAAATCTGCGTTATTCCACAAAAATGTAATCTATATGAGTGTATCCTTATACAATGCGCTACCAGGAAATATCAAAATGCTGTCTTTGCCTAGGTTTAAAACAAGTGTTTACAATTTACTGATTGAAAAATGTTATTACAGTATCGATGAATTTATGAAAGAAAAAGTGGACCGATTTTGTAAAAACTGACTCGACATAGTTAGCAGATTATTTTGATTAATTAAATTCTTTGACATTATCTATAATTAATTAACATATAATATTGCATGCTTTTTTAAGGCAGGTTATTGCGAACATAGTACAATTTATTTAAGACCTAATGTAAACCAATAATCAGCAATAAAATATTTGAGTTTGAGTTTTCCCGTTGCGCTGAGGAATCATGGATCTTTGGCATTAGCCTTACTTAGTTACGTCAAGGGCTTACCAGTGGTGTACAAAAACTAAAAAGCTACCTATCTTTAAGGCGGTATATTGGCAAAAAAGCAGTGATTAGCGCTTAGCAAAAAAATCTGGAAAATTATTCCCGCTTAATTTTTCGGTCTGAAAAAAAAAATATTCAAGGATATTACTTAGGTTCATTACACGATTATATTAACTTGACTCGATCATAAAAATCCCAAACTAGCATAAATTGAAGCGGAACGAAGCAAAGCCTGTAAACATTTGTAGGAAAATATATTTCCTTTAAATTTGAAATTTATATCATGATTTTCTTCTTTTCAAACTACGTATAGTCTATGTTTATTCAAATTTAATTTTGTTGACTTTTCCGAAGTTTTTAACGAAAACTCATTGAAAAAGTGCAAAAGTGTGGTTATTTTCTTTACTCTTTCCACGTAAAGAAAAAGACAAAGACTACTGTTCAATCATCCGTTGTGAGGTAAGCAAAGAGCGGACCCTCTGTAGGTAGCTATACATTTTGCGACAGCACTCATGTATGTGGTGCAGAGTTCGCCGCGCCGTTAGCTGGTATTTACCGGCGGCGTTCAACGCGACACACCGCCAAACGGCTGAATGTTTCGCCCAAACGGTTCACACGGACGAATCACACGTATTTCGAACACGCAACTCACCGAGTGACGAGCGTGTGTCATGTTCGCCTGTTTTGAACAATCGTTCCTAATTTCTTAGCCGGTTCGAAGATTATTTTTTTTATTCACAATTGGTAAGCCCTTGACGACATCTCACCTGGTGGTAAGTAACGATGTTGCCGAAGATGGAAGCGGGCTCACCAAGATTCCCCAACGCAATGGGGAACTGGCTATCTTATCTTCATGCCGGAACACACCAATAATAATATCAACATTGATATTTGGCGGCAAGACTTAGATAAGATGGTGGTAGCTAGCCAGGCGGAACAAATTCACAAAACAAACAAAAGAGAACATTCAAATTTTTCAAGGGGGATATACAGGGTGTAGGAAATTGGTGTAGGACCTTTAAGTGGGGATTCTTCCTCAACATACTGAACAACTTTCCTTAGGAACACATGGTCAATTCTCAAAAAAAACTAAACACTTCAGGAGTGCCGGCAGAAGTGAAAACTTTTTAAGTTTTATAAGTTTTGACCCTGCGAGTGTTCCTGGTACGGTGTCGGTTACATTACAGTGTCGCGAGTTGAATGGATTTTCTCATCTCAAAGATGCCCAACGCACCTAAAGAAATTTTCACTTAAAAAAATTGGACCCTCCATAGAAGTAGCGACAGCGCACCGGAAAACGTAGCGTAGGCAGGCCTCCCACGCGGTAGACCGACGACCTGGTGAAGATCGCGGGAAGCGGCTGGATGAGGGCAGTGCAGGACCGGTCGTCGTGGAAATCCTTGAGGGAAGCCTTTGTCCAGCAGTAGACCTTTTTCGGCTGATATGATGATGATGATGATGATGATGAGTAGAAGCCCCAGTTAACGGGTCCTTCACCAATTTTGTTACATCCTGTGTGAGTTAAAAGTGGAAATCTTCTTTGGGCATATCGAAGACAGGACAGAGAAGAGGACTAGCGAAGGATGGTTAGTAATGATGAAGGAGATATTACTATCAGAAAAGCTGTATTGATTTACAAATGGATGAATCAGCCTTCTCGTGCGTTCACTGGTGAAGACCGTTCTCACCTCTCTCTCTCTCTCACTCCTGTGACACAACAAACCGTGTGTTTTAGAGGCAGGTCAGCGAGCCGAGAGATGTGAATGATATCGATACAACCGTGACTAGTTGCAGACTGATTTCTTCACCAGACAACGATTGCATATAACTAATTGCTCACAATAGGTGGCAAGCTACCGCGCATCTATCCATTGCTACGCTAGGTACTTAAACATATGCAACATCCCTCTCCAAATAATATAATCTTAACTAAAAATACTTAACGACAACATAGAGGTCTGTCGATCCATAGGTATTTTTTTAGTTTCACTTCTCAGATACTTGGTCCTTATCTAAAAAAAAACCCGCGAGCCCCTTGCGACACGCGCACCGCTCACCCCGATATCCACGGGGCGATGCCACGGGCAACAAATAGTAATAGCAATACTATAAAATCTTCATTCAGGTAAAAACTCATTACACTAAAATACTTATAAAAATAAAACAAGATAAGATAAAATCAGTCACATTGATTCCAGTGCGCTCATTGAAAAACAAAGCCGGCAAAATAAGTAGCGAACAGGATGAAACATACTTACTTACTTCGCCGGCTCGACGACCCAGACAGGATCTTGGCCTCCGACACCAAATCACGCCACTTCCTCCTAATGGTCCTAATAGCTACTCGTATTATTGAAGAACTACTTAGCGATAAGACAACTCGAAAGTTTCCCACTTTAATACTTAAGACGTTCCATCAGCGCTATTCCCTTATTCATGAACATCCTAAAACAGGCAAACATTGTCTACTAAACACATCAGCATGTCCTCACCTCTCCCTCTGAAACTTGAGACTTTGCACCCGCTGGGGCAACTTCTGTTTGAAGGTCCACAGGTGGATCTGGTCGTCAGCGGTGGCGGTGACGATGGCGCCCTCGTTGATGAGGAACTTGGCGTGGAGAACGGCCTCGCCGGCTTCGTGACGCACATGAGCGTCCACGCCGGGCCCGCCCAGTCTGTGACGTGCGAGTTAAGGAAATACTAGGAAGGTGTCTGCTTTTTAGGGACTGACTGGAAAAGAACCGAGTTAGTAGCACACAGTATCACAGGTTCCAATATTTTGATGACAAATGCAGTAGGAGCAAATAACTTCTAAGTAAATACGTAAAAAATAGTTAGATTAAGGGTCAATGCAATAAAGTTTCTTCGGTGTTTTGGAGGGAAAGGAGTTTTGAAGGCAGTCCAGATTCTGGTTCGAATTTTGAAGTGAAGTAAATGAAGTGAAAAACAATATCACATTCTTTTTGAATTTGTTGCTTCACGATATTTGAAACAGCTAAGTATATGCTCTTAATAGAGTAAACAGTTGAAATCTAGTTTTTAGATAGTTAGGTTATCTGTGAGTACAATAAGTTCTTTTACGCGAATCGTAATTAATTGTCATTGCAAAGCTACAGCCACATTACACTGAATGAGAAACAATTCAAACTTTACACTAATAAAAAAAATTGCTATAGTCCACAAAAGGCAGGCCCTAGTCGATGCTAGCAAAATCAATTGGTAATATCCAAAAATCCAATTGGTCTGGGGAAAATCATACAAACACGATTTTTTCCAGACCAACAGGTAATAGAAAAACGCAACTATGACGTGCAACGTTTCATAGAAAACGTTTGAGCCGTTCGTGAGGAAAAAAAACTTGTTTTGTTGTATGACAGCTACTCTTCGGTTTGACAGTACGAAGAAACTTTTGATAACCCTTCAATGAAATAATTTAAAACTCTGAGGTTGCAAATTTGGTCCCAATCGGACATGCATAAGATTTAGCCTCCAGAGCCAAACGTGACGAACGGACGGAATTGCGATTTTCGGTTTTACGAAAATTGGAAAAACTTTTTTTCGCAATAGCAATATTTCCTCTACCCTACGTACTATACGGGGTCGGAAAAGTTTGCCTAATAGGTACCTAGTACAGTTCTAAGTCAGCTGAGACTATTCAATGTTATTGTACGACACGAGTGGCAAGAGCAATATGACATGAAGCCAGAATAGCGAGACTGGAGAGCGTTTAGAACCAATTGGTTTGAAACGGCAGCGGCGGGCGTGGACGTGCCGTTTCGGACTTTCCGGAGCGATCCGGATTATCTCCACCGGCGCGCGGCGGACGGCAGTCACCGGCTTAGTATAGCTGACGCGGCGCCGCTTTGTCACATCGACACATTCACAGGCTCACGTACACACACACACACACACACACATAGACACACACGCATATCTTAGAAAAAAACTATTTCTTGTTCTTTAAGTTATAGATATATATTTTTTTACTTAATTCAGTTTTTTATTTATTTTGCTTTTGTAACTAACCTAACTTAAGAGTATCTAATTATATAGTTACAATTGAAAGTTAAACATTGTAATTTACAGCAGGAGAGTCATTAACTCCTGAAATACAGGTTTCTACCTAGTTTAGGAGTTAAAGTTCACAGTCTTTGTAATCTTTCTCGTGTACAATAAAGATTTATTTATTCGTCCGGTCTTCTTCAGGGCGTTTACACAGTTCTACTTGCTTGGTCAACGCTTATGTCGCTTCAAAAAGTGCATATGCAACAACCTGGCTAGGCATCCAGCGTACTAGCCATGGTCAATGGCTATACAAGGTTATCGACTGGACGAGCTTCGACAAGGGTATTTATCGCATTGTGTTTGGTTATTAAAAGAAAGGACTAGAAGAAACGGAGTGGATTTTCATAGCTCGCTTGGCTAGCTACCACCATCTTATCTAAGTCTTGCTGACAAACATCAGTGTTTTCATTTCATTGATGTGTTCAGGCTTAGACAAAGACACAAACATACATACACACGAAATACGGGTAATGTACGAGTAAAATTTGAAGAATAGTGAAATTATATTAAAATGTAAACATTGTTTTGCCAGCGCCTTTGGCGACACTTTTAAAAGCTCGCACGGCAGCGACTTTACGATAAAAACGCTCTAGTGAGACCACAAGAACACATCAGATTGCCAGCGCACCTGGCACAAAGGGTTTCAGTGTCAGGATCCTTCCCGCTCTACATTCAAACCACGATTCCTATTATAGTATTGAAACTTTCCGAGGATTTCCTGCGCAAAGCGTTTGCTGTACAACCGCTGTAAAAAGAAAATTGCCATTTTAAAATGGAAAGACTGTCGAGGGACTTTAAATAAGCTGACAACACGGGAAAGATTGTTTGTGGGGAAAAACAACAAACACGAGTATATAACGAACACCCGATCCGCTCTTTCTTTTCAAATTAAAAATTCGCCGTTTTTTCAAAAGCTTTGTCCCGACGATGAGAGCTACAGGAGAAGGTTCGTTGTTTTTAGATGTTCAGGGTGACGTTCAATAAATTATTATTGGTAGCCCCAAAAGCGACATAGTTGCAACGCATCCTAGGGAACGGATGCTTTTACCTGATCAACAGTAAGTATAGTTCAGGCAGAGCAGGGATTTCGACAGATGAAAAAAAGTGTACGTAAGAGGACATTTATTTAACAAACAACAAATGGGTACAAACTTCTGTTCCATAGTAACAATTACTTTATAATGTTTTTTTTTTTAGAAACCTCTCGCGAACGATTAAAACCGTGCATTTCGATAGGGGGGTGTTGCCGTATCACCACGCTTGGCAGGCGGGTTGGCGATCGCAGTGTTGTTGCAGGTCAGGCTGCAAGTCGCGGAATGAACGCTGCTGCCCTTCCTCCGACTTAAGTCCCTTAGTCGACTCTTACGACACCTATTGGAAGAGATAGGATGACCTGGTGAAGGTCACGGGAAGGCGCTGGATGCGAGCAGCGTAGAACCGGTCGTCGTAGAAATCTTTGGGGGAGGCCTTTGTACAGCAGTGGACGTCCTTCGGCTGATATGAAAATACAACCCGAAAATATACTAAAACAGTTTTGATCTTATGCATAACGTAACCAAGATATTTTCAACTGAAAAAAATCAAACATAAAGAACTTAAAAAGTAACACGGCCGGAAAGTAACACGGTCGGAAAGTAACACGGGCGGAAAGTAACACGGGCGGAAAGCTAGTTTGATTAAAAAACCTTAAAAACAAACTACTTACTGCATATGATTGAAATTATGCTTTCATCATCATCATCATATCAGCTGAAAGACGTCAACATCATATCAGCTGAAAGGCCTCCCAAGCCAAGTATTTCTATGACGACCGGTCCTGCGCTGCCCGCATTTAAATTTATGCTTTATAGACAATTTAGTTGACTTTAGTTACAAAATTAAAATTAGAGGGGCAAAATACAAGAACAAAAACCCGGACAAGTGCGAGTCGGACTCGCCCACCGAGGGTTCCGTACGAATTTGTAGGTACATACTATATATAGTTCAGGAATCGAGTCCCGCAGTTTTTTCTGAGCTTTTCCCGAAATTCAGTTTTCAAAACCTATAATTACTGATAGGAAATTGTGCTTATACAAACAGTTCATACCTAAATTAGTCGGGTAACCTAGGCAAAGTTGTTTTTACTTTAATATTAAATTTAATCCACATTGGATTTAAAGAGGGAAGGTTTGAGTTTTGTTTAAAAGGGTTTAACTCTAAAAAGTAGGTAGGTACTCAGCCGATTTTAAATATTTACGCTGCTAATGTATAATAAGTACCTATCTTTTTTTTTATTTACTTTAAATCCACAATTAGTAAGCCCTTGACATCATCTCGCCTGATGGTAATTGACGATGATGCCGAAATGAAAGCGGGCTTACTAAGATTCTCCAACGCAATGGGCAACTGGCTATCTTATCTACAAACCGGAACACATCAATGCTGTTAACATTGATGCTGGCGGTTAGACTTAGATTAGATGGTGGGAGCTAGCTAGCTAGGCGGACTCAGAAAAAGTCCTTCCACCAACCAAACCGAGTCTACATAGACTCCGCCGGAAATCGAACCCGTGACCTCCTGATGTGAGGCTAATGTTCGTTACCATTACGCCACGGAGGCGGTTAAACATACCGACTATGCACTAATTTATAATGTATTGTTAGGTGCTTAACAGAGTAATTGAATGTAGGGCTCTATGTTATTGTTTATTGTCTGCTTTCTACGTGAACTGAATGTGACCTACTCCTATGTTTGTTGAATATCCTATTCAAGTGTAACATGTATAATACTACGAGATATAATTCTACTACGTATAATACTACTAAATATACAAAACACTTGAGAAGGTAGGTACCTATTTAGGATTGTGTTAATTACAAAACATTAAAAAAGAACTAAGCAGGTACGCATAACAGTGCAAACTGTTAGGTACTACATACATCATCACGCAAAATGGGCGGCTGGTTGCGGAAATCAGCCCGCCCCTAACTTCAACTTCAACTTCAACTTACATACATCAAAATTATTGGGTACACCTACCTATGCATACAAAAAAGGAAAACTATACATCAAAAAATAATTAAAAATCTGTTTAAGCTTGTGCCAATGAAGCGATACATACGATATCCCACATGACACGGCTAACTCAATTTAAAATTTGGACCGCCACCGTTCCTTGTATTATAATATGTAGCTACATTATTGTTAATATGGCACGCTCCATACAAAAATGTTCCAACCCCGACAGGGATAATCAGAATCAATTTCTATTAAAGTTAATAAAAAAGTAGCCAAGTGCGTGTCGGACCACGCTTGACTACTTTTTCCTGGTCGTTTCAATAAATAAATGTATATTTTAAAAAAAACAAAGTTATTATTGCACTTGGTTTAGAACATATGGCAAATCTCTGACTTTTTACAAGTCCTACTGCGCATCTTTAGTTGGTCGACTATTAATCCTTAACTAATAAAATTTACCTAACCGTGATATTTTTTCTTTACCAAATTATGAAAGATATACCCTGCTATTACCAAATTATGAAAGATATACCCTGCTATTACCAAATTATGTAAGGTAAACCCTGCTATTACCATATTATGATAGATATACCCTGCTATTACCAAATTATGTAAGTTAAACCCTGCTATTACCAAATTATGAAAGATATACCCTGCTGTTACCAAATTATGTAAGGTAAACCCTGCTATTACCAAATTATGAAAGATATACCCTGCTATTACCAAATTATGTAAGTTAAACCCTGCTATTACTAAATTATGAAAGATATACCCTGCTATTACCAAATTATGAAAGTAAAACCCTGCTATTACCAAATTAAGAAATATATACCATGCTATTACCAAATTATGTAAGTTAAACCCTGCTATTACCAAATTATGAAAGATATAACCTGCTATTACCAAATTATGTAAGTTAAACCCTACTATTACCAAATTATGAAAGTTAAACCCTGCTATTACCAAATTATGAAAGATATACCCTGCTATTACCAAATTATGTAAGTTAAACCCTGCTATTACCAAATTATGAAAGATATAACCTGCTATTACCAAATTATGTAAGTTAAACCCTACTATTACCAAATTATGAAAGTTAAACCCTGCTATTACCAAATTATGAAAGATATACCCTGCTATTACCAAATTATGTAAGTTAAACCCTGCTATTACCAAATTATGAAAGATATACCCTGCTATTACCAAATTATGTAAGATTTCTGCAATAGCGGTTTGTGGGGACATGTAACTAACTCTAACTGAAAGCACCACATTAAAATGTTTTTTTTAAAATTTAGTAAACGAATCATTTATCAAAAAAATGATCTTAGCAAACTGTCAATAGTTTTGTCTTTATTATTTTTTGAATTTAAAAAAAAGAATAATTGAAATTTGGTTGAATTATAATTTATTTATAGTTCTAATTTGTCATTTAAAACTATGAAAAATTACATTTGCATGTCATCTCTACTTTGGCTAAATATGAGAACTATTATATTTTTGTACAGAGGCCAGCACATCAAGCTATACACTCGTAGTGCGATTTTGACCCAAACCCATTCGGCATAAGAACGGTCCAAAAGAAAGTCCAAAGTGTGCTTGATGTGCTGGCCTGTGTACATACATCATCTAGGTAAATGTTTAAGAGCAAATAAACAGTTATTATATATTAGTACTAATCGTTTCAAGTATTTTTCAAATCATCAAATCATAGTGTAATTATACTATTTAATTACACAGATTGCGGATAAACAAAAATCTAATCAAATATGTGATAAAAATACGGGTAATATTGACCCACCCTTATATCCGTGTAACAATGTCCTACCACTGTAACGCCCGGTTTATCAACAACTACTACGACAACATCGATATCGTAATGCCGCTGTGGTTACATGGTCGTAACAAGGGGGGGGGGGCATTGTGGGGCAGTGCACTACCTTTAAAATACCAAAAACTAAGATAAATTATTATAATTAAATTGTTTGTTCATAGACTTTAAGATGAAAAAAATAGGAATCAAAACTTTTCCGAACATACCACAGTTTGTGACATTCATTTCATATAATAATAATTCTTTGTTCTCTGTATAGATGGCATTTGAAGCGCCATAACATGAAGCGAGATGGGTCTATTTAATTATACTAATATCTGTGGTTGAGATGCCCTGCCTCGAATTCGACTCTAGCTACAGCCCTGTGTGGCTAGTGGTACAAACTGCAGAGTCTTCTTCTTCTTTTCGAATCGATGGTTTGAATATTGACTGTTGTTATTTTATATCTTATTGGCCCAATAGGTAGCCACGCGTATGCCATTAATGTAACTGCAGAGTAATGAATTCACTTCAACAAGAATCATACCGAGATGCTAATGCACAGCACCTAATGCATTCTCCATAAGTTGGAACCCATTTGCAGATTACTTCTCCCTCTCTAGCCGTCTTGTTTGAGCAGCGAGCGCAAACACGAACAGACGGATATACAGACAGAGTGCACCTCGTGTTGACTCGTGCTAACTGTCGGTGCGGTGGTTGCTCATCTGATTACTTCCCAGGTGGAGTCGGGGCGGTCGGCAAATATCGTCAACTGTGTGCTGTCGGGTTTCAACGCGCTACAAAGTGAACATTGCAAAAGCAACAAGTACGTTAACCGACCGTGCTTTGTGTTTTTTTAATATAAATTATTCGCATAATTGATTGTACGTTTCTCAAGCTAAAAAAATTAAAATGGCCATCACCTAAATTATTTCATACTTGCTTTCCACGGCACAAGAAATCTTCACCGTGTATGATAGCCCCAGATATTGAAAAGCAATGTAATATCGTTTCACACATTGAGCGTATCTAAAAATTTGTTTTAATACAGAACTATAATAACATTCATCAATAAGTTTTTTTTTCAAAATTCACGATTGATAAGCCCTTGCCATCATCCCATCTGATGGTAAGGAATGATGATGCCGAGAATGAAAGAGGCCTTACCATGATTCCCCAACGCTATTGAGAACTGGCTATCTTATCTTCAAACCGGAACACACATTAATGCTGTTAACATTGATGTTTGGCGGCAAGACTTAGATAAGATGGCGGAAGTAACCAGGCGTAGATAAATGCCCCTTCACCAACTAAACTGATTGCGAGTCTTACAAGGTTAGATTCCGCCGGGAATCCAACCCGCGACCTCCTGATGTGAAGCTAAACCATTAAGCCAAGCAGACGGTTTAAAAATTGTTACCGACAATATAAGTGATAATAAAATAGATTTGTATAAACTAATAGCAGACAAAGTGAGTTACGTGCGGTGTATACCGTACATTAGAATCATAACGCCGAGTTACGACCCCTAGTTGGCGCTGATAATGCGGCCGACGCTAACATTAGATTAACGAGCTGTGCCAGCGCCGCCATTATAATTATGTGCAAGGGATAATTGGCGCACATTCATGAAACCTCGGGATATTACGTTATTGTATTTATCTTTACATTTGAAAACGTGAAACTCCGGCTCGAACGTTACAGTGACAAGTCAAGTCAAAATAATAAAGTTTGTTCCAACAATTGTACAGGCACGCTGTGCATACTTTCGCGCTAGGCCTTACAGATATTTTTGAGAAAATAGTAACAAAGAAACTGGGTCTCGTACCTTGTACCGATTTTTCCTGGAATAATGAGAGGCGTAGTCACTTTTGAGAAAAAAAGTTTTATTAAAGTAAAACTTTTATTACATCGTCTCAAGCTTTTTCATCTGTGTGTTGCGTGACGGCAAAGAGATTATTACATCGTCTCAAACTTTTTCGTCAGAGCAGCCATGATCGTTTCGTCCTCTGTACCGTAGCTCCAAGAAGAGCAGCCATGATCGTTTCGCGTTCTGTAAATGTCTATAATGTGAAAAATAGTTTCACTTTTACCATGGTTTCATAAAACCACACACTCTTTTTTTTAGTATGGTGGCAAGCCTAAAAAGTCAAAAGAGAATTTTTTTTTGAGAAATCCGCTGGAGATATAAAAATAACACTGTTCTAACTCAAACTTTACCTAAATTCCTTCAGTACCGGACGGACCTAAAACACACATACACATACGTTTTTGTTTTGTTTTTCAGACTCTATTAGTTTATGACAATCGGACCCCATTAAAATCTCAACTTCAACTTTTTTGCCATCACAATATACCTTCTTCTCTATGGCTGATATTTCTAACAGTCGCTAAACTATTTCAAATGTATTATGTCTGTAACACTTTATACCAAACTTAATTGGTTTTAGCACATCAATGCCATCGCCATGTGACAAAAAGCATAAAGAACCCGATGTACCGCCCTGCGGTACGCCGCAAAATGTTTTAATTATATAGGCTTTGCCAAAAACAATCAACGTCGAAAACTTAAAGCCCCGCAAACCAGTGAGTTTGTAATCTCGTCTACATTTCCACAGACTGAATAACAATAAATTCGGGAGGGAAAAGCGGCCGATCATAAGTCGGGTCAGTGACAAGCGTTTAAAATGGAATTGAATCGGATTTACTTGAAAGTTACCTTACAATAGCAAAAGCAAATATAATTTTAGGGTTCCGTACCCAAAGGGTAACGACGGAACCCTATTACTAAGACTTCGCTGTCCGTCCGTCTGTCTTTCCGTCTGCCACCATCGTCGTGGTTATATTATAGTCTACAATCCTTGGGGGAGGCCTATGTCCAGGAGTGGACGTCCTTCGGCCTATATGATGATGATGATTGTCTACAAAGTCTGCCACCTGTAGGCCACTGTCCCCCAGGTCTTAACTCCACCTAAGCTCCTTCTCCGAGCAAGCGCTCCCTCGTTGACCGCAGGCAGGTTTTAATTCACAACCCAAGTTCGGTCGGTAAATATAAATTTCGTTTAGGGTCGCCTCCAGAACTTTCCTGACACAGTATTATGCAATTTTAAGCCCGCGGCTGATTTATGTACGTGACTCGTTTTCGTTTTGGAGAATGGAAGATTATGGTTACCGTACTTTAATAAATATTGGTTTGGAAAACAATAATCCTGGATTTAGTCAACAATAGGTACGAGTGAATGTATTTTTTGTGGCTGTTATACTAGCTGTGGTACCCGGCAGTGCTCAAGAAGTTGATATACAAAAAAGACTTGAATGGTCCACAATATTCCTAAACATTCCACAACTTTCGAATGTATTCTAGAATGTTCCGTAATGATCTGGGATGCTGTTGTGGAATGCGCTCGAATTTTCTGAACTGTTATAGAAATTTTTAAAGGGCGAAACATCTAACCTTTACATCTCCAAAATCACGCCGTTCAGGCAAAAACGGGAAAATTTCTTCATGTATGAGGGATAGAGGGCTAGCACACCTTAAAACTCACTTGATCGTACCGGGACTGGTTTCCGAGAAGAACGTATACGAACGTGGACTTATTTCTATAAGAGATCTCTTCCATGCAACCTTACCGGGTGTTAAGAGACTGAAGTATGGTAGCCCAACTTATGTGACCCTAATAATCATATAAACAAAATCCAATTCTAATAAGTATGATCTAACCTTATCTATTCATAGATAAATAATTACTAGCATACCTAATACATACCTACCTATAAAATACTTACTATACTTACTAAAAATATATTATAGGTATAATAAACAAATAAATTTAGAAGGAAATAGGGAAAGATGATGCACTTTAAGTTTAACTTTAAAGAAGTTAACAGATGGGGCAATCGCAAATGTAGGCGGGTAACTTGTTCAAGAGGTTCGCAACTTCAACAGTGAATGAGTTGGATTAAAATTTGGTATTGGCGATGGGAACTACCAGAGTTTTGGTGACGCATTTACGTGTGGGTGCGGAAGGCACGGGTGGCAGGTAGAAACGGGAGCGAAGATATTCAGAAAGTAAAGGGTTTTTAGGCATTTTGTAGAGAAGTGTGAGGATGTGTAGATTACGATGCCGACGGACAGGGAGCCACTTATGCTGAGCGCGATTCAGATATAATATGGTACTTTCGTAAGCCGAACACAAACATGATAGCGAGGTTTTGTAAGCGCTCGAGCTTATTGAGGAGCTCCTCAGTGGCGTCCAAGTAGCGACATCTGCATAATCAATTAAGAGGCAAAAAGAACTGGAGTCTATTAAGGGAATGGTAAGAAAAATGAATACACCTGCTGACTTCATTGATGTGAGAGGACCACAACAGGTTGGATTCAATGATAAGGAACAAATTCTGGGTCTTAACAGTAAATGGTATCCCAACGCCATCGTAGCATATTGAGAGCAAGCACTGATTCAAGTCACCTCTCAAACGACTGCTGCCGATAATAAAAGACTGCGATTTGGAAGGGTTGATCAGGAGTCCGAAAATGTAGCCCACTTCTGTACCGCCGCTAGATTCATAGAAATGGTGGCGACTGAGGCCTCGGAAACAGGGAAGTGAGTATAGATCTGCAGATCATCGGCGCAAAGAAGATGAAACTGACAAGTGGTTGATGAATATCGAAAAAACTAGGCGCGACACGACTCCGCCCTGAGGTACACCAGCTGACAACTAGCATCAATCCCACACTGATTAACAAAAAACTTCGTTCTCTCAGAATTTCATTATTGTTGTGTTGTGTAGGCTGAACCATAACTAGTATAGTAATCTGCGTCTGCGTTGTAAACATTGTTAGGCGCAAAATTCACTGAAATTATTCCCAAAATCTCAATCAAAAGCTTAGAGATTCCGACCGATTTGAATAAAAGTGTCATTTATTTGAGCGGATGGAAGCAGAAACGTCAATTTTTCATAACGACATTGTTCGCTACGAGCGATCTCGATGTAAATACGTGCCAACGCCAAGGAACAATTTGGCTGACGACATCTTTATTGCCCCGGAATTGGGGCTTTTCATAATACCCGACGAGATGCGCTAGATTTGTATGAAAAGTATTTTTTTGTGATTTCAGCAAAATTGTGGAACAAACCTTGCTCAGTTTCGCAGTAGAATAACCACCTGAAAAGTTTTGGGTAAAGTAAAGTGAAGTGACAAGGAATGTTTTCAGAAGGTTGGCTATCTCTATATATTTTTAGTTTGAGTGCGTTTGAAAAAAAATATAAGAATATTACGTTAAATTTAGTTTTTGGTGATTCATAATTGTAAAAGCTCAAAGCGGGGGAGCTCTTACTTTTTAGGCGTCTACAGCAAAGCAACTGTTATCAAACATTGGTATTTTAGCTGTTCATTATCTAAATTTGATGATATGATGATATCAACTCATATACGTCGCCACCGAGGGGTCGAGCCTACCCTGAATTAGGGCGATCGGGTCTTAGTCGAACACGCGGGCCCAATGCGGGTTGGTCGACTTAACACACAACCTGCGAGTTTCTCCGCAGGCGTGTGCAGGTTTCCTCACGATGTTTTCCCTTCACCGTAATAGCGTCGGATAAACGTACATATGAAATCTAAATTCGAAATCACATTGGCACATGGCAGGATTCGAACCACGACCTCCCGGACAGGAGGCGGCAGCCCTAGCCGTTACGCCACCGACGCTCTATCAAATTTATTAAATTTGATTTAATTTATTTTTTTATTAAAAGTTTGAGTGCGTTTGACTATATCTCACCTGATGGGAAGTGTGATCACATTAACCCATATCTTTAAATCTGGATCAATAGTAACGTGATTTTATATTTATACATAGATATGTAAGTTCATTGACTTTAAAACAGAATTAGCCGATATCTAATACCATCCTGCATCAGTCGTAAAGTCTAAGTAGCCTTAGGAAAGCGTTGACATTTTATCGGAGGGTCTAAAGAGCCTGAGAGAGGGTTATTATTGAGAATTTCAGCGTTTCCCAAACGTCGAATCCCATTGATGTATTGCGCCGTTAGCCGCGTTCCGGTTGAACTGTCACAGGTGAGAGGTGGAACGGAGCGTAATTGCAGATATGAATCGCGACGTTCGTATCGGCTGCAAAATGTCGAATCACGCTGTGACGATCGACGATATTGAGTATTGAGTCCTGATGCAATGGAAATGTGATACTAAGGAAATGGCACGATTCAGTGTAAGTGGATTACGATCTGTTCGTGAGGCCGAGTCAAGGTTTCTCGGCTCGACAGGACGTTATTTAGAGTCAAATACCCCAACCTCTCGGTGGCTCAACCGGTAACGACTCGGTCCATCTAACCAGAGGTACCGGGTTCAAATCTGGACAGCCAATGTACCAATGAGTTTTTTCAAAAAACTTACGTACATATACTTACCGATTGCTTTATCGGTGAAGGAAAACATCGTGAGGAAACCTGCACACGCCTGCGAAGAAACTCGAAGGTTGTGTGTGAAGTCGACCAACCCGCACTGGGCCCGCGTGGTCGACTAAGGCCTAATCGCCCTGATTCAGGGTAGGCTCGAGCCCCTCGGTGGGGACGTATATGAGCTGATATAATAATAAAACCCCAACCTCTACACCAAACTTAGATATTAACTGCTATATTATGTGTGTGTGTATGTGTGTTTTTAAATGTTAATCACATAATTTATTATTTATAAAACATAAGACGTTATGTCCTTTTGTTTCCAAGTTTATTCTAAGAATATATTTTAAAGTTACAATAATTGTATTATTACTAAACATGATGGTAAGTGACAATAATGCCAAAGATGGAAGCAGGCTTACCAAGATCCCTTAAAGCAATGGGAAACTGGCTATCTTATCTTCATGCCGGAAACATCTAATTGTTTAAACTGATTGTGTGCCAGCAGGGTCGTTAAATTACAAATTACTTAACTAATCAATAAAATTATCAATGTTTAAGTCCTAGAGGCTGAGCACACGACGCGATTACTGCTCCGACCTTAATCAGTTCGCCAAACGCTCGATGACATCTATAAACGAAATAGCTCATAAATAGTCGAGCACCCTATCACAGCAGATTAGCCCCAATCAGAGACAGCCAGTCAGGGGGTGTAGTCATGATGGCGGAGACGAGCGAGGAGGAGAAGCGGAGATGTGATACGAGTAATGCTCTTTAATCTCTGAGAGAAAAAAATTTAGCTGAGTGAGCGTTGCCATATAAATCAGTGAGATACGTTGGTCCACACCTTCGCTTCGCACCGGCAAGCTCTACTCCGCGCCCCTCAGCACGTCATCTCTTGGTGTTGTATTTGTAACATATTTTTGTATTTTTACTCGTGTTCTATTATTAGAAATTTGAGTGCATGTGACTGCATCTCACTCGATGGAAAGTGACGATGCAGTCGAGGGTCGTACACGAACACTCAAATAATTCTTAATCACTCTCGCCTTGAAGATCCCAATTTGTAGAAGTAAGTAAACATAGACCCTCAAAAAGTTTTACTCTATCACTGTCCGCATGATACCTAAATGAGAAAGCGTAGCGCTCCATGTGGATAGACAGAATATCAACAAAGGGGAGGAACCCCTCCGTTCTCTCGTTGACCGAAGGTGAAATGGAACTGGGGTCGTTGCACACACTTTTTGAAATAAATTCTGATAGAATACCGAAAGACAGGCAACAGCTTAAGGCTTTGGAGCTTGTTTTTTTTTGTTTTTCACTGAGGCGGAGCGGACACGAAACCAGGATATGAAACAGGCTGCTTGGTTTCATTCCGCGCGTCAGTTCCCCGCTCCACTCGTGTCCGCAAACGCACCCTTGCGCCGCCGCCGCGCGCCGGGCGGCAATCGGTCCCTATACGCGTGTCTGCCACGGAGATGATACCGATAACTGTATGTCGGCCAGGTGGTCCGCTCGGTGACTTAATTGATTCTGTTCAGGGATTGCTGAGTCAGAAGGGGTTGGGGAGTCTCACAACGCGTAGGATAACAAATTTACACAAATAATGAATGATAGTGTTTCAATTATACTTAAGCAAAGTATATATATAGTACTATACATAAAGTATGGACACTCCCTGCCGCTCTCTAGATTGCGACCTTACCCCCTCGTCGCCCAGATTGATACAGATTGGTTACAGTTTGGTTGTCGAACGTATAGGATTTCACAGCCATTTTGTTTGTTCTGTAGTTTCTTTTTTGAAATGTCTTTCTGGCCCGTTGTATGTAGTGTCCAGGGTGTGACTTAAGTCTGGCTGGTAAGTTTCGAACAAAAATATATTTGTTACCGAATAAAAAATTAACTGAGACTGAAACAAATGAAAACGAAGAAAAACTCTACGTACTTTAACTTTCTTCATAGCCCATCGATCGAGCTACAATAAAGCCTTCTTTAAAATCTACGGAATATATAGCACAGTTTAGCCACGCTGTGCATACTTTCTCGCGAAGCCTTAGCCGCCTGTCGTAGTCGAGCATACACAAATACTTAGTAGCATAGAATACACTAAGGTATATTACACTTGTTTTTAGGTGGAACTTCAGATCCTTTTTATTAACCAAAAATGTATATGTAATCCTATATACAGAATGTAACAAAATTGGTGTAGGTCCCGTTATCTGGGGCTTCTACTCATCATACTGAACAACTTTTGTTCTACGACTTTGCTGAAAACGTATTTTTATTTTTTTATTTTCTTACAAATCGACTGATTTTGTGCATTTTTTTATGGTGGGTCATTTTTTTTTTTGAGAATGGACTATGGGTTCCTTGGAGAAAGTTGTTCAGTATGACGAGTAGCAGCCCCAGTTAGAATTACACCAATTTTGTTACACCCTGTATAAGACTGCTTGTTCCCAAAAATAATAAAATTAAATAAATAATAAATTCATGAAATATTTCCAAATAATTTCAGTTCGTATGGGAGGTTCTTTACTCTAATTTTTCCTGGAATAATTAAGTACCCAGTGCAATAGGCCTTATAAATTCCTAGTTATTTACAAAGTGTCATTAAAATCGTTAGAGCCCTTTCTGAGAAAAAGTAACAAACTACCTGGATTTGTAAGGAAGGTACCTTAATCCGATTTTTATTAAAATAACAAACTACTGCCTGCTGTAGGCTATGTAAAGTCATGGTTATATACCAAGTTTCATAAAAAACGTAAGCCATTTTTGAGTAAAAAAAAAATGTTTTTTTACTATGGCGCAACCCTAAAAAATCAAGATAGGGAAAATACATTTTTTTAAAAAAACGGCTGGAGATATGAAAACAATATTACCCTAATCCAAATTTGACCTAAATCCGTCCAGTAGTCTGGGAACTAGAGCACCGGACGGACACACACACAAGCACACACCCACACTCACACTCATTTTTTTGTTTTTAGACCCTATTAATGTAAGACAATCGATCCCCAACAAAATCTCATTTTAGATATTTTTTTGCCATCACAATACCTTCACTCCTTCGTCTCTCGAAACAAGGTTCCTCGCCCCACCAGGTTCTTTTGGGGAGATTTGTTAGGTTTCTTGTGTGAGATCCTGAGGTGAAAGGTCAGTGCTTTCAATTTCAACCTATAACATTAAAATTCCATAAAAGTATTCCACTTTTTCTCCTTTCACAGATAAGAAAAAAATTATTCCAGCAAAAATGAAAGAAAGTTGCACGTATGCGGGGTAAAATACAACGTTATTTTTGCGTTTTCCTCACTCAGTGAGGCCCAAAGATAAAGGATGTTCCTTAAATATAGCATGCGCACTCATATGTATGTAAGTCACATTTGTTGGGGGACATTTCTTGTGCCTCGTTGTGGTTCCATGGACGCTAGCTGCCCGGGTCAGCCTGTTTATACTGCCTTACTTCAATATTCCCGCGGGATGAATCGCTTAATTACGAGATATCTTAATAATTCCCTGCTTTAAGCGTTTTGCTAAGCAACAGATTTGACTAAACAACAGTTTTATCAAAAGTACATTTCAAAGAACTCTTAAATAGGTTAAACCATCCTAATCTTGCCATTAACCTTTTTGCTGTCCCCTCCCCCTAAAACCGCAAATTTAGAGATTATTAGAAATCAATAGCAAAACAAATTATAATATTTTGTTTAAAAAGTAGTTAAAAGCAAGTGACTAACCTCAAATTACTTCATTTACGAAGATACGCCCAGCAAATATCAATATATTATTTGTAAAACCGAAATTCTCAATTGTTTTTTTTCTACGAGTGCATTACTCCTGGTCCTGCTATATCTATACTATTACTATAATGTATCCTTGTGTGCAGTAAAGTGCTTCTATATACTACATACATCTATAGGTGATTTGTTGAACGATACGAAACTGATCGACTTTCCCCAAGAAACCTACCTTATACACAAAAAAAAATGTTAATGAATTTTTATACAAAGCCATGATCTCATTAGTCGACATTGTATAAACCATTTTTATGCGGATTGTACGAATTCCTTAGGGAGCGTGTTTCAGTTTGGTCTTCTCATTGACTTCCTGAATTGCGCCTGCGGCGGTCGGTCAACCAGTCACCTCGTGTATCAAAACAACCAAATCGCGCCCTAAATACATACACTATAAATACTCGTATACAGGGTGTAACAAAATTGGTGTAGGTCCCGTTAAATGGGACTTCTACTCATCATACTGAACAACTTTTGTTTTATGACTTTCCTAAAATTCCAAAAAAAAAACTTTTTATATAAATCGCTGATCGAACAATTTTGTGCATTTTTGTATGGAGGGTATTTTTTTTTTAGAATTGACTAAGGGTTCCTTGGGGAAAGTTGTTCAGTATGATGAGTACAACCTCTCATTGACGGGTCATGCACCAATTTTGTTACACTTGTAAGTATGTATGTACCTACCGACTGTTTTTGTAACATTCGCATGGAACGCAATACGACGTTTCAATTCAGGTAACTCAGGTTGCAAAAAACTACAAACTGCAAAGATAATACACACTTTTCTTTACATTACCACGTATTGAAATATATATTAAGTCCCCAATTTGTCACTTCCAAGGCAAAAGTGCTAGCTGTAAAATGCATGTGACAGTACCGATGAGTCTGCAGTCGGGAGCGGAACCTTGGACCCTCGCCAGCGGCGGAGTTGCACCCGCTTATACAGCTGGGTACTTTAAGTATAAATTGGGAGGAGGGGGGCCGACGTGATACAGGTACATAGCCTTGGACTGACTTCTGCAGAGGTTCTGAGAATTATTATGATCGCGTTGTAAACGTTTCAAGGTCTATGTAAGTGGCTCCAGGCTTTAACTACTACTGAGCGAAAATGTTCATATAGTACCAAAATCATATTATGGTCTCAAATTCTCTGAACAAAAAATCATACCCATTCCTCCTAGTGTATCTATGAGGCTCAAACAAATGTATGGATTTATCCAGTTTCAATTCATCAACATCACAACAGCTCATATATACGGAGGGGCTCAATCCTACCCTGAATTAGGGCGATCGGGCTTTAGTCAACCATCCGGGCCCAGTGCGGGTTGGTCAACTTCACACACAACTTTCGAGTTTCTTCGCAGATGTGTGCAGGTTTCCTCACGATGTTTTCCTTCACCGGAGTGTCGGATAAACACATATATGAGATCGGAATTCGAAAACACATTGGTACGTGGCAGGACTCGAACTACGACTTTCAGGATAGGAGATAGCCAGTTTCAAATAAACTATATTATTATCAAAATGTATAAGTTCAATTTTCCAAACATGTGCTGCTACATAAATCATTCATTCAATAACTTGGTTCAGCATGACTGACCCTGTGAGTAGGTCTGATTACGAGTAGAGGCGACAGTGGTCAGAATCTTAACATACGACGACGTAGGTAATATATTTCTCGGCTGTGGCGGCGCGCGCGCTGCGGTGTGCTAATCACCTTGCGTCGCACGCGCACGCGACGGTCCCACGGGTTAACAACTACAAACTCGTCCCCAATGCTGAGGCTCGGGCAAAGTATATATATATATATTAGTACTAACATACAGTTTGGACACACCCTGTCGCTCTCTAGATTGCGACCTCACCCCCTCGTCACCCAGATTGATACAGATTGGTTACAGTTTGGTTGTCGAACGTTTAGGATTTCGCCGCCATTTTGTTTGTTCCGTCATTTCTTTTTTGAAATGTCATTTCTGGACCGTTGTATGTAGTTACCAGGGTGTGTCTCGGGTCTCTTTCCAAACTCGCGAAGGTGATGCCGCACTGCACACACGAGGGTCGAGCCTGGATTAGTGAAGGTTTTAAGGCTAGAGGCGAACCCCACTGCCAGAAGTTTTTGAGCCTCCTGTAAGGCCTATCTCCAGGCTTAACGAGGACGACTGCCATCAGGGGGCTAGCATCGACAGTAACGGTTGACGTGACTTGCGAAGCTGTAACAGACAAACCAAAACCATCTATACCATGACCGCGCTTATGGCCAAATAACCTGCGTGATCAATGCGACCACGCAGGTCGCACTAAGCCACGCACGACCGCTTCAGTATAACTTATATATTATTACAACAAGCGTTACACAAATTCCGCACAACGTGGTCTTTATCACCAGTAGGTAAGCAACTAACTTAGTAGGTTTTTTTATCCACAATTGATAACCGCCTCCGTAGTAGCTCAGAGGTAAGGTTCACTGGCTTTACACAGGGGGTCGCAGGTTCGATTCCCTGCGGGGTCAATTGTAAGACTCGGTTTGGTTGGTGGTAGGGCATTTTCTAAGCCCACCTGACTAGCTACCACCATCTTATCTAAGTCTTGCCGCCAAATATCAATGTTGATATCATTGGTGTGTTCCGGCATGAAGATAAGATAGCCAGTTCCCATTGCGTTGGGGAATCTTGGTAAGCCCGCTTCCATCTTCGGCAACATCGTCACTTACCACCAGGTGAGATGTTGTCAGGGGTTTACTAACTGTGAATAAAAAAATCCCTTGGCATCTCACCTGATGGTAAGTGACGATGGTGCCTAAGATGGAAGCGGGCTTACCAAGCTTCCCCACGTAATAAGGATCTGGCTAACTGATTTTTGGCGGCAAGACTGAGTTATGATGCTGGTAGCTCGCCAGACGGGCTATGAAAATGTCCAACCACCAACCAAACTGAATATTACTAAGTTGACCCCGCCGGGATTCAAACCCTCGACCTCCAGTCTGTTGAACAGCTGGGACAAGCATTCCCTACTCCGGCCGAGCCAACTTATGGTTTATTGAATGAAGACTTAGATACTAAGGGCGAGTTGCACTCAAACGCACTCAAATTTTTAATTTAAAAAAAAAGAGTGAAGTGGTACCAACCACCATCCATCATCGTCCATTTATAGAGATTTCTAGTTTAAAAATATTTTTCTGAATGGGAGTTATCTTTAATGTGTTTGTTTGTTACATCTTTACGCTTCAAAACCTCAACCAATCTTGACAAAATTTGGCATGCACGTAGCCTGTGTTATGGAGAAGGCTTTTAATAACGTTTCAATAACATAGTCCGATACAGTTCATGAGGGAACTTTTTTTGGTTGATTTCTTTACTATTGTAACGGGGCAATGGATTTTTTTTTATTCACAATTGGTAAGCCCTTGGCATCATCTCACCTGATGGTAAGTGACGATGACACCGATGATGGAAGCGGGCTTACCAAGATTCCCCAACGCAATGAAGTAGATGGCTGTAATTACAGTGATGGTTGGGAAATGGGAAAGACTACCAATTACCAAGGCCCGATATAGTTCTCGAGGGATCTGGGAAACAATAATTTCTACCTTCGCGCACGTCGCAACAGACCAAGGCATTGTCAAGATTTTTTTGGACAGTCATAGTTGAGGGGGTAGAATGAGACATAGACTACAATAAGCACAGCCAGACATAGTTCTCGAGAGATTTGGGAAAAACTCATTTTAAATTTTTCAGGGGGTGGGAAGTGACATAGACTACTAATTAGCACCGCCCGACATAGTTCCCGAAGGATCTGGAGAAAACTCATGTCGACTCTCGCAAACCTTTGCGAATCGCGCACCACTTCTTCTTCTTTTCGAATCGATGGTTTGAATATTGACACTTGTTATATTATATCTTATTGGCCCAATAGGTAGCCACGCGCATTATCAGTGGCCCCCCAGAGGTCTACCACACGCGCACCACTTACTCTCAAAGACAGTCATACTCGTAAAAACTATGTCCACGCGGGTGAAGCCACGGGCAAAAGCTAGTAAAAAATAAATTGACAGTTATTGCGTATTCCAACGGACCATGTAACTAGCCAAGATCGTTACACTAATTAATTATTTTGCGAGTCGTCTTATCAACGTACAATATTTTTGTTTATATATTTTCAAAATTAAGATTATGAAACTGTTAAACTTTTAATTGTACCGTTTGTCTCGGCGATAACCTTGAGTGTCTACCGATGGGTCGATGACTTGATCTGTTTGCTCAAAAACGTGATTGTACCAAACATAATTTTTGTAAACTTCGCTATCCGGTAACTGTCGGTGCGTGTTTAGTCTAAACTATAAGTAATCAGTATATTTTACTAAAACAGTTTTTGGGGTTCAGTAACTGGTAGTGGGAGCCAATTACGAACCCTACGCTATCCATCTGTCCGTCCGTCTGTCTGTCTGTCTGTCTGTCTGTCTGCCTTTTAAAATGCTATAACTTTTGAACCGTGACAGGTAGCCAGCTGTATTTTTCATTGAATATGTATTATTATAGGGGCTTTACTAAAAAATATTGAAAAAAAAATAAATTAGGGACGTTCCAATGCAAGCAACGTCATTTTAAGAATTTTTGTTTTTACTCTATATTATCACAGAATATATATTACTAAGGAGGATTCACTAACAAGTAATAAAAATTAAAAAAAGTAAAAAGTCAAGAAACGTTTTTTTTCTCTATCTTAAAAATGGAAATACATACAAGCGTGAATTTTTTTGAAATAATAGTATTAACCCGAAGTAAACAATTTTTTTGTCGTTCGTATTGATGTCTTTTGTTTGTAATGAATAGGTATCATTGTTATAGTTGTGCGGAGAGGTATGGTTGTATGGAACCCTCGGTGCGCGAGTCCGACTCGCACTTGCCCACTTACTTGATAAGGCTTCAAGATGACTCAATCCGAGTAGGTTAAGACGTGTTAAAAAAATATCGAACGTAAGTCTATTCCTTTTAAGTTCAAATCAATGCAGGCTTCAACGCGGCTGTTACGTAGAAACCGAACGCCCAATTCTCGATTTTTACATGTTTTTATTACTTTTCTTCACTTTTAAAAATGTGTTGAATTAAAATAAAAAGTGTTAAAGTCGTCGATTTTTGTGTGTTGGTTTGATTCAACATCAACTATTTGTTTTCGAGAAATTTTGCAATTAATGCCCAAAACAGGGTCAAATTGTATTTAATTAAATGGATTTATTTTTAACTTTTAAGTTTTTTTTCCATAGTCTTACAATAACTTGAATTGAATATTGTCATTTGACCCACCTTAAGGCCCTATGGCATAGCAAAGAAGGACAATTATTGCAAGTCACCAAAAGATATTGTGTGGGGACACCGACATTCCCCGGCTCAGGACAGGCCGGGTGCCGCAAGCCCGAACGGCGCGGGCGGACATCCGGGATGGCTATCTGCGACAGCCTTTTGTTGTTGACGGCCGGGATATCTTTGTTGTTGACGGCCGAGATATCTTTGTTGTTGGCGGCCGAGATATCTTTGTCGAGGGGATTGGAGGGTTTTACTTAAAACTGGGACATGCATATTAACGTAATGGGCTTCAAATTTGTACCTTCTCTTTAAAAGCGCCTACTTCACACAGGTACACAGGTATAGAAGTAATATTTTAAATACTTAAACAAAGTCTGTTTATGGAAACTGGTGCGATGTCAAGGGTCTCTCTAATTAATCTAATTTGTGGCAAACATAATTAAAGAGTGTAAGGAAAAAGCTAAATACATAAGTTTACTAGCTTTGATAATTATGGTGAGTTGGCACCGATTAATTGAAATAGTCCATACAAAGGTTAATGGAGACAATACATAAGTTTAAATTTAATATTCGTTGTATTAATCTATTTACAATTATACTTTGTAATTGTCAAATATGCAAATTCAAAAATAAATGATAAAACCCATACAGTTAAAACAAACCGCCCACCCATGAGCGATGAGCGTGCCCGGCGCAAAAGTGCCCGTAACGCTCGCAGCGATACCGCGTTGTATGGCTATAGACAGCCTTAGCGCCAGGAAGGCCCCGGAGTGGGGGTCAAATCCTTTGTCCCGCAGAAGGCGCCCGATGTCCCGCACAAAACCTTTAGCCTCGGTCCCCCATGGGCCAGCCGTTTCGACGACAAATGGAACAAACATGTAGGCACAATATTTAGAGTGATTCGACCGAGCGGCTGCCTCCGCAGCGGAACCTGCTACCCTTGATGTATGCGCTAGGTGAGAGGGTTGCTGGAACAGGTGGCATCCCAGAGAAGACAACTCCCCTTCTGCCATGGCACCAGCTTTAGGCCTTCGGATCGCTTCCCGTCGCTACGACGAAGTCCTGGCGGCCAAGTACGCATGGAATATTAGCCGATACCAGAGCACGCCGTAAGATATCCGTTTTATAATTAAATAAAACATTTCTTACATCATCATTTTACAGCCTAACGACGTGCGCTGCTGGATAAAGGCCTCCCCCAAGGATTTACACAACTACCGGTCCTAAGCTGCCCGTATCCAGCGGCTTTCCACAACCTTCACCAATTCGTCGGTAGCGGCTGCCGAAGCTACCGGTGCGCGGTCGCTACTCGAGTACTTTACTGCCTCAACGGCCAGACAGAGAGATGTTATAACTCCGAAACTTTTCACCGCCGTCGTCGATGATATTTTCAAGCTTATGGACTTAAAAATCGGCACAACTATCAACGGCGAGTACATCACCCACCCACCAGCGGTTCACTGACGATTTCGTGGTCATGGCTGAGACTATGCAAGACCTAGGTACAATTCTCGATGGCCTCAGTAGAGTCTATCAACAAGTGGGTCTTAAAATGAACATGGACAAGACGAAAATAAAGTTAAATGTCCGTATCGCACCCACCTCTCTGAAGGTTGGAGACTCTACACTCGAATTTGTTGGCGAATATATATACATACCTGGGACAAGTCCAAATAGGTGGGCCCAACTTCGAAAACGACATCAATCGACGAATCCAACTCGGCAGTTGTGAATAAAAAAAAGTGTCTCAAGATTCAGATCTTTGACCAGTGCGTTTTGCCAGTTATGACATACGGAAGACATGATCGCCTACTATGGGCCTCATAAGAAGGCTCAATGACCATCTATCCATCACCTATTCATCGAGACCAAACACAACCTCTACTGTAAGTTGGTGAGGAGTTGGGTATCCTGCAGATTCCAGGTGGTGCTGTAGCATTAGGTCACGGTTATCATTTTCTTGCAATATCATTCAAAGAATACCAAATTTCGATCAGACCTGTGGAAGTTGTCCATATCCGCAACTAGAAAAGAGCTGATGATCTTCAAACGGCCGAAAAGACATTTTTGAATCATAGCTAAGAACACACTGGACCAAGTCACCTTTCAAATAAAAAACCGGCCAAGTGCGAGTCGGACACGCGCAAAGTAGGAAACCGTAGTTTTAAAAAAAATATATTTTGAAAGGCAAAATTGTACAGTTGGTAATAAATCATTTTGTATGGAAAATCTATGAAAATTTTACAAATCCAACTGCACATCTAAGTTGGTCAACTATTACTCCTAAACTAAGAAACAAAAATTAGCACTTTAAAGCTTAATATTTCGCAAACGGATTCCTGAATGGAAAAATGGTTTTAGCAAAGTTTTGAAAGAGCTGTTCAACAATACCCCACACTCCACACGACAGGTTACGTCAACGAAATGAAAATCAGCCCTCTCTTTACATGTAGGGGAAATACAATAAAAAAAAAACAAGATTTTATTGTACCACTTTGTTGGCGTGATTAATATGTATACTCATGCCAAATTACAGCTTTCTAATACTAATAGTATCTGAGCTAAGCCGCGCACAGCCGGACAGACAGACGTACGGACAGACAGACATGGCGAAACTATAAGGGTTCCTTGTTGACTAAGGAACCCTAAAAATTACTAAATCAAAATCAGTCCATCCTTTTAAACGCTACCATGCCACAGACAGACGAACAGATACACTCGTTAAACTTATAGCATTCCTCTTTTTGCGCCAGGGGTTGAAACCCATATCAGTGATTTCAAAAAGTCTACAAAGCAACTTGGCAGTAACGTTGTCGATGTCACGTAAAACCTCGCCCAAAGGAACATCAAGCTCGCTCCATTAGGCAGATTATTTCCAGCATGTCCACAGATACCCACAAGGCACGTGCCCCGCCAACCTCTTGCGTAACCGCTTCTCACCACTCACCGAAATTAAATCCAAACACGCATACACTTTTCGCTTAAACCCCATCATGCAAAATGACACAAAAGTTACAGGGTGGCTTACTTTTCGCAGAAAAGTCGTGAACATTAGATGCTACTCATGAAACTGATCTATTTTCCCCAAGGATTTTTTATTTTTTTTTATTCTCAATTGGCAAGCCCTTGGCATCATCTCACCTGATGGTGAGTGCCGATGATGCCGAAGATGGAAACGGGCTTACCAAGATTCCCCAACGCAATGGGGATCTGGCTATCTTAACACATCAATCCCATAGAATGGAATAAAAAAAGTGAACCTCCCATCAGTCGAGCTACTTTAGCACGTATGATTATTGTAGGATGACTGTTTATCCGCTGACAATCAGCAAATGGCATATGCTTCTCATGAAACTGAAAAACTTGCTTCTCATGAAACTGAACAACTGCCCCCGAGGTATCTATGCAATCGGAGCAAAAAAATTAAGATTTTTCATCTCCATCTAGTCGACTGAATATATGGAAAACTGTTGGACAAAGGCGTCCCCCAAGGATTTCCACAACGATCAGTCCTGCGCTGCTTGCATCCAGAGGCTTCCCGCACCCTTCACCAGGTCGTCGGTCCACCGAGTGAGAGGCCCGTCTACGTTACATCCTCCGGTGCGTACCGGAAGTTTTAATTACGTATTTCATTTGATTATTTTTCAAATTGTATTGGTTTCTGGGGAAACTGGATCGCTTGAAAGGGAATAAACAAATGACTCTAAATAGAGTTCTCGGTCAGTCTATCTACTAATTGATAAATCGTAGAAAAATGCACCCTTAAGATTTAATTTTGTGTATCCGCGGGAACACCTAGGTCGATGCTAGAGCATCCGCGTCGATGTTGTTATTGCTAAGTAGAAACTACTTAACTTGAAGTAAAAATAACTATTTAGGGGGAGTGGGGGGGCTGTGTTGTTGGGCATAAGGGACGGTGGAAATAGGATTAGAGAGTTAAGGGTCTTACAGTTGCCAAACTCTTAAGCTTTCACAGTGGTTCGTGTTTAGGACTTTGGCATACCGTTCGATTATGGTTTCGACAAGAAAAAAACCGGCCAAGTGCGAGTCGGACTAGCACTCAGAGGGTTCCGTGCCACCACATCTCTCCACACAACTACATAACATAAGGACAATGATACCTATTCACATTACAAACAAATAAACGCGAGCGAAAAAAATATGCTTTTTTGTGATTCAGTTCCGACTCCTTAACGCGACTACAACTAACACTTGGCCGATTTTTATTATTTGTTGTTTTATTTTAGTATTAGTACTGAACTGATAAGATGATGAGTACTACAATCACACTAAGTTTCACGCTTGCATGTATTATCGTTGTAACGATAGAGCTAAATCAAAAATACTTCTAAAGACCTATAAAAACACAGGTTATTTGTACGGAAACCACCCTTATTTTTTCACTTTTTAAAATTTTTAGTATTAGTTATTATAGCGGTAACAGAAAAACACATTCTGTGAAAATTTCAACTGTCTACTTGTTACGGCTCATGAAATAAAGCCCGCTGACGGACGGACAGACGGACACACGGACAGACGGACAGACAGCGGAGGCTTAGTAATAGGGTTCCGTTGGTCTCCCGTTGGGTATACGGAACCCTAAAAATATTATTGTAATTTTCATTCTTTTATGAGTTTTTCATACGACGTTATGAGGTGCTTAAGTATGAAGTTGCCAGTTGGATAAAAAAGTTTAAAGAAGAAAATTAGAACCAAAAATAGTTGTTGCGATGGAAGTCGGTTTTTTAACGTGTTTAGCGTTTTCAATTTTATCTTATTTGTAAATATGGTTAAACAAATCTGTGACCCCTAAAAAATTATGGAATAAAATCTATCAAGAAAAATAGTTATTAAAACAAAATTTATTCTCAAAATAGCATTAGACTATTATAAATTAATGCTTAGATATTTTGAGAGCATGGTTGGTGGCTTTAAACCCACGAAGCCGAATTTTTACCTGAAAAAATCGCCTATTATTGAGGCAAAACATACACATTTTTAATTTTAAAGTACTAGAGTTATCGCCGCAGTTTCTTTGTTACTTATGTTATATTTGGGAATACTTTGCAAAAGATTTCATCACTTTTAGAAAAAATCAAGAAAATTAAGTACCTAGGTTACTAGATAAGTTTTGCAATACACAAATATGAAACAAAGAGGTGGCATATCAGATATATATTTTAAAACTATATTTCCATAGACAAAGTTTGGCGCATACAAGGTTTCTTTTTTTATTAAAAAATAGATTTAATATTTAAAGATGTCGGCGTGGTCTAGAGACGACTTACGAGTTGTAATTCGTTACAACTTTGAGAGGGGTCTATCGTTAGATGACTGTCTCAAGGAAATGCAATCTATATTCAAATAAAACTGCCCATATCGTTGGTATTGTGAGTTTAAACGTGGAAATTCGAAGTTTCTGATGCACCAAGATCGGGACGACCCAGTGACGTGTGTACTCCAGATAACGTTGCCAAAATAGAAGAAACATTAAGAGGTGATCGTCGAATGACCTATAGGCAAATAGAAGAAGCCCTGAGCATCAGTGCACCAAGTGTTCACAAAATTTTGCACGAAATTCTTGGAGTAAGAAAAGTTTACCTCACGACCTAACGGAGGAGCAAAAGGACTGTCGTGTATTATGGTGTAAAAGAATTGAAAATGGGTCGAGTGCTTATGTTAAGAGTATCGTCACTGGTGATGAAACTTGGCTATATTATTATGATGTGCTATCTAAAAGGAAAAATAAATAAGTGCGAGTCGGACCACGAGCTTAGTACAGTTCCGAAAGTTGAAAAAAAAAGTAAATATTTACTTCAAAAAAACATAATTATATTTGCACTTGTTATAAAAAATTTCGTATGGGAAATTTTTGAACTTTTACAAATCCAACTGCACGTCTCAGTTAAGAAACTAGGAAAGTCTAGTTGGCCGTGACAATTTTGCTTTTAAATGAACTGTATTGCCCTACTATTTCCAGTACTTTTCAGATTTCCCAAAGTAGCGGTTAAGCTGGCAGGGGCGGGGGCGGAGGGGACGTGAAACTCTTAACAAAATTCACAACTTAATGTTTAGTAGATGAATTATTTATCGGAAAAATTCTCAGAAGTTTTGAAAGACCTACATAACGATATGCCACTCGATAGAGTCCGTGAACAAAATAAATAATCTCTTTACATGTAGGACAAATACCCTAAATAAATAAAAAAAACCACAGATTTGTATAAGCATACCTGCCAAATGTTAGCCTTGTAGCTGTGCTAATAATTGAGCAAAATGGCTGCGCTATACCGCCGGACAGACAGACAGACGGACAGACGGACAGACGGACATGGCCAAGCCTGTTACAAGCCAAGTACCCGCGGGCCGGAATAAAAATATTATATTCCCCTAAAAATATTATAGATAAGGTGGAGCCAAGTCTGGCAGTATGTTTTTTCAGCAAATTGCACCGTAATTCTCTTTAAATATGCTGAGTAAATAATAATACTCAAACTTGTGATTAATATATTTTATGCATCTTTGTTGCCCTTAACTTTATTTCATCTCATTTATAAAGATATTTTCTGACTTGGCAAGCACGAAATATATTTGTTTGTATGTAATCAGGTTTCTTTAACATTTTGGAGCCTTTACGACGTACGTTTAAAAGAGAAGCACGGTGCAATTTGCTGAATATTGATTTAAAAAAAGTACTGCCAGACTTGGCTCCACCTTAGATCTCATATAGAAATTATGAATATGAAATTACGAAACTTGGCAAATTTTTACATAAAAATATTTTTGATAGGATCTCATTTCTTTTTGTTACAATATACTTCCTTTTTTCCCTTGAATTTTTTTTATATTTTTACCCATATTAGAAGCTTTTTAATATACGGGTGCAACTTTATGTCTCTTAATTATAAAATGGTAACTGTCAACTATTAAATCCCTATTTCACCTCTTAGGGGTGGATATTTGTTGCTTTCGTACTTTTTCCTTTATAAACTCCCAATTGCATATGTTCATGCTAAATTTCAACTTTCTTAGTCACCTGGAAGTGGTCTTTCTTTTTGATGAACAGTAAGTGAGTGAGTGACGAAACTTCGATAAACGATATTTTAAAAATCGCTCTACATATTTCTACCTAGAAACTTGTAATTTGGAATTTACACGCACTACGTAATATTAAGTTCAGGTAGTTTTTCAGTCCCTAACAAAGATATTAAGAGTTTGAAAATGCTTTGAGTTGCTTCGAAAAACTTTTTTTTGCTTGTCTGCTCGACTTGGCGGCGGTACTACCGTGCCCCCTGATTAAAACTAATCATGCATAAAAAAACTTTAGCACAAACAATGATTATTTATTGTACTATTCTTATTTATTAGTTTAAAAAACAAAATTTACGTTTAATTAAACGACTCTATTCTAGACAATCTAGAAATAGCGATGTGCCCATCGGATACTTGTCGCAACCGCATGTTTAAATTTTTCGGTCAAACACACCGTGCGTAGAGAGAGCCAAGTCCCGCGAAAAATATATTCTAATGAGCAAAGTGGAGGGAGAGACACAAAGGGTTCGGGCGCCAGCTAGGTAGTGTGAACAAACATACCACGTACAACTCCACCTGCACGAAGCTGTCCACGCCGCCGCTGATAAGGAAAGATGGAAGTCCCGAACCCGACCCCTGTCTACACCTGACTTGATTTGATCTATTATGGTCACGATTCCTTATTCCCTGGGGTTGCGGCATGGAAGAAGAATGTCTAATTTGTCTGTAGAACCGATCCAGAACAAATGAATTAATCAAAAGAGGAAGGGCGACGTATGGTGAGATGCCTCCCCCTATTGTGCTAAGCATCGCTTAAGAAGCATAAGAAGAAGTTGTCGATTGATTTTTGAAGTTGAAGTTAAATTGGATTTTAATCATAAACACACTAGTTTAGAACATTAACTTCGCTTCATATTTTGTTATACACTATAAAACTGCTCTGGCGGCGCAGCGGCGTAGAGATACGAAAATTCTTCCATGTCTCAAAAACTTTTTAGCATTGTCTAGTGGATTTCAATTTGAATTACTTATACCTATTACATTATCATTACAGGATCAAACCCAAGGCGAGAACAAACATTTTATTTACAAATTCAAAAATATTTTATATTTTACTACAACCTCTTTATTTGGGTAACCACGTGGTTTTCACTTACAGTTAACGAAAACAAATCCCGTAATAACTCTGTCTTCACTGTGAGGTCGACAAACTTATCAAAGTAAGATTGAGCTGAGACCAGCTCTCTCTGTTATCTTATTCACTATCTTATGTTTTACAATGTAACCAAAATGTCACTGTCATTCGGCAATTTATTAATATACTATTATGTAAGTACAGTCGCTATCATATAATATATCGTAGCGGGCGAGGTGTTCAAATATATCTGACCAGTGTTGAATTTCAATAAAATAAGTAAACTAGCAGCAGATTTTTAAATACGTAGCATTTTAGGAAAAAGTACCTCACGTCATTAAGTGTATGAAGAACATTTTGAGAAATCTGCTGCTCAGATATTTAAGACAAATTAGATGTTCAGATATTAATAGCAACTGTTAGTGTACACAATTTATTGAAATTCAACATTGTTCAGATATGTATGAACACCTCGCCCGCTGATGTGCCCCCTGATTTCTAAAACTCTCCGTTCAAACAGAACCAAAAAAATCTCGGACTTCACCAGCAGCCTCACGGGAGAAAGACGCAGATTGGTTTTGCAGTCCTCTGAAAACGCTACTCAGTATCGGCAACTAAACAGGCAGATCTCTAAGTGTCTGACTCGCGATTTGCGCCAGTAAAATACAAATTGTATTAACGAGGCGATTGAGCACAACAATGGCTCAAAAGTGTTCGAAAGAGATCTTTCCATTGGACAAAGCCAACTGACTAAGCTGATGAATAAGGATCATATCGTCTAAGCCTGAGTTGCTGAAAGAAGTTTGAGAAGTTCCACGGACAATTGTACACGACCACATGTCAGCTAAAGACCCAAGAGCCAGACTAACCCGACATTATACCAAAGATATCCTGGACGTCAATCGTACGAGATAAGAATGGGTCTCGAACAGCTCAAGAACAACAAGGCACCGGGTGATGATGGAATTACGGCTGAACTTCTGAAAGCAGGTGGATCACCAGTACTGAAAGTTTTTCAAAAGTTATTTAATTCCGTTATAGGTACTCGAGGGACAAACACCTAAGGCATGGCACAGAAGTGTGGTCTTGCTTTTCTGTGACAACACCCTGCTTAAGAACTACAGACCATCTCACTTTTGAGCCATATCCTACGCGAATCGCGATCGAATCAGAAATGAGCAGATCCGTAGGAGAACCAAAGTAACCGACATAGCTCACAGAATCTCTAAACTGAAGTGGCAGTGGGCAGGGCACACAGCTCGTAGAACAGATGGCCGATGGGGCAGTAAAGTTCTCCAGTGGCGACCGCGCACCGGAAACGTTGTGTAGGAAGGTGGACCGAAGACCTGGTGAAGATCGCGGGAATCCGCTGGATACGGGCAGCGCAGGACCGGTCGTCGTGGAAATCCTAGGAGGAGGCCTTTGTCCAGCAGTGGACGTTTTTGGGCTGATATGACCACGCCCGCTACGATATATTTGATGGCGACTGTACGTACTCGTATCTACATACCTACATATGCTGAAGGCGATACATTCCTTGGGGTCAAATTGAATATTATTTGCAACAAGGTTCCAACTAACTACGAGCGGCAATTAACGGGTCTTTGTTATCTCCAATTTGTTTTTAGAGTCGCATTAACTTGTATTCATTGCGATTTTGTTAAATCAATACCAAGGCAAGCGTGCAAAATACGGATACAAGTTCGTTATTTTATCAGCTTTCCACATAGTAAAGAAAACGGGCCAAGTGCGAGTCGGTCTCGCGCACCGACGGTTCCGTACCGACCCGCATTTCTTTACAAGTAGAACAAACATGCTTATTCATTATGAACAAAAGACATCAACGCGACATTTCATTCAGTTTAAATTCCGCGAGTACGACTAACACTTGGCCGAATGGTTCATTTACTTTACTTAAGGGTTAGTACTACAGTCACACAAAGTTTCACTCTTGTGTGTATTACCGTTTTTACGATACTTAAAGCAAGGTTGGTTGTTGGCTCAGTGGTTAGTGCCATTGACTACTGATCCGAGAGTTGTGGGTTCGATCCCCACCCAGGGCAAGCATTTGTGTGATGAGCAGATTTGTTTGCTGTGTGTCTGGGTGTTAAATATCTATATATGTATGTATTTAAACGTATATAAGTATGTATATCAGTCTCTGGTAACCCATAACACAGGGAATCCTACTTTGGGGCCAGATGACCATGTGTGATTTGTCTGAGAATATTATATTATATTATTATTATATTATATTAAAAACAAAAAATCATTAGAAAAACTTTTCTTGTATGGAAACTCCCTTAATTTTTTTTTGTGCTTATTATAACTAACACATGTTAGAGCCTTGATTTCTTGATTTATAACCTATTTGATATGATGCATCGGTGGCGTAACGGCTAGGGCCGCCGCCTCCTGTCCGGGAGGTCGTGGTTCGAATCCTGCCACGTACCAACGTAATTTCGAATTTAGATTTCATACGTACGTTTATTCGACGCTCTTACGGTGAAGGAAAAACATCGTGAGTAAAACCTGCTCACGCCTGCGAAGAAACTCGCAGGTTGTGTGTGAAGTCGACCAACCCGCACTGGGCCCGCATGGTCGACTATGGCCTGATCGCCCTAATTCAGGGTAGGCTCGTATATGAGCTGATATGATGATGATGATATTAAGAGGATCAATTCGTTATCCGTCTGTCTGTCTGTCTATCGGTCAAGACCACTTATCTCAGGTACGCGTGGAGGTATCAAGTTGGAATGAATACTAAATACTAAGCTCTATGGTCTCTTGCAGCTGTGAAAATTTCAAGCTTCTAAGTTAAAGCAATAAAAAGATACTAACATTTTCAACCGACTTCAAAAGAAGGAGAAGGTTATCAATTCAACAGTCAAACCCATCATCCAGGTAATGACCGTGCTTCAGATGAGTTAACCTGCGTGATCGAAGCTAGTCACGTATCTGTGACCACTTCATACAAAGGAACAAAAACAAGTACCTGCACTTGGCGGTATAGATGCTTCTCCCTCTCTTCGGACCACTTCGTTGCATCGGAGGATATATCGGCGGGGGGAGGCAAGTGTCTCTTCTTTATAGTTTTTTTTTGTTTGGAACGATGTAAAAAGGATACATCCTGAGGTTGCCGCCTTTGTCTCCGATGGCGAGCAGCTTCTGTATGGGGTCCCATGCCAGCGCCGTTGGCGAGAACGGGAACCCGTGCCGAAAAGTCTGCAACAAACGAAACCACGTGTGAAACAGTTTCATACAGCACAATAAGTAACACTCAATAAGCTGTAAGTCATCATCATCATCATCATATCAGCCGAAGGCGACATAAGCCTCCCCCAAGGATTTCCACGACGACCATCCATCGTAAGCTGTAAGTAAAATAGACGAATTTTGATGAATCTTCAATACTATTGGTAGATTATTGTAGATTATTTTTAACCGCCTCCGTGGCGTTAATGGTTAGTCCATTCGCTTCACACCAGGAGGTCGCGGGTTCGATTCCCGGTGGGCTCAACTTGTAAGACTCCGTTTGGTTGGTGGTAGGGCATTTTCTAAGCCCGCCTGGCTAGCTACCACCATCTTATCTAAGTCTTGCCGCCAAACATCAGTGTTAACAACATCCAGCTATGCCAGCATGAAGATAAGATAGTCAGTTCTCCATTGCGTTGGGGAATCTTGGTAAGCCCGCTTCCATCTTTGGCATCATCATCATTTATCATCAGGTGAGATAATGCCAAGAGCTTACCAATTGTGAATTTAAAAAAAATCTAGGTCCCTCGAGTGCTAGCTTTGTACTAGCCGTGCCGCAAAGCAGCCTGCTGCGGTACCCAGGGGCTGGGACGAGACGCCGGCCCGAGGGGACACCAAAATTGAATAAGTTACATTAGCGGGTCTGAGTCAAAAACATATTTACACTATTTTCAATGAATTCACAACAAGATAAAGAAGTTGTTGTACTGTTGTTTCTAACAGTCACGACAAGGTCTCAATGAACCCGGTTCGCCAACACATACGCGATAAGTAACAAAGTGCGTACGCACGTTCCCTAAGCTTCCACGCCATGATGCAACAGATGCATTTCTCTTAAGAGGCCGCTCCACTACGATAAGGCAAGACAACAACTTTTAATAGAACTTGGTCCTGTTAATCCTATCTAAACTAATAAAGCTGGCGTAGCTGTGACCGCGATGCAGCGAAATACTGGAACGTGCGATTCACGCGAATCTACAGATTCTCAAATCAGTTAAAGGAGAACTTTTCTGTGATTTCGTTTAGTTGATATATACAGGTGTAGTAAATATTCTTAGATATCCTGCTATCCTATTGATATTATAAATGTGAAAGTTTGTAAGTATGGATGTTTGATACTCTTTCATGCTTCAATCACTGGACGGATCGGGATAAAACTTAGCACACATATAGGTTAGGTCCCGGAATAGGACATAGGCTACTTTTTACCCCGGGAAAACATCTTATTCCCACGGGAATACAACGCGGGCGTAGCCGCGGGCGGACGGGTAGTGCTTTAAACATATAAGGGGAGGTAGATACGTTTCATGCGTCCTAAAAGTGAAGAAAATAAAAAGATGCCAATTGGCATCTCTTTTCTTAGTAGCATTCGGTGCGTGCAACGGAAGCGACCTACCTATTGTGTGTTTAAATGGGTTCAATTTGCATGGAGTGCATAACCCATCTTAGGGTAACAAATCTCTGGTTTTTAAATTATCCATTACAACCATTATCCAATGGTGGCTATAAGTAAAAGCCACTGAATGCGGGATGGACCTTCCTTTCCATGTTGATGATGAAATGAAATCGACGGTTCAGAAAATCCTTTGATGAGTAGTGGAAGTCTCTCGGCTGGTATGACGATGATGATGAACTAGGTACTCGATTTAAATAAACTAAAGCTTACTAAAACACTATAACCAAAGCTTCTATATTTTCCATTAGTGGTCAAAATTCTAAACAATAAATGCTAATTTCAGACTTCTCCTCCTACACTTGGTCTATCCTCTCATTTTTATTAATCTGCAATTGATAAGCCCTTGGCATTATCTCACCTGATGGTTAAGTTATTTTTTAATTCACAATTGGCAAACCCTTGACAACATCTCACCTGGTGGTAAGTGACGATGTTGCTGAAGATGGAAGCAGGCGTATCAAGATTCTCCAATGCAATGGGGATCTGGCTATTTTATCTTTAGGCCGGAACACATCAATGCTGTTAACACTGATGTTTGGCGGCAAGACTTAGATAAGAAGGTGATAGCCAGCCAAGCGGGCTATGAAAATACCCTACCGCCAACCAAACCGATTCTTACAAAGTTGACCCCGCCGGGATTCGAACCCGCGACCTCCTCGTGTGAAGCGAATGAACGAACCATTAAGCCACGGAGGCGGTCATGGGCCGCGAGGTACATGGGTACGAGGACGGTCAAATAAACCCAACCACCTACCAAGGTTATCTGCGCATAAGAAAAACAATTGATACGCCCGTGTAGCAACGAGGGGAGATAGCGGGGAGAAAACAAGTGTACGGGTATATAAGCGGCGGCCGGGACTAGGGCCAGCAGTGTCGAAGAGAGATTCAGACCTCATCATGAAGCTGGTAATCCTGGTGGCGGCGCTGGCGGCGCTGGCTGCGGCAAGTGTAGTCAAAGATGACGAGATGGGCGTTATTTTCGGCAAGGACACTATGGGTAAGTTTATAAACCTATTATATTTGATTTTCGAGAAGCGGTTGTGGCTCAGTGTTTTTTGCGTGGTTGGTTAACTGACCTGAAGCACTGTCATTACAGTTTCCATGGTTCGCAAATCACGTTAAGCCTTTGGCGCCGGTTGCTATCACTAAATGGTACCCGTCAAGCCGTATCAGACGCCTTAGTGTAGGCTCGAAAAGTTTCAGTGGGGGTTCGCCATCACTAACCCTACAACCTTCACCAACCCCTGACTGTAGCCTCCCGAGTGTGGAGCACAACCGGGCCTGACCTTCCCCAGTGTAGGAAGAGACCTGTGCCCCAGCAGTTCGTACGCTAAAGGGTTGTTCACGATTATTTTTTTGTATAAAAATAAAGTGTACAAAATAAAATTAGAAAAAAGTGAAACTCGCGTGGAGAGGGTTCGTACGTTGATTGAGAAATCTCCTGATACTATAAATGGTATTTAACATATTAACATTTAAAGACTTCTTTTATGTTTTCCTGTAATCTATAGGGAAAACCCTATTTTCTGATTTATTTTCAAAATTTTAGGCCCAATAGTTTCGGAGATAATAAGGGGGGTGGGGGGTAACGATAATTGTCGCCTATTTTCTAGTATCTTAAAATTATATTAAAAAAAATATTTGAGATACTCACAAGAAGCCCTTTCATTTGATATGTCACACGATATATTTTGCAATATATTTTTAAAATTTTCTATAGTACCCCACAAAAGTGACCCCAATGTTTGAAATTTTTTAAGGTACGTTATACGTCTGTCTCTGGATGACCAACTCATATTATGTGTAACAAATTTCAACTCAATCAGTCGAGTAGTTTCGGAGCAAATTGACTGTGACAGATGGACAGACCGACACGCGAGTGATCCTACAATGGTTCCGTTTTTTCCTTTTGAGGTACGAAACCCTAAAAAAGAAATACATTCTTTAAGACAGTCTCCGCGGCGTTACACTTATGGGTTTCCAAACATTTTAAATAAAAAATATATATTTCAAGAAACAGAAAAATTTTGGGATGGTTTTAATAATAATAAATTAATTCGAATTTGTTGATAAAAAGAACAAGTTAACAGTGTGCTAAATTTTTGTAGTTTTTCGGATAAAATTATAAATAAAAATATCATAGTCGTTTATCAATCACAGATACTGATGTCAAGCTGAGGTTTTAACTTGTGGAACTTTTGTATATTGGCCACTATCGATTGAATCTCACGATGCTGCTTCTTTACAGTGACCCTGGACATCAAGACGAAGGAGCGCTGCATCCTGAAGCTGCTCAACCACATCCTGCAGCCCACCGTGTACGATGACGTCAGGGAGATCGCCCGCGAGTGGGTGCTCGAAGACAACCTCGACAAGTACCTGGTACGTGTCAGCACTATCACCGCCATATCCCACTTAGTATCACCCGCAGCCATGTGTAGGTCGCGCCGAAACAAACCACACACATCTGGTATCTCAGATTTACAGGATTCCTTGCGATGTTTCCTTTCACCGTTCAAGGAATCGCTAAGTAAATGTACCGACTTAAGTTTAAAAAACAGGCCAAGTACGAGTTGTTCTCGCGCACCGAGGGTTCTCCCTTCAACGACACCTATTAATTTCAAACAAAAGACATTAGTGCGTGCGACAGAAACCTAGCTGACTGACATACGAGACATTCTCTCTCAACCCGGCAAAGCACGATGACTTCGCCTGACCAGCACGTAATCAAAACCAAACAATCAGGCGGGCCGTCGGCTCAGGTTGGAGTGCACTTATCAGGGCTGCCAAATTTAAAAAAAGTTCCAGACCTTAAAAAAAAAACTGTACTTTTATTACTTAGATTTTTTAGTATGGCAGCCCTGTTACGTGCACCCCAACCAAAATACGCTCTTTCTTTAAATTTCTTCGCTCCACAATCCTAAGTGTTTTTTTTCTTTATATTTGGACAGAAAGTCGACGTCGTGAGGACATTCATCGACACCTTTAAGATGGGCATGCTGCCGCGCGGCGAGGTCTTCGTGCACACTAACGACAAGCAGCTGCTGGAGGCCGTCAAGGTCTTCCGCCTCATGTACTTCGCCAAGGACTTCGATGTACTGATCCGCACTGCGTGCTGGCTACGAGAGCGCATCAACCCCGGCATGTTCGTCTACACGCTCACTGCCGTCGTCTTCCACCGCACCGACTGCCGCGGCATCACCCTCCCCGCCCCCTACGAGATCTACCCATACTTCTTCGTCGACAGCAACATTCTCCACAAGGCAATGATGATGAAGATGACCAAGGCAGCTACCGACCCCGTCGTGATGGACTACTACGGTATCAAGGTCACCGATAAGAACCTAGTCGTCGTTGACTGGCGTAAGGGCGTCCGTAACACCTTGAGCACAGACGACAGACTGAATTACTTCACGGAAGACATCGATCTCAACACTTACATGTACTACTTACATATGAACTACCCGTTCTGGATGACCGATGATGTGTACGGTCTGCACAAGGAGCGTCGCGGTGAGGTCATGATGTACGCCTATCAGCAGTTGTTGGCTCGTTTGCGAATCGAGCGCCTCGCCCATAAGATGTGTGACATCACGCCTCTGAGTTTTAACGAGAAGCTCACGACGGGCTACTGGCCCAAGCTCCGACTCCACAACGGCGAGGAGATGCCCATGCGATCCAACAACATCATGCCAATCAACAAATATAACAATGAGGACTTGCTGCTTGTGGAGGATCTCGAGACTATTATCCGTGAAGGCATTCTGAAGGGCAAGATCGAACTGGTGAGTTCTTTGACATTTAACTAAACTTTTTTTTAACTTTACTTCTTTGTGCGCTAAACCGTTTTTCTAACTCATTTGGTTTGTCTGTAGCGTGACGGCACAACAATCAACCTTAAGAAATCTGAGGACATCGAGTTCCTGGCTCGCCTGATTCTGGGCGGTCTCGGATTCACCCATGACGACGCCAAGATCATGCACATAGTAACCATGTTCAAGAAATTGCTCACCTACAGCATGTACAACAATGACAAGTAAGTATTAATCGTATTTTTGAATTCTTCCTTTTTCAGCGTAATTTAAAAAAAATGTAAAAGTACTTACTTAACTGATTATCTGTAACTTTACGTTTCATTTGCTACCGCATTCAAAACAGTCTCTTAAACTGCTCTAAAAACTTTAACACCGCTACACTATGAAATCAAAGAAAAAGTTCAGGTTAATGAGATTAAGTTATTATTAAAAATTAAATGTCATTTTTTTTAATCCCATTTAATTAGAAATCACAGAACCCCACTTTCATTGGCAGTACTTATAAATAAAAAACGCTCTTTAACAGCCAAAAAACTCACAAGGGAAAGCGCTAATAAAAACCTAGACGGTATTAAATATACAAAATTTCATAGTTTTCATCGTATATCGCTAGAAATAGTAAAATGAACTATACGCTCATTTACAGCCATGAAACTTACATTACAGCGCAATACCAAAACGCCTAGTTGAAGATAACCAGAAAAGTACAAATGCCAGAAGTACTAAAAATTACAAAACAAAAACTAAAGTTGATCGGGCCTTAAAATATCCCTTTCAAAATTTCGATAAAGATTATGAATCACATAGTATTTGCTTCACTTAAAAAATAATAATTCACATCAACAACCAAAAAAAGGTCTTTGCGTGCAAAAATAAATACGGATTAGGCTGAAAAAAGATACATAAAATGCCTTGCCGCGCTGCCCTAGCCTACCTATTCTATGGATCCATACGCACATGCACTACCCTAAGGCCTTTCAGGTCGACGACAACGATGGTTCCAGGTTATTTGCTCTGTTTTTTTTAAGGAAACTATCTTCGCGTTCGTCTCATTTGATATGTCTGCGTCATAGGCCGAAAGTCATAACAACTATGGAAGGTGTAGGTCCTAAATGAATTCAAGAAGGCCCGAGGAAGCATATTAAATTCTACTAATAGCGGCACATGCGCGTCATGATCACAAGAGTAATCCCGATAATGTTGCCGGGCGACATACTGTAGCCATTGTAGCATTTCATCAGATGCTACCCCTTATGCCCGTCAGTGAGTTCAATGGTGACTTTTTCCGTGCCATCATTGTAACCCATCAAGTAGTCCAATACTATAAAGTTTTTGACACTAGTAACTGGTGTCCTAGTGTTTGGTGCGATTAGGTGATCCAAGAAGTAATAATATTTTACTTTCTATAGCACTCTCATAAATTCACGCAAATATAAAACACACATTTACAATATGACAAGGTTTTTATTCATCTTCCTGTCGAAATCCTTCAAAAAAACAAATTCATTTTTTAACCTAATCAAAATTATTCTTTTTGCACTCATACATCTATAACAAGTTTCTTTAATCTCAAAGCAAAAAGGTTTCATTGCAGCTAGTTAACGGTGTACTTTGTACCAAATAGGAAATAATTTTAATTTGCCTTTTCTCTTTTCAGATACACCTACATACCCACCGCTCTCGACTCGTACGCGACCTGCCTGCGCGACCCTGCTTTCTGGAAGATTATGAAGCGCATCGAGACCTACTTCGTGATGTTCAAGAACTTACTGCCGTCTTACACTCGCGAGGAGCTCCGCTTCGATGGCGTCAAAGTGGAACAGATTACGACTGACAAGCTCGTCACCTTCATGGACGAGTACGACGTCGATATCACCAACGCCATGTATATGGACCAAGAGGAGATGAAGAAAAAGCAATCCGACAAGATATACGTCGCGCGCATGCGTCGCCTTAATAGCCACGACTTTAAGGTATCCGTAGATGTACAGTCAGACAAGACCGTCGACTCCGTCGTGCGCGTCTTCATCGGCCCCAAGTACGACTGCATGGGCCGCCAGCTCAGCGTCAATGACAAGCGCTTCGACATGGTTGAGATCGATAGCTTCATCTACAAACTGGAGACCGGCAAGAACACCATAATACGCAAGTCCTCTGAGATGCATGGCGTGATTGAAGACAGGCCCTGGACTCGCCGCATCTGGGACAAGAACCTCGATACCACTACGATCAACGGCCAGCGCGTGATGGTCGACAACTGGTGGTTCAAGTCTCGGCTGGGATTCCCTCGCCGCCTCCTCTTGCCACTGGGCCTGCGCGGTGGCCTGCCACTGCAGATGTTCGTCATCGTGACCCCAGTGCGCACCGGCCTACTACTTCCCACCGTCGACATGACTATCATGAAGGAGCGCAGGGCTTGTTACTGGACCGTCTGCTTAGACACCATGCCGCTCGGCTTCCCGTTCGACCGCGAGATCGACATTACCAAGTTCTTCATGACCAACATGAAGTTCACCGACATCATGGTGTACCGCAAGGACATGACCAGTGCCAACCTGGTGAAAGACGTCGACCGCAGCGACATGATCATGAAGCGCGATGACATGACCTACCTGGACTCTGACATGCTTGTCAGGTGGAGCTACAGGGATGTCATGATGTCGAGCGCTGACAGCATGATGAGACAGTAAGACAACATTAAGTAGTGGAACGTAATAATTAATAAAGTTAAAGTTTGAGGAGTATATTACAGAATAAAATAGAGTACTAAATCGTATATTTGATTTTGTGTTACAAACATGACTAACATATTCCCTAACGTCGTAAGTGTATTCAACTATATGTAGAAATAGAAAGGTTTTCTGTAAAATATTAGATTAGAGAACAGACTTACATCGGCTGAAAAATATTGGTTCTTCAAATCGAAATGCCTTTATGAGAACTTTGAACAATTTAACAATAACTTAAAAATGACTATTCAGAACAAAAGTTTCTAAAAATCAGTATAAAAAAGAAGTTATAAATACTGTAAGCTTTTCTAAGAAAGATCCAATTTGCATAAAAACTGTCACTTGAATTATGCAAATACTCAGAAACGTAAAGAGTTTCGCGAAGCAATTACAATTTTAATCTTTATTCAAAACTCTACCTTTGAAATACTTAGGAAAAGATTTTCTTAAATGAAGTATAAAAGTTTAAATTTACCTGAATTTAAATTAAAGCTTTAATGAAATTTTAAACAAAGTAAAAAAATGAAGGCAAGAATTTGCCAATAGCATTCGTTGAATCGAAACAAAGGAATGTGAATATGATTTTATTTTATTTTATTCACAATTGGTAAACCCTTGACAACATCTCACCTGGTGGTAAGTGATGATGTTGCCGAAGATGGAATGGCTTACCAAGATTCCCCAACGCAATGGGGAACTGGCTATCTTATCTTCATGCCGGAACACACCAATGATATCAACATTGATATTTGGCGGCAAGATTTAGATAAGATGGTGGTAGCTAGCCAGGCGGGTTTAGAAAATGCCCTACCACCAACCAAACCGAGTCTTACAATTGACCCCGCCAGGAATCGAACCCGCGACCTCCTATGTAAAGCCAGTTAACTTTGCCTCTGAGCTACGGAGGCGGTTATATTATCAGTAGACTTCGAAAAATCTCATTTCAATTGAAACATTACCATCCTCGGCTTGAGAGTATCATCAACGCACGAGTGGCGCGCCGTGTATGGCCCGCGTGCTGTGGAACTGTAGCGAGAGGTGAAACGCTCTGAAGTGGGTCTATAATAATTGGAAACGCTGAACACAATAAAAAAAAACGGCCAAGTGCGAGTCGGACTAGCACTGCGAGGGTTCCGTACCACCACATCTCTTTACACAACTAGTACGAACAAAAGACATCAACGCGAGCAAAAAAATATAATAAAAAAATATTCTTTTTTTTGTTATTCAGTTCGGATTTTGGATTTTATGTTATTTTATTGCAGTATTTGTACTATAGTCACACTAATTATCACGCATGTATGTATTACCGCTTTTACGATAGAGTCAAATCAAAAATACTTCTAAATACCTTAAAAAACACGTTCTTTGTATGGAGACCCCCTTACTTTTTACTTTTTCTTATTTTTAGTATTTGTTGTTATATCGGCAACGAAAATACACATTTTGTGAAAATTTCAACTGTGTACCCATTACGGTTCATTAAATACAGCCCGCTGACGGACGGACAGACGGACAGACGGACAGACAGACAGCGGAGGCTTGGTAATACCGTTGGTCACCTGTTGGGTGTACAGAATCCTAAAAACGATTTCAATTGTAACAGCCGAGTACAATATTGGTATATTTGAGGGTACCGCACACCCAAAGCCCAAAGGGTGGTAACGGGACCCGCTACAGAACGCTGTCAGACAGACAGACAGACAGTTCGTCTGTTTGTCTAACAGCGGGATGTATTTTATGAACCGTAACAGTCAAACACTTGAAATTTTTACAGAGTGCGTATTTCTATTGCCGCCATAAAAACAAATAATAAATATTATACAATTTTAAAAATTGTTTGTCGGGGAAAATGTTAAAAAATAAGGGGCTCTCTAGACATAAACGTGTTATATAGGTATTTTAGATCTGTTTTTGATTCAGCTCTTTCGTAAAAACGGCATTATAATAGGTCTTTACCTAGGAAATTGCCGATTCAGTTTTTGAACATCGATGCCAATTTTTATTGAAAATGAAAATGTTATTGTTTTTTATTATTGACTTTATGGTGACACTACTTATGATCTTTTATTAGTAACTAGTGGCATGACTTTCATGTCCCAATCCCCTGAGCTATGTAGCATTGAATGGGACAAAGGCATTTTCTTAGTGGTCAGATGGGGAAATTTTTAGACTAGTTGATTTTCGTGAATTTTCCTGAAAGTGACGAAATCTTATGCGGCGTATTCCCAAATATGACATTAGTAACAAAGAAACGGCTGCGATAACTCTAGAGCTTTGAAATTCAAAATGTGTATTTTTTGCCTAAGTAAAGGCGATTTTTTCAGGTGAAAATTTAGTTTTAATAAATATTGTTCTTAATATTAATTTTCACCTTCAAACTTTTTATACAATCGGCAATTTCATAGGTAACGACCTAATATACAAGCGTGAAACTTGGTGTATTTTAGCACTAATTCTGAAGTTAAATAAAAAATGGCTAAGTGTGAGTCGTAGTCGCGCTAAAAATACGAAATGTATGAAAAAGAAGCATTTTTTTTGTCGCTCGCGTTGATATCTTTTGTTTGTAATGTAAATAGGTATCACTGTCATAGTTGCGTGGAGGGTGTGGTGGTACGGAACCCTAGGAGTGCGATTCCGACTCGCACCTGGCCGGTTTCTTTGCTGTTAATTTCCTTAAAAAGTACTGAATTGATTGTAATAAAATTTATATGGGACCATCTAAGAAGCATAACCCTATCAATCAGTTTACAATTGGCGACGAAATCGAGTAACATGCACTAAACGAGAAGACGAATTGGTAACCTCTATTTTTTCCAAGTCGGTTGAAAAAGCGGAGCATGCATAGCAGCTCTAATAGGTTTGAAGTGAGCCGGATTTAGGTGTACACAGAGTGTACCAAGCTGAGAGCAGGACTCACGAGGTAAATTATCCCACTTTCACCAAGATAATTAAAATCAAATCGCAAATACAACAAAGACTTCCTAAGCTGAATTATAAGCTGATCGATTTAATGCCACGGGCTCGTCATTAAAAGCTAGTCACGTAGCCGGACCAAATATATCTCAACTGAACAAGGAAATTGCTGCGCGAGTGCTTTGCGGCGTTAAACCATTTTTCCTTTCCAGTGATTGGTACACACTTAAAAGTCCACATATTGAAAACTGCTGAACCGTTTGATAAAACTTGTACTGTTGGCTGATTTGAAATATATTTAATCAAAAAAAAATGTGGCGATATAGTTAGTAAATTCGCTTCACACCAGGAGGTCGCGGGTTCGATTCCCGGCGGGGTCAACTTTGTAAGACTCGGTTTGGTTGGTGGTAGGGCACTTTAATAGCCCGCCTGGCTAGCAACCACCATCTTACCTAAGTCTTGCCGCCAAACATCAGTTGTTAACAGCATTGATGTGTTCCGGATTAAAAATAAGATGGCCAGATACCCATTGCGTTAAGGGAATCTTAAGCGCGTTAAGGGAAGGGTAAGCCTGCTTCCCCGAGTGCACCCCTGCCCTGGCGTAGTGCCTATTCACGTTTGGCGGCGCGACAAAGGAGGCCGATAGCAGCAGCTTCTTTGTGCCGCTATCCAGTTACCAGTCGCGCTACAGCACTGCAGCTGCAGAGTTGTTTTTGTTGCAACGAGTGCTGACCGCTGTTTGCTCATTCTAACTAGAGAGTTCGGCTTCTGTCGAGTTGAAGGACTTGTAATGATGTGCGGATATTTGAGGGCGTCACCACTTTCATCAACTATGTAAATTAACATAAGTACTCGTATCACTGAAACATTTATACTAAATCAATATTTATATATTTTTCAAGCGACTTCAAAAAGGAGGAGGTTCTCAATGCGTCTGAATGTTTTTTTTTATGTATGTTACTCATAACTTTTTCCTGAGTGAACCGATTTTTACGGCTCTTTTTTATTTTAAAGCTAGTGCTTCCCGTGTGGTCCCATATAAATTTTATCAAAATCGGTGTAGTACTTTATTAGAAAATTAACAAAAACCAAAAATAATAATGCAAAAATGTACTAAGTTGTTGCGATGGAAGTCTCCCATAAAAACTGTAAATACAGAAAAATCAACTGTAATAATTGAAAACGCTAAACACGTTAAAAAACCGACTTCCATCGCAACAACTTCGAACATTTTTTTATTTTTATTATTTTTGGTTTTTGTTAATTTTCTAATAAAGTACTACACCGATTTTGATAAAATTTATATGGGTGAAGAACTAGCTTTTGAATAAAAAAAGAATCATCAAAATCGGTTCACCCAGTCAAAAGTTCTGAGGTAACACACATAAAAAAATAAAAAACATACAGTCGAATTGAGAACCTCCTCCTTTTTGGAAGTCGCTTGAAAACCTATTAACTCGTATTTAACGCCACGCGCCCAGTGGTGGTCCGCGCGGGGCTCTTTGTGCCAAATTAATCGTGTCCAGCCGCACACGCACGCGCGGGTCACGACCTCTGTGCGGTGCTCGCTGTGCTCGCTTGCTGTCTCCTCCCAACTCCCAGCGGCGCGGCGGCGAGGTATTGAATGAAACCACTGGCCTGTGTCACATATGACTAAATAGTTACTTCGTAACAGATACATCACTCCCATACAAAAGCGTAAATACCTACGCTACAACAGCCTACAAAATCTTAATAATAATACCAGCTGTTTGCAGCGAGAAGAAATGTACCATAACTACGCATACAGAGAGTTGAGATTGTTTTGCCCGCCGCGCGACCACGTACCTATGATGATTTTGGTAATGAAACGAATGTTGTAGAAAATCAATTATTATATATTTGTCGATCAAATATGTTTGAGTTTAATAAAATGATAGATGCATTTTCCCTTCCCTGAATGCCCGATTATTAAATTTTAATGTCTGCCTGTGTGCGTTCGAGCTAATGAACTAATTACATAGGTGGTGTTCGATCAACCGTAATCCTTGATCATATTATAAATGTCAAAATGTGTTTGTTTGTTGCCTTTGCACGCTTCAACACCTCAACCAATTTTGACGGAATTTGGCAGGCAGGTAGCCTGCGTCATGGGGAAGGACATAGGCTACTTTTTATCCTGTGAAAATAGCATCGTCCAATACAGTTCCCGGGAAACTGAAAAAAGGATTCTTCTTATTTGATTTCATTAACATCGCAACGGAGCAACGGATTGTTGTGATGTTTTTGCACAGAGCTGGATAGGGTGTGAGCAATGACATAGACTACTAATTAGCATAGCTTGAGATAGTTCCCGAGGGATCTGAAGTAAATTCCTGTCTACGCTCGCAAGCTGCTTGCGTACCACTCTCCTTCACAAACACGCATAAAATGATGCCCTGGCGAGCCAAGCCGCGGAAAAAAGCTATTGTAAGTATAAAATTACATATATAACTCAGCTTCGCCCGCCTGGACATCGTTCTTATGACTGTCTTCGAGGGGGAGTGGTGCGCGAGCCGCAAGCGGCTCGCAAGCGTGGCCATGGGTTTTCTCCAGATCCTTCAGGAACTATATCGGGCTATTCTGATTAGCAGTCTATGTCAGTTCCCATGCTCAACCAATTATATACAAAAATCACTTCAATCCGTTGCTCCGTTGCGACGGCGACGAGCGTGGAAATAAGTTTTCCCCAGATCCCTGTGCTAGTTTTGTCATTTCCCACCCTCTTACCAACCTATACTCTTTTCAAAAATATCAACAATCCATTGTTCCGTTGCGATGTTAAGATATTAAATAAAAAAAGAGTATTTTTTCAGTTCCCTCAGGAACTGCATCGGACTATGGTATTTTCCCGGGATATAAAGTAGCCTATATCCTTCCCAGTGACACAGGCTACCCGCATGCCAAATTTTATCACGATTGGTCAAGATGTTGAAGCGTGAAAAGGTAACAAACAAATAAATAAACAAATTTTCACACTTGTAATATTAGTAAGGATTCTTTTTAAAAGAGGTCGATTCACAAAGACAACTTTTTATATTTGTTTTGCCGTAGTTTTTTTAATATTTAGGTAAATTATGTTAAGCCAAGGGCAATTAATATTCTTAACTCAATAGTACCTAGTTGGGGCCGAGCGCCCAGGTGGCCCCGGGCTGGGCGCTGTCAGGGCGGGCGGCGACATTCCCTCTTTGATGTCCTTTCGTCTTTGAGAACACGGCTTGCAGACCTGGTCTCTTTAGGAAAGTCTTTGAGTTGTGTAAAATTGAAACTTTGGGTCAAATGGTTTTTTGTCACTCGCAGGAAGATGGATGGATGGATAAGAGGGTAATTTATAAACTGCCTTTATACGTACAAAATTAACACGAAAAAATAGTTAAACACAGTTAATTTACTACAAGTCAACAAAAAATAACATAAAATAATGTAAGAATATATAAAGTAAGAGATAACTTCTCTAACATAATACAAAAAATCTTAAACATGAGAAAAAAAGATAAAACAATAGTACTACTAAAATGAAAAATAAAAAAAAAACTGTACGGCATCTCGCACTAAACTTTCTCGAAATTGTTTTTAAATAATTACCCGACTGCAAAGGAAGGAAGGAATTTCTGTTTCATACAAAAAAAAATTTTTTTTTAATAATTTTGATGAATTCATGTTGCGTGACCAAATATCATAATATACTTAATCGTAATACGTGACAATTCAATAGCTCCAACCATTTGTGAGTAAATCTCAAGTTTAAATTTTATTTGTAGGAGAACCTTACAGACACGTTTTTTCCCAGACCAATGGGTAATTATACTGTGTAATAGATAAACAAACATAAACAACTACGACGTGCAAAGTTTCATTAAAACCGTTCAGAGTCGTTTTTAAGAAACAAAATAATTTTAGTTTTCGTTGTACGACAGCAACTCTTCGGTTTGAAGGTACGAAGAAACTTTTGATAATCCCCCTAAAGTTCTAAATTTTAGCCTCCAGAGCCAAGCGTGACGGACGGACGCACGGACGCACGGACGGACAGAATTGTCATATTCGGTTCTTCGGTATGTTTTTTTATTTTTTTTATTCACAATTGGTAAGCCCTTGGCATCATCTCACCTGATGGTAAGTAACGATGACGCCGAAGATGAGAGCGGGCTTACCAAGATTCCCCAATGCAATGTCGAACTGGCTATCTTATCTTCTAGTCGGAACACATCAATGTTGTAAGCACTGATGTTTTGGCGGCAAGACTTAGATAAGATGGTGGTAGCTAGCCAGGCGGGCTTAGAAAATGCCCTATCACCAACCAAACCGAGTCTTACAAGTTGACCCCGCAGAAAACGAACCCGCGACGTGTGAAGCGAATGGACTAACCATTACGCCACGGAGGCGGTTAAAATGTGTTAATGATATAGAACTCATTTCCATGAAAATTGCAAATTGTTTAATTTCGCGATAACAATACTTCCTCTACCCTACGCGCTGCTCGAGACACGTCCTGCGGGCTCGAGAAAGTAAAAACGAAGGGTGGAGCTTCGCCAAAGGGACGAGACTTATGCGGACTAATGAGTTTATCAATATTCACTAGGGAATGAATCGCTAAGTTCATATTCATAGTATCCGAGCAACATTTAATTTGATTGACCTTTGTCGTTTTACTCCTGCCACCGTTATTACTCATGAACCCAGATAACTTTCATTTTTTTAATTCACTTAATTTAAATCTTTTGTGAAGAAAATAAGTGTTACACAAACACTCTAAAAAAGTAAGTGTGTGGTTTTATAAAACCACGGTAAAAATGAAACTTTACAGAGGACGAAACGATCATGGATGCTCTCGCTACGGTAGTACTATTATATATACTGTGCTACGGTACAGAGGACGCAACGATCATACCGTCAGACGAAAGCGACCGTCACGCGACATGCAATACACGGACAAAAAAATTTGAGACGATGTAATAAAAGATTCAAAATATGAAAACATAGACTAGGTAATTAAAGAAACTAATAATATGTATATTATTGTCCTTTTTTAATCGTCGCGTCAGTATTTATTCTATAATTTTTTTAATGTTAAAAAGTGATGGATGGATTACCGGGTCCATGCATGTGTTGATTATATTAATTCTTGCATTATAAAATCGTTATATGTCCAAAAAGATTATTTTTTAATTAAATTAAAAAAAAATAACTAAACTATTTATAAAAAACGGAACAACGCCAATTGTGAAGAAAAACAAAAACAAGAAAATCATTAATAATTAAATAACATTATGTACACAATTTTCACTATATTTGGCACCCAATTGTTGTAAAAACCGAGAAGTCGAATAATCAAAGACAAGTGGTGCCATCTATTATTTATCTTTGATACTAGTTCGTTACCTAAGAGAGTAGGCGTTATTATTGCGCTATTAAAATAATTACAAATATGAATTTGGCAGAAGATTGAACGGTATGTCACTCGTACCCACACTATACTACAGAGGGCTAAGTTTTTTTCGATAAAAAGTTGCGAACACTCATGAATCTGCGCATTATTTGTTTTAAAGAAAGTTGTTTTATTAGTAGCTTCTACAATTTGCTTTAATATCAACAGATATAAACCTGAACCTACAGTTAGTAGGAAATCCAATCCATCGTTAGATTCTGTCGTCAAACCAGTTGAGTAACTGCATCCGCTTTTACGGTACCGCACCTCAAAAGGTAAAAAGAACCCTCAAAGTATCACTTTATTGTCCGTCTGTCTGTTCGTCCACCCGTCGGTCCGTTCATCTTTCAAGACCCTTGATCTCAGGAACGCGTGGAGGTATCAAGTTGAAAATAATATCAAATACTTAAGTCTACGATCCATTGAAGCTGAGAAAAACGATGAAAATAATCAAAATAAAATAAACAAAAAGATACGGCCATTGACATAAATGTCCAAGTTACATATTTTGATACTGACAAGTAATTCAAAACCTATAAAGTATTTTCCGTTAACCTAGAATCATGAACTTTGGCAAGAAGCAAGGTCTCACAACACAAGTAAAGGAAAAAATCCGAAAACTGTTTTGTAGTTATATCACTTTGTTTTATTAACAAACTTACAATTGTAGTTGGATAATTGACCGTGACGTATATCGATGTACCTATGGGAGAACATTTTCTCAACTAAAAAGAGTTATTAAGTTCCTCCTTCAGTAGTTGCTCGCTGATCTTTGTAGGGTTTCGTATCATTTCGTGTTTCGGTACAGAACCCTCAATGCGCAAATCCGACTTGCACTTGGCCGGTCTTTGTATCAACTTGTCTTTCAGTTCCGGTGTCTGTCGGCGACACATTAATCAATGACATTGACATGTGTCACAAATGTCGCGTGCCACGTGACATATCGTAAAAGACGCTCGCTGAACCGGCTGAGAACTAATTTGTCGCGATGTTTATCTGGCACCAGTTTCCGGATAGGAAATTGTTAGTTTTCCGGTTATAGTGCCTGTCACGATATGTTTACCGAGGGCTGGTGTCTCTGTCGAGCGACATTTTACGATTGGTTGTAAATAATATAAGATTCGATACGTAGTACGTACATGGTTCTGATTCAGTCTATACGAATAGGCTCAGAATGTCTCATATAAAATTATAATAATTTACTCTCATGAAACAAAAAAGTAAGTGTATGGTTTTATGAGACTACGGTAAAAGTGAAACTTTACAGAGGACGAAACGATCATGGCTGCTCTCGCTACGGTACAGAGGACTAAACGATCATACCGTCCGTCAGACGAAAGCGACCGTCACGCGACATGCAACGCACAGACGAAAAAATATGAGACGATGTAATAAAAGTTTCATTTATTTTAAACAAAAAAAAACGACTTGAAATCGTTGATGCCATCATCAGATCCTGGTTTCCTTATCACGATACCACCCTTAGGATATCTTCTTTCCAACAAAAAAAGAATCATCAAAATCGGTTCATAAACAACAAAGTTATCCGCGCACACATAAAAAAAAATTACGGTCAAATTGAGAAACCTCCTTCTTTTCTGAAGTAGGTTAAAAACTGGATGAGGAGGATATTACAACTGTAATAGAAATTAATGTATTAACTTTACACTTGCAAGTCTTTTTTAGACGGCACAACCAACTTTTTAAAGTTCCGTAGTTAAACTAGGACCATTATAGTTTCCTCGTGTCCGTCCGTCTGTTCCCCTGTCTGTTCGTCGGTATATTAATCACAGCCATTTTACCCAAAGACTGTTACAAATACAAAGCTGAAATTACGGTAACACAAATCCGTTACGGCTGTAAACATATCGAATAAAATCTGAGTGCCTCCGCACTTAAAAAGTGGGGCTGATTTTTTTTTTCACTTACTCCATCTTACTGAGTATCGATGAACAGATCTTTCTTAAACTATTGAGTATTACTAGAAACATGTTTTAGATAAACGGATCGTTAACGAAAAATTAAGTTGGATTTGCGTTCGAGTTACATGTCCTCACCGCCCAGTATTGGAACAGCGCATAAATTTAAAAATAAAAGTTTAAAAAGACATTCACTCAAAATTATCATCATCATCATCATATCAGCCGAAGAAAGTCCACTGCTGGACATAGGCCTAGTCTAAAAATTATAAAACAATATTTTTATATATACTTACATACAAGAGATTAACCAACAACAACGAAATCAAAGGTAGGTACGAAACAAATAAGGGGCTTACATTGTCGGTGCCAGCAAAGCCAATCAAATTTGCCTTCGATTTCCCTGGTATCCCGTCATCAGATCCTGAGTTTGTGACAATGGGGCCAAGAAGTATTTTTTTCGAATAACAAAAAAAATTGAAAATCAGACCACAATTGAAGGTTGTCTGGAAGAGATCGCTTGTTAACGATAAGACCGCCTATATGTACAACTTCCTTAATCATTGTATCTTTTGTTTTTTCTCTTATGTTGTGCAATAAAGTGTAATCAATCAATTGATAGAGAAATCGGTGAACATACATAAAAAACATACAGTGAAACATAGAACCTTTTTTGAAGTCGGTTAAAAAGGAAAATTATTACGGCTAAGGATTCTTAGTATAGTTGAGGATGTACAGTTGGAATTGTAAAAAGTTCATACAAATTAATAATAATAAATAAACATCCTTCATACATTTTGACACAAAAACAGAAATAATAACATGGCTCATCCAAAGAGTGGTCGGTACAAATAGGTGCAGCTACGTCCCGATATTATTTTAGGAATATCTTTCATTTAAATGTTTTACATCATCTGCAAAAATAACTTTGTATTTTAATACATAAATTTACTTTTGAAAATACTACAGAATCCTTCTTTGCACGTGGCTCGACACGCATTCGGCCACTTTTTTGAAATCTGCTGTTGAAAATAGATTAAATAAAAAGCTAAAAATTTTTTAGCAATTTGAGTGAAATCATGTCAGTTTTTCTATTTTTACATACACCGTCCATATACAGCGTAAAAGCCTATGTTCCAACAATCGCCGAAGTTCCCCCCACACGTCGTCGTTCCCCAGACATACGAGGCCATGGCACGCAAGGTCCGCCTCACACCACACATCACTACGCCTCACCTAGTTGCATCGAGCCCCGGCAGGTTTCGAGGTGCAACGGACACCGAACTAAGTTGATAACGACACTAAACAGTTCAACGATCATTAATTACCTTCCGCCCTCGCTGAGCCGTGAGTACGTAAGTAGTGTTGGGGTCTCAAATTCAAGACAAGATAAATATTGCACACGCTATAAAATGAAAAATAAACAAAATGAAAATGTTTACAGAGTAATTACCCGACAACGGAAAGAGGAGGGTTAAGTTTTTGACAATCGTAAAACTGAAGTGGCAGTGTGCAGGGCACATAGCTCGTAGAACAGATAGCCGTTGGGGTAGTAAAGTTCCCAAGTGGCGACCGCGCACTGCAAAACGTAGCGTAGGAAGGCCTCCCACGCAGTGGACCGATGACCTGGTGGAGATTGCGGGAAGCCGCTGGATGCGAGCAGCGCAGGACCGGTCGTCGTGGAAATCCTTGGGGAAGGCCTTTATCCCGCAGTGGACGGTTTTCGGCTGTTATGATGATGCTGTACTGCTCCCTCGTATTTCCTAAACCATACACCGATATTTACAAATGTGGTGTCTTTAGACTCGTGCTATCTCTCCGCGTGTCATAGGATACAAAGCATTAAAAAACAACAAGGAGGATTTTAAAGGTAAATTACAAAACCCAAAAATTTTTTTTTTTAGATATTCATACCACGTTTGGTAACAAAAGAACGGTATTGACAAGTACATTCTAAATACTAGCTTTTGGCCGCGGCTTCGCCCACGTGGGCATCATTTTTATAATTGTCTTTGAGGGTGAGCGGTGCGCGAGCCTCAAGAACCCTCAGGAACTATATCGCGCTATTCTGATCAGTAGTCTATGTCACTTCCCATCCTCTCAATTCTGTACAAAAAAATCACTTCGAATCGTTGCTCCAATGCGACGCCGACGTGCGCGAGCGTGGAAATGAGTTTTCCCCAGATCCCTCGGGAACTATGGCAGAATATGCTAATTAGTAAATTATTTCATTTCCCGCCCACAAAAATCACAACTGTCCATTGTTCCGTTGCGATATGTTAAAGAAATTACCAAAAAAGTGTTTTTTTTCAGTTCCCTCAGGATCTGCATCGGAATATGTTATTTTCAAGGGATAAAAAGTAGCCTATGTTCTTCCTCGTGACACAGGGTACCTGAATGCCAAAATTCATCAAGATTGGTCAAGGTGCTGAAGCGTGAAAAGGTAACAAATGAACAAACAAACACTTTTTATAATATTAGTAAGAATATAGCCCTATCGTAATCAATTTTGTTATCATATTATATATGATACATCCGTTCTCGTATTTCCACTAAGGTATAGATACGCCCTACTTATGCGTTTTTCTAGTTATAACAGGGGGGGGGGGCTAAATACTAAGTACATAACAAAGATGGCAAACCATAGATCGATTTACACAAATGGTTCGCCAGGGCATGGCACGAGCCTGTCTCGTGTGTGACGTATCGATGTGTCAACTATCACCCAGGGGGGTGGCGTGCTAAACACAAAGTTACCGCCAGATAAAGCTGTCAAAAGCTAGACTAAACGGGGAATGTTTACGAAACTAGGCGAGGCGTTACGGCACTTAGGTATTCTGTATACAGGGAATAAAGCTAATTTAAAATCTACTGCTCAGATAATATATTTTTTTTAATCCACAAATAATAAGCCCTTGACATCTCACCTGATGGTAAGTGACGATGATGCCGAAGTTGGAAGCGGGTTAACCAGGAATCCCCAACGCAATGGCGATCTGGCTATTTATTATGATAAATTAGATGTTCAGGAAAACATCGTGAGGAAACCTGCACACATCTGCCAAGAAACTCGAAGGTTGTGTGTGAAGTTGACCAACCCGTCTGGGCCCGCGTGGTCGACTAAGGTCCAATCGCCCTAATTCAGGGTAGGCTCGAGCCTCTCGGTGGGGACGTATATGAGCTGATGCGAGATGTTCAGATATTAGTTAAAGTATCTGTCTATGTCTAGTAGCAACTTCTAGTGTATATAACTTATTGAAATTCAACACTGCTCAGGAATATCTGAACACTTCGCCCGCTACGATATGTCGGATGACGACTGTTCAAAATATTACATCTCAGAAAAAGTGTGACTAGACGTATTACACACGGAGTAACAAAAATAGTACTCAGAAATACATAGATAAAAGGCTGACACAAACTTCACAGATCTCTTTACTCTTAACATCGTCTATCTCATTGCAGGTACCTATTTTTAACCGAGATCGCAAGTTTATAGTTCTACACAATGAGAAAGAGACCAAAACCTGGAGGTGATTACCTCAGGGTGATTCAATTTCTCACAATCAGTTTCCCGTCTGATCACACCGTAACACCTTGCCGCAGGTACATTGATAGATCTTACGGCTCCACAAGTGAAGATTGATCCTCTGCAGGTGTGATCGATCGCGGCTTACGTTGAGCGGTTGAAAGCAACACAGCAAGCAGTCGGGTAACTTTTACCTTTATAGTTCAAGCTATTAGGTAAGCACAGCACCACACGACCGTCGCAGGTTCATGGATTGATGGAAAATAAATACAAGCTATAGAAGGTACCAATAAGTAAATCGTATTTTTTTAAATCCGCAATTGATTAGCCCTTGGCATTATCTCAGCTGATGGCAAGTGACGATGATGCCGAAGATGGAAGCGGGCTTACCAAGATTCCTCAATGCACTGGAGATCTGGTTATCTTATCTACAAGCCGGAACATATCAATTCTGTAGTTTGGCAGCAAGACTTAGATAAGATGGCGGTAGCTAGCCAGGCGGGCTTAGAAAATGCCCTACCACCCGCCAAACCGAGTCTTACAAAGTTGACCCCGATGGGAATCAAACCCGCGACCTCCTGTTATGAAGCGAATGGACTAACCAATACGCCAAGGAGGTTGTTAATTAGCTGCAATCACAACAAAACATGCATAAAAAGATGTATACAAAGAAAAGTCCTGACTCGCTCACCAACGCCCGCCCCATCCCCAATACCTAAAGATTTTTCTCAGAGTTTCTATTGATGATATAGACAATAAAGCGGGAACGATGCCGCGGGAAAAATAATAAAACAACATGTTAAATCAAAAATCATTAATTATTATTTTTCCTTTATTTCATTTTATTTTTCTTAGTTATGAGAATGGCAATGTTTATTGAATGAAAAATTACCGATAAGTGTTAAGTGTAGATTGTTTTGCATTGTCACAAACTTGTTTGTATACCAAACACGAGTAGGAATGAACTACGCAAGTGTTGCAATATAGCAGGCAGTCAGCCACAAGGTAATGAAAGCCACCTATTTACACGACTGCCCATGAAAAAGAAAAGTAATGTTTTCAGGTCTCATGTATGTATGTATGCACGTACTATTCCACTATATCTTATAAAAGGCTTGATGGATTTTAGACTGCTTAGGTATTTATTTATTTATTTATTTAACAGTTTATTGTACACAGGATACATAAAATACAGGTATCGTTGGATTCGTCTTGATACCGCAAATGACTTATAGTCCTGTTTTTTATTTTTTACTAGCTGTCCCGGCAAATTTGTTCCACCTCAAACTACCCTACCCTACCTTACCCTACCCTATACTATACTACACTACAGTACCCTACCCTACCCTAAACTACCCTACCCTACATACGAACCTTCTCCTGGGCTGACAACGAACTCAATAAAAAAAAGAATAAGCGAATATATAGATTTATTTTAAATTTATTTTAAAAAAAAGTATTGAAACGGCGTAAAAACACTGATTAAATATATTATAGTAGTACTAGTGGCCCGCCCCGGCTGCGCAAGGGTGGATATTTATTTTTTAAACTATTTGGGATAAGCGTAGAATAAATGTATCTTTATGCAGGACATAGATGATTCATTTCATTTCTCTCCCTAGCAGCGTTGTCCGTATTTTTTTTAGATTGACATTTTAAAATTCGTAATATCTTTAGAGTGTATTTGTCAGATTTAAATAATTCAAAAAGTAATCTACAGGTATTGAAAGTTGTATTCGTAACATATTCTTACTCGGAAGCTTTACTTTATGTTTTGTTTTCATAATTTTATCTTTTTTACATCACTATCGGTGAAACTGAAAATACCAATCAGTATTTTGGTGGGCGGAATGTTTCGTCATCATCAATCGTCCTAATAAACCTTTTCCTTACCAAACAGATCCTTTAGTTTGTTCATATCATCTGTGTCTATATCTATGATTTTAAACCAGCCAATCGTGTGTGTCAGTGTCTTTGACTCACTGCGAGTGGACGTACAAAAAACGATCGAACCTAACCTTGCTTCGTGTGACAAAATACAAAATCTATCGACGACAACTGTGCCAGTAAAAGTGGAGATAAGGCAGTGTCACGGGCCCGTGGACCATCACCGTCATCGCCACGAGGTACGTACACCACTCTATACCACCTTTTGGCTGGCCACCCCTTTTTCCATCTTACCCAAATTGTCCTTGCTGACACATTTTTATTGAAACAGTCTTGAATACGAAATGATTTATTTAGATGAGGATTAATACAAAGGCATGGATTGTCATGGTCTGATTTTGGGCGGCATTTCTATCAACTTTGAAAAAGTAGTCAAAGTTACATAACTACAATACTTGGACATGTAGTATTGCGTTTTTTTTGTTCCATCATCAATAGTTTCCGCAGCGCATGCGATGGTAGACATTTTATGGCAAATTTTCTTATACCGTGGGTTACATTATTGAAGTTTTAGTAGGGATCCCTAATTTTTTCTAGTAATATGTTACTCAGGGATAATGTAGCATTCTAATGGTGAAAGAATTTTTGAAATAGTTTCAAAATTTTTTTGGATTCGTCATTTAGTAAAAGAATCCGGGTGGTACTAAGCCTGCGCCATTCATCTGCCTCTCGGCCATTAAATATCATATTTTATAGCCATGTCACACAATGTATTTCTTTTATACCATAAAATGTAGCTTAATAACATATTTTGATATCCAAGCTGCAGATGCTGGCCTTATACAATCAAACGGCGGTTTGCAGTTTAAGTATTTTTGCTATCTTTTTTCTGTCAGGCAAATTTTATGAGGTCTACCTTGGGTTAGATTATTGAAGTTTTAGTAGGGATCCCTAATTTTTCTAGAAGTAAATAAAGCTTATGTTAATCAGGGATAATGTAGCATTCTAAAAGTGAAAGAATTTCTGAAATCTGTCCAGTGGTTTTTGAGTTTATTCATTACAAGCAAACAAAATTACATAAAAATCTTTCCACTTTATTATATTAGTGTAGATTACAGTTGTGGGCCGAGGGTCATGGGTTTGATCCCCACCCAGAGAAAACATTTGTGTAACGAACAGGTTCATTAGCTCCATGTCTGGGTGTTCCATATCTATAAATGTATTATTTTATACATGACAATGTGTTTGATGCTCAAAAGTTACATTTTAATAACTGGAAGAATGGAAGAGAGCTAATTTAATTTTAATATTTTTACATGCCTACGTTAATTTGCAAATTCATCAAACAAGCCGATGTAACGCACCGCTGACAGTTAACAAATAAAACTTTTGAACAAAGCGAAAGCGAGTTAAAAACGGCACACCCGTATTTTCAAACACATTAGGTTGTGTTTTGTCTCCAGCTTGCTACTCCAAACATACCCTTGTCTACGACATACAGTTGGCTCTTGCACAATGTTATGATTTACTTTATTCGGGGCAAATATTTCCACAACACCAACTGCTCCGTCCAACTGTTGCTCCTGTCTTTCTGTCTCAGTGCACTTCGCTGGATACACCGACGACTTCAAAATGTGGCAAATTCTAAATCGTCAGTCATTAGTTTATACAAAGAAAATATGTATATATAGAGATCCCTTCCCCAAAAATCCTTGTATTTACTTTAAAATGATGATGGTTAGATTTTTATCATCATCATCAGCAATTCAGCCATCACCACAAATGATTTGTGAAGTGTACATCTCTATACGAGACCAGCGCAGTCTCTCTACCGCGGGACCGGCGAGGTACGTTTCCGTTTGCTTTTAAAGAGAACCAATAAAACCCGAAATAAAAAAAACTGTCTTTATAAAATGTATCCTACGCCACGCAGGGTATTAAGACGAATCTTACGACTCCTGGCACTCCAAAATCCATCAAGCTGATCGGGCTACAAGTTCAGCCAGAGAAACATATATACTTACTAGCATACAATATACATACACCCCAAAAACATCGGGTAAATATAGATAAAGAAGCAAAATCTTTAACAGCCTCCGTGGCGTAATGGTTAGTCCATTCGCTTCACACCAGGAGGTCGCGGGTTCGATTCCCGGCGGGGTCAACTAGTAGGACTCGGTTTGGTTGGTGGTAGGGCATTTTCTAAGCCCGCCTGGCTAGCTACCACCATCTTATCTAAGTCTTGCCGCTAAACAAGCTACCACCATCTTATATAAGTCTTGCCGCTAAACATCAATGTTAACAACAATGATGTGTTCCGGCTTGAAGATAAGATAGCCAGTTCTCCATTGCGTTGGGGAATCTTGGTAAGCCCGCTTCCATCTTCGGCACCATCGTCACTTACCATCAGGTGAGATGATGCCAAGGGCTTACCAATTCTGAATTTAAAAAAAATGTAATGCAAGTTCAGTTTTCAATCAGAGAAGGTCTGCGATAGCAATGGAGGTGTATAAGAACATTTTGAGAAGGTGACGATGTGATGTAAAATTGTAGTTTTGTGCGGAGGCCGCCTTCAAGTCAAATTAAGCGTGCGTGCGCTGCCGAACAAGTAACTATTTAATAATCTGTGGCCGAACCCAGAACCGGGGCATTAGCGCGAAATCGCTGGCGACAGCTGCGGCCCAAGGTCGAGGGGCGTTGAGCGCGAGGTGCGGGGCGCGGGGCACGGGGTGTGTTCAGACGGAAACTAATTTCCATGTGATTGTGATTATCCTACAAGTTCCGAGTGGTCGGTTACAAATATAAAAACCAGCCAAGCGTAAGTCAGACTCGCGCATCGAGGATTCCGTACCACCAAGTACAAAACACACATGTTCAAAAATTATACGTATTCATTTTAAACAAAAGACATCAGACCTTTGATTTTTATTTGGAGGAGAACCTTAGGAGAACCAAAGTAACTGACACAACTCTTAACATCGCTAAACTTATGTTGTTAGGGGCGGGCTGGTATCCGCAACCAGGCGACCACTGCGCCCATTTTGCGTGATTGGCCGGCATCACTACCAGCCAAGCCTTTAAGAAGTCCAGTAGCCCCCGTAGGTTGCCGACGACTTCCTAATGTCGCCATCGCTAAACTTAAGTGTTAGTGGGTGAGGCACATAGCTTGTAGAACAGTTGACCTTTGGCGTGACGTAGGAAGACCAACGACTGATCGTTCATCGGTCATCTGTCTCTTCACCTGAGTGAAGGTTGTGGGAAAATACTGGATTTGGGCAGCGCAGGGCCAATCGTTTGAAAAGCCTTTGTCCAGCAGTGCACATAAGGATAGTGGAGGGAAAGAAAGCGGCTGATACTGAGCTTCCGTTGGCGGGTTTAAGTTTTAAAGTTTAACAACATATTTTTGTTAGGTGGCGGTTCTGAATACACCGCTCGTGTAAGCGTGAAGGTGCCCCTGGTGTTCCTGAACTATTGGCCCCAGGGAAACGGTTTAGGGTATCCGAGACAAAATGTTTTCAAGTAATGACTCTGGAACTCGACATTATGCGTGGGTCGACAGTCTGACACGCGATTTGCATATTTTTTGCCGTAATATTTTTGAAATGCTCGTCGAACTTTTATGGAATTCATGGCAAAACTACTTTATAGTGGCCTCGATTTCACGAATCTGAAAGCTCTGTGTAAAATCCCATAGCCTCAAAATCAACGAGTAGGTATGATGTGGCAATGGTGGCGCAAACTTTAAAAGTAGATTTGTCGTTTGTGCGTCTAACATTTCTCAAAATAGTTTTCGTAGGTATACCACTTAGGCGCTTTGCACGGGCCGGTCAATTTCGCCGCCAACGATAGCACAAAGAGAATCCTATACTACCAACGCACATGGAGGACAAAAAGACCGCGCCGCAGGTGCCCGGCGGGCACTAGCGGCGCGGCATGTCCGTGGCTACCCGCCACAGATCACACAAACCAGTTTGTATGCAGTACCACAGACGGCGGCGCGGGGCGCCTAGCTCAGTCCGCGCCACGCTTCACTAGAACGAAAGTACTGAACTGACCGCCTCTGTCCCTCGTGTGCTTTGTGTACGCGGCAAGGGGAGCCGCGGTCATCGACGGGCAGACGCGGTCTTTATTGCTTCGCAGTCAAACAGACTGCCCCGCCCCGTCGTGTGCAAAGCGCCTCATGGCATATTGCACAAGGTTCATCTTTACAGGGTTCGATCACCTAACCCCAAACTGTTTTAAGAGGGCGTATAACACAGCGGGGCGCTCAATGAATAAATCCAAAATAAAAACTTGAAACAAAAAAAATGTAGAAGTAGCCCTCAGTCACCTTCAATGCTATTTAATTTTTAGGCGTTATGTTTATACGAGTTATTATGTGAGTACACATTGACATTAGTGTAATTTTAGAGGTAATTTCGTGATTTATTTTTATCGCGGAAATAATGAGCAATCCTGTTTTCGCTACGGTCTGTCCTCAACCAGACAGTCTATTAAAAAAATCGAATTTTATGGACTTAATTTCTAAAAAGTTCATTTTGCTTTACACTTTCCCTGACAAATAGAATAAAGTGCGCACCCGCTGCACGCTTCACAACGACAAAAGGTCAATCTGTGCCACCTTGGCTTGTGTATTTCATTCGGCGACACAATATGAACTGCTATTTTTTCTTGATATTATTTTCCTTCTTCCATGCGAGCGCCGCTTGTCGCCTTATGTACATACTCATAGAACCCGTATTTGATAAAACGACTCTTCATATCCTTTTGTCGCTCGCTAGAATTGCCAGAAGTACGTATTATATATCTATTAGCGTTATTAAATAGATAATACGTGTTACATCTTAGTGTTGTTGAATATTTACTTTTTCTGCGGTCTCCGGAAAATGAAAAAAAAACACAAAACATCCAGCAAGTGATACTCCATCAGCAGTTTGCTATGATCGGTTTTAGTCAATAAAGGTTCCTCATACAATATTTAAAAAAAACGTTATACATTTTATTACAATAAATTGCAAAAAAATATACCTCATAAGTATTCATTTTAAGTTACATTTTTAGGGTCCCGTACACCCAAAGAGTGACCAACGGGACCCTATTACTGAGCCTGCGCTGTCTGACCATCTGTCAGCGGGCTGTATTTCATTAACCGTTATGGGTAGCCAGTTGAATTTTTTACAGAATATGTATTTCTATTGCCGCTCTAACAACAAATTAGAATAAAAGGGGGCTCTCCATATATAAACGTGTTTTTTATTAGTCTTTAGAAATATTTAGCTCTATCGTAAAAAACAGTAATACATACAAGCATGAAACTTAGTGTGATTATAGTATTAACACTGAGGTAAAACAGCAAATACTAAAAATCTGCCAAGTGTGAGTCGCACTCGCGCTAAGGAGTCCGAACTGAATGACAAAAAAAAGGATATTATTGTAGCTTGCGTTGACGTTTGTTTGTAATGTGAATAGGTATCGTTGTCACTATTACGAGTGCTAGTTTAACTCACACTCGGCCGGCTTTTCTAATATGACCACACTTTTAAACACGTATTTGTTTCATTTACTTTTACCCATCTATAATATAATAAAACTGTAGCGGGGCCGTGTCTGTACATGAAATATTTTTGGAAAATAATAACTGTGGTGGACATTACTAACGATACAGAGGCCAAAACAACAACTTTTGGAATTTTTGTCTGTCTGTCTGTCTGTCTGTATGTTCGCGCATCACGCAAAAACTACCAGGCCGATTTCGATGAAATTTTGTATGGTGGTTCCTTATAGCCCGGATTAACATATAGGATACTTTTGATCCTGGAAAATTCAGGAGTTCCCGTGGAAAAATCAAAAGTATTCATTTATGGAATGGCTCACCACGAAAATGTGGCTTGACCTATTACAATCAAATTTTACACGTTGATACCCTTATCGCGAACTAAAACTGCGACATTGCGAACCCAAAAAAAATAAGGGTTCCTGCAGGAATGCAAAAAATTGTATCTTTAGAATGGCTCCACGTAACAATATGAAACCTTTACATTGGGATGGGGTGTTTTGATCATCATTGTATAGTCGGGTATTCTTTATCCCGGAAAACTAAAGAGGTCCCGTGGGATATTATCTATCGTTTCTTACATTATTAACAATAGAGTACTTTTTTCCACAAATTAGCTACACATACCACACATTATAAACATAGCAGCAGAATGTCAATAGATGGCACTGCACAATAAAACGCGCTTAAGTTGTATTAAAACATTAAAATATTATTTCATACTTTCGAGTGGATTTCTTTTATGTATTTTTCAGCATACGCTAATTTACACAACTCTAACTCTGGAACTATGGCACGAAGCGATGTGTTTCATAGACGAACAGACAGGTATTTTTTTACAGACTCCAATCGTTTAAAAAAAATTAAAAACACATAAATCGAGTTTAGCATCTTTTAACAGGAGGCACAGATATGGGAACTCTTCTGACGGCGACTATTTGCGTGTGGCAGTTGCTCTCCGCCTGCAATATTAATATCTATGAACCTCATCAATGTATTTGCGGGTCCACGGTGGAGGCAATTGGCCATCACTCACTGAGTTGCGGTCGTTGTTTGTGAAGATTCCCACGTCACCAATTCCTTAATGACCTCACTCGGAGGGCACTGGTCTCGGCCAGATGGAATTTTCCATCTTTGATGCAGCCGCTGGGCTTTAGTCGATCTGATAGCAAAAGGCCGGAGGGTTTAAACAGGTTCCATGGCAGAGAGGAACGTGCCTGCTTTGGGACGCCACTTTTTCTGCCACACACCTCACCCGTACGGTACTGCTGCTCTATTTTCGGCGAGAAAAAAGCATAGTAAATACTCGGTCTTGGAGGCAAATTACTGCTTTTTGCCGCTGGTCTGTGAGACAACCGGCTGCTGAACCCTCAGAGGCCTTTGCCTTCATTAAGGAGATTGGCCGTCGCCTTCGAGAGAGGAGATGTGACGTGAGGTCCTACCTGCTGCTAAGGTTGTCTATTGCCATCCAGAGCGGCAACGAGAAGTGCGTCATGGGCTCCTTTGGAGCTGATACGACTAGAGGATTTAACCGATATTAATATTTTTAGGGAATTTTATTACTAGATTGATATAATGATTTGAATTAGGTTTTTGATAATAAAGGTATATGTGTTATTTCATCATATCAGTTTATATACGTCCCCACCAAGGGGCTCGACCTGCCCTGAGTTAGGGCGATCAGGCCTTAGACGATCACGTGGGCCCATTGCCGGTTGATTGACTTCACACATAAGCTTCGAGTTTCTTCGCAGGCGTGTGCAGGTTTCCTTATGATGTTTTTCTCACCGTAAGAGCGTCGGATAAACGTACATACCAGTATGAAATCGATATTCGTATAGATATTGAGAATTGACAGGATTCGAACCACGGCCTTCCGGACAGGAGGTAGTGGCTCTAACCGTTCTGCCACCGACGCTCTATATGTTATTTAAGATTTAGAAATCCTTACTTAATATAATAAATATGAAAATGTGTTTGTTTGTTTGTTACCTATTCACACTTCAACACATCTACCAATCTTGATGAAATATGGCATGCCTGTATCACTGGGAATGAAATAGTTTATTTTTTATCTGTGAAATTATCATAGCCCTATGCACTTCCTGAGGAAACAAAAACAATACTCTTTGTTCGTTAAGTTATTAAAAATCGTTACGAAGAAATGTGGTGGTGTGATTTTTAGCACGGATTAAAGTGATTTTTTGTATAGAATTTGTTGAGGGGGTGGGGGGGGGGGGGGGGGAAGTGACAAAGACTGCTTATCCGAATAGCCCGATACAGTCCCTGAGGTACCTGGAGAAAACTCATGTCCACGCTTGCGAGCTGATTGCGGCTCGCGCACCACTCACCCTCAAAAAGAGTCATAAAAGCTGCTATCAAGTCATAAAAGTCATGCGGGCGAAGCCGCGGGCAAAAGCTAGTTATAAATAAGTAGGTAAGTCGTTTATTGGAATGTTAATGTTTACATACAGAATAATAGGTTACAAAATAATCACTGAGAGGTACTTAGTTAAATTACATCTTAGTGGTAGCTTTGAAACTTAAATCAATTTAAAATTTAATTTATTAACATTTTTCTAGAAAATTCCAAATTATGCTGACAGAAGCGCTTTCCGCCTAAATTGTCAATTTTTAAAAAAAAGCAGTCTTGTTCCAGCGTTCATTTTCCATTCACTCTCGTTCGTTAAGGAATGACACTCGCTCTCCGATGAATGAATGGTTTCGTTCTTTTTATCCAATCAACTGGACCTTTGGACTCGTGTACTCGTGTTTGGTTCATTGGTGAGCGTTAGAGGCTTCCAACAAAATTATTTTATTTCGGTCGAAGGTTAGAAGCGCTTAGAGGGTAGATGGTACTTTGTTTGTTACTTGTACTATGAGTTTTTCTCTTTTTTATCGTGTGGCACAATTAACCATGCTATTCAAGAGACAGACGGCGGTTGCCTAGTGTTGCACTTAGCATAGCGGTCACGTGTAGGGATTTTAGATTTACACCTACGGACGTGTTCGTACACATGTGGAATCAGATGTGAAGGTTTCCTCACGATGTTTTCCTTCACCGTTAAAGCAATCGGTAAGTATATGTACGTAAGTTTAAAAACTCATTGGTACATTGGCCGTCTGGATTTGAACGCAGGACCTCTGGTTATGAGGACAGAGTGGTTACCGATTGAGCCACCGACGCTTACCTGAAATCGCAAAAACACGGTACCTCTGGTTAGAAGGATCGACTCGTTAGCGGTTGAGCCACCGACATTGTGTAGTATGAGTGTAAAAGGTATTATTGGAATATTTGAGCGGCCAGGCGAATTTTCCTGTAGATGTGTAGATATTATGTTTGTATAGATAGGTACATCCAAAAAGAAGTCGACGTTTTTGACAGCTCTTCGCACCTTGAAAAATTTTCTCGAAACGACAGACAGCTTCGAGTAGATAATAATAATGAAAATAACTTTCAAAAGGAATTACAAAATACCAAAAAAAAAACAATATTTTGCTCATTGTTTTTTTCGTATTTTTTGTTGGTTGGAATGCAGTAGAGGCACCTCTCTAGTAAAGAATAAATAAATAAAACACCTATCTCCACAGCAACTGAACCCCAAAGGAAATATATAAGTACAAATTAAACTTTTTCACACGTTTAAAAATTTTATATTGTATTTAAAAATGCCTCCGTTAATTGGAAATTTTGTTACGTAGAATCAATTGGAATATATCCAAACAATGAACGAATTCGAATCACTGAATCTTAACAAAATTCTGGGCTGGTATCACGATATTAATGGAGGAAATCCTCGTGAACAATGCCTCGGTGTTGCCAGTCGAAAGGACTTAACAAATAATTACAATGTAAGGCTGCGGTTGCCCTGTTTGAATCAGAAACGTTTCAGTAATGCTCTTTCCGGGGAAACGCTCGCTCTGAATATCGGGGGGCTAGGGCACCAAATTGTATTGTTTAGGTTCAACGGCTGAATGTTTTTAATCTGTGGTTTTAATTTAGCTGGTTTGGAAGCACCTCTAAAACTTGTTACCTAGATTTTACTTTCGGGCCACTGAGGAAAGAGCGGCAGCGAGTCGCGAAGGAGTAAGAAGGTAAAAAAATGAATGAAAGTGATATGGCAAAAAAAAACTTGATAAGAGCGCCACCCATAAAAATCCAGGTTGTTTTTTACTTTCTCTAAAAATGGCTCAACGATTTTAATGAAACTTTGTGAATAACTAGGACTTTATAGAGCATATTGCACTAGTGGGTAGTTCATTATTGTAGGAAAAATCCGTTTAAGGTATACAAGGCCTAGTCTAGCCTAGGCAAAGTAAGTGGAGGCCAACAAACCCAAACTGTTTGTAATTTTGCCATCAAGTCTAAGATAATAGAGGTTGAAGTATGAAATTGCCGATTCAGTTTTGGAAGGTCAATGCCAATTTTTATTGAAAATAAAAAGTTATTGTTTTCTATATTATTGACCTTATGGTGACACTACTTATGGTCTTTAATTAGTAACTAGTGGCATGTTTTTCATATGTTCCAATCCCCTGAGCTATGTACCCTTGAATAGAACAAAGGCGGTTTCTTAGTGGTCAGATGGGGAATTTTTTTAGATCAGTAAATTATTTTGAATTTTCCTGAACGTGACGAAATCTTATGCGAGGTATTTCACAAATATGACATGTCACATGAGTAACGAAGAAACTGCTGCGATAACTCTAGAGCTTTAAAATTGAAAACGTGTATTTTTTGCCTCAATAATAGGCGATTAATTCTGGTGAAAAAACCCGACTTCATGGGGTTTAAGCCACCGTGCTCTCAAACTATCTTAACAATAGGCATATGTTTACCACTATTTAATTTTTATTAGTCCAATGCTATTTTGAGAATAAATTTTGTTTTAATAACTATTGTTCTTAATATTAATTTTCATCTTTGAACTTTTTTATACAATCGGAAATACTACCTTTATTATTTGCTACTGAACAAGTGTTTTTATTTTATGTTGATTTGTGTATGTCCTTTTACAACCAACAGGCTCTACAAGAAACTATGTACAGTGTTTTACAATTAATTTTATTTTTCTTTGGAAACGAATGAAAACTTTACAATATTATTAAACTGCCCAACAAAGAAATGATTATGTTTCTTAACCTGAAACTTGTAGCCTAAACTAACTACACTAGTCAACTTTGTCTAAGACTCAAACATCAAAATAAACTTTTTTGTATAATCTCTTCGAAAACGAAATTGGCCACCTATAAAATTTTAAACGACATAAAAACTCAATAAATAATGTTCCAATTTCAAAAATTCAAACAATGTAATTCTTCTCTTTTACATCATTTTCGATTAAATTGGCGACAGAAGGTTTATCTTGTTAAAAAGTTTATTCGTTGGAATTTTATTTTTTATGTTGAAAATTGTTTTATTTTTTATTTGAAATAAAGTATTGGTTTATAAGCGGTAATGCCACGCCGTCATTTAACTCAAGATGAAAGGTTACATACGCACTGTGGGCATGCTGGAAGCCGGAAGTACACAACGTCAAGTTGCGGATGCCATCGACTCCGACCAGTCGGTAATTCGAAGGTTATGGCATCGTTATCTGCTCACCAGGAATACGGCCGAACGACATCCAGGTAGATCACGGGTTACAACTGAGAGACAAGACCGCTTTATTCGGAATATCGTTAGGCGGGAACCTCAAACTACGGCGCAGCAACTGGTTGAAAGGCTGCAAACTCAACATCAGGTGGCTGTCAGCCAGGAGGAGACTGCACGAAGTCGCTTTACGTTCTCGTAGGCCGTGCTCACCTAGAGTGGCCAGAAGATGAGTGGGCTCGTGTGTTGTTTTCTGATGAATTCAAATTCGGTTTCCACCCTGATTTAAGGAGAGTACGCGTGTGGCGAGCTTCTGGACGTCACGAACGGCTTCGTTTTAATAAAGGTATGTACTCTACGAAAAATATTAAAATGATTTTGATAGAATTTACATAGGACCACACTTTAGGCACACCCTGGACACTTCATACAAAGGGCCAGAAATGACATTTCAAAAAGGGAATGACGGAACAAACAAAATGTCGGCGAAATCCTATAACGATCGACAACCAAACAGTAACTAATCTGTATCAATCTGGGTGACGACGGGGTGAGGTCGCAATCTAGAGAGCGGCAGGGAGTGTCCATACTGCATAACTTTAGGCATAACCTGCCAAAAAAAGAAACAAAAAATCGGTTTACAATCGGCGGAGAAATCGTGTAACTTACATAAAAACACATACAGTCGAATTGAGAATCCTCCTTTTTACAGTTAGTTAAAAGGATATGAGTCGCATTACACACTAACGACGTAACGCCTATACCTACGAGTACATACATATCGTGGAAACAACCTGAGAGGTTTATCTCGACCCCCGCTGATCCTGTGTGAGAAAGCGAGACAAATTGTGGCCCGCCCAGCTTGGACTGAGCTAAGACCTTGTCACCAACCGCGCTGGCCCAGCTCCGGGCACCGCGCCGCCGACGAAATGTGTGAAAATGTAACAATAGGGGATCGAACTGCATCAAAAATAAATTCTGAAATATGATTTCCTAAATTGCTGTCCTCTTGAAGTTTCAAAAAACCTTACTTGTGTTGTTTTTCCATCACGTCTTCAGTTTTTAAATTGATCAAATTCACAAAATAAGTTCGTCAATGACGCTAAAATTCTATGACGTCACTTGTGGGTATTTCAAACATTTTTAGAACAAAATTTCGTTTTTGACAGATTAAAAAAAGTAACTAATGACTAGCAGTCCGATCCCCTATTGTTATCGTTCAGTCTTAAAAACCGGCCAAGTGTGAGTCGAACTCAACCGGGCAAGCGCGAGTCGAACTCGCGCACCGAGTGTTCCGTACAAAAACAAGCTATTTTTCATATATAGCGCCTTCTATAGATATAAAAGGGACCTAATTGCTATTTACGTATGACTACGTAAATAACGATGCAGGTAGAAGATACTACTAGATCCTACTAGATGTCACTAGTTTCTTCACGTTTCAAAAAATAACTTATCTTATACGGAGCCCCCTTTAATTATTTTATTTTCATTATTTGTTGTGATAGCAGCAATGTAAATTCCGTATGTCATCACTGTTAGCACACACTGGTCAAAATCCTTAGTCTTGAGACACTGCGGTATTTGGGACGTGAAGATATTGCAAAGTTTCCCGAACGCTGCCCGGCCGAGTTGGATTCGTCGATTGATCTCTTTCTTAAAGTTGGACCTACCTAGCTGGACGTGGATAAGTGAGACACACGCATACACACTTTAAACTAATACATAACTTCGTTTTGGTCGCGGTTGAAAATTATTTCAAAAAACTTGAGATCAGCTTCTTTTCGACATATACAGCTTCTTCGCATTGAGAACACGATGCACGTCGTTTTTAAGCTTTTATTTAAGACCAAGGTGTGTTCCAAAGCATTTCATCTCGGTGGTGACACCTGAAAGCCGCTGCGGGCGGGTGCTCCGAAATAGCCGCCTGAAAGACGTTTTTAGGTGAAGGGTGGCGAGCTTACTACCTACCTATGTTACGTGTGTATATGGGGTCATACTCGTATGTGGCAGGTGTTCTCAAAGTACCATCTGGTGGTGCTTCTACACGTGAAACTGAACAACTTCCCCAAGGAACCCCCCCACCCCACCCGCAGTCATTCCGTAAAAAAAAGTTGACTCGTCACACAACTTAGAAGGCCCTATTGTTGGCATCCTGTAATCAGGAGTACTAGACTCCGTTTCAACATAGTTTCTCTGACGTCATTTTTGCTCACCGGTCTGTTATGCACAGTTTACATATTGTATGCATAATCTCTTATATATAAAATTCTCGTGTCACAATGTTCGTTCCTGTACTCCTCCGAAACGGCTTGACCGATTCTCATGAAATTTTGTGAGCATATTGAGTAGGTCTGAGAATCGGCCAACATCAATTTTTTTTAGGATAGTGTAGTGTAGGGTAGTGTAGGGTAGTGTATGTAGTTTAGGGTAGGGTGGTGTAGGGTAGGGTAGTGTAGGGTAGGGTAGGGTAGTGTAGTGTAGGGTAGTGTAGGGTGGGGTAGTGTAGTGTAGTGTATGTAGCGTAGGGTAATGTAGTGTAGGGTAGTGTAGGGTAGGGTAGTGTAGTGTAGTGTATGTAGGGTAGGGTAGTGTAGGTTAGGGTAGTGTAGTGTAGTGTAGGGTAGGGTAGTGTAGTGTAGTGTAGTGTAGGGTAGGGTAGGGCAGTGTAATGTAATGTAAGGCGGTTCGCAGTTCGCCGGGACAGCTAGTAAACATGTAATTGACAGCATCATAAATTAATAATAAATTAAATAAACTAAATAGCCCCCTTCTTTACTTTCAGAAAAACTTACTCATTTGGTTTTTCATATCATTTTCAATTTTTAATTTAGCAAAAATACAAAATTAGTACGTCCATGGAAATGAAAAATATGACGTCATAGTTTAATATTTCAAACATTATTAGAACAAAACGCCTCGTCACTTATCATTTCAGTACTGAATCCCGTGGATATTTAAATCCTTCCTAATATTATAAACGTGAAAATGTGTTTACCTTTTCACGCTTCTACACCTCGACCAATCTTAATTAAATTTGGCATGCAGATAGCCTGTGTCACTGGGAAAAGGATATAAGCTACTTTTTATCCCGTGAAAAAAGCATCGTCCAATGCAGTTCCTGAGGGAACTGAAAAAATATTCTTTTTTGGTTAATTTCTTTAACGGAAAAACGGATTAAAGTGACTTATCAGAAAAGCCCGAAATAGTTCCTGAGGGATCTGAAAAAAAATAATGTTCACGCTCGTCAGGCACTCGCAATCAAAGATAGTTATAAAAACGATGTCCACGCGGTCGAAGCCGCGGGCAAAAGCTAGTTACAAATAATTGTAAACGCTGAACACATTAAAATCGACATCAAGTGCAACAACAACCAAATACAATTTTGCTACATTTAGTGTTTTTGCTAATTTAAAAAAATATTGGACCAACCTGGAGACAGGACCTATCAATTACCGATATCGAACTACTCTGCAAAAAATTATGCGTTTATACATCTGGCAGTAGAGAAATTTGTTCTATGGGACTACGTTGTCAATTTAAGAGCAAAGAAAAACAGTATTCAAATATTGAAGAAAAAAACTGATGAACGTCTCGGAAATCGACGGCAAACGTTTGTTTTGAAAAAGTTAAATTTGATTTTAAAATTTCTTTGTAAGATTTATTCCTTACAAGCCACGCTATTTATTACCACAATAAAACAAAAATAACTCAGAGATAAAAAAGAAAAATATAATGTATTTGTCTTAAAACATAAGTAAATTTATATACAGATGTTAGTGTTACAAAAAAATAATTTTCGACAAACGTAAAAGCTTTTTGGTACAAGATTTTATTAGAAAAGAGTTTTTATGAATGAATATTAAAATACACGGTTCCAATTCCAAAAAAGGTGAGTACAGTATTGTATTTCCTACGATTCTATTGAAAAAAAAGACGATTCTGGAACCTTGATTCCACCTCCAAAGTTCATCATCAGATCAACTTCAAAATAACAAAAGGATCTATAATCATCTTTTATTCCGGATTTCAGCTGAATCGGACCCCTGGAAGAATGGGACTCATTTTGAGCATTTGATAATTTGAATTAATTAAATTTGAATTAAAAATGTTAAAATTCATGGACTTACTTTTATTTCTGACACTATGTTATAAAGCAAAAAAAAATCCTTATGATGAAGCCTTTCGATTGGTATGATAAAGCTACAAGGTAATTTTTTTCTCGTGTAGCGGGTTCGATGCCCGATTCAACCATGTAATTATTAAAAAATATATGAATGCAGTTTAAATTGTTTTTTAAATTAAAATAATGTCTTCTTTCAGTAAAATGTTCCATCTACAATATTCAAGGTACTTTCCCTGCATGTGGCATAGCCGTGGGACGCCCTGTACCTATATTATTATAGTAGTTGCTTCATGCAATGGTAAAATCTTTTACAATTCAGAAGTTTCGTTTAGTCCAACAACAACCGGTGTCGATGTTTGGGCAACATGAGTTCTTAATGCAGTCTAAAGTAGACGACGACGTGTTCCCCTACGAGTATTACAAATTGGTCTACTCCCGATAGGTTCTCACTTTATACAGAGCCATGTTTATGTGGAACCCGTAGTGTGGCGCGGCGGGTTGCGGTACGTTACTACACTTGTGATTTCGTGTTCACCGTCGCGACGTTCACTGTGTAAAGATTAAGTACATACTCGTAACAGCAAACGGTAACCTTTTTAGGGTCCCGTACACCCAACCCTATTACTAAGCAAGGCTGTCTGTCCGTCCGTCTATCAGGGGGCTGTATTTCATGCACCGTAATAGGTAGACAGTTGATATTTTTAAATAATGTATATTTCTATTGCCGCTATAATAACAGATACAAAAAAAATGAAAAAAGTAAAACATATTATATATATAGGGTGACCTTAAATTAGTTCTTGATAGCAAAGGATATGAATGTACTCGTGATTACAAACAACTTTCCCATAGAAACTATATGTCAAATATGAAAAAAAATATTTGGTCCTTCATACATTTTTGTCGATTTGATAACTTGTTTGTACCGAGGACCTAAAATTTTTTTCTGATTCGACATATAGTTTCTATGGGAAAGTTGTTTATAATCACGAGTACATTCATATCCTTTGCTATCAAGAACTAATTTAAGGTCACCCATACGAGTAGGGTCTCCATACAGACAAGTTTAGCTCTATCGTAAAAACGATAATACATACAAGCGGGAAACTTAGTGTAATTATAGTACTAATACTGAAGTAAAAGCACAAATAATAAAAATCGGCCAAGTGTAAGTCGTACTCACCCTTGGGAGTCCGAACTGAATGACAAAAAAGCATATTTTTGTCGCTCGCTTTGATGACTTTTGCTTGTAATGTGAACAATCATTGTCATTATACTATGTAGTTGTGTGGAGAGGTGTGGTGGTACGGAAGCCTCGGAGTGCTAGTGCGACTCGCACTTGGCCGGTTTTTTTAATTTTAATGCCCACGGGATAGAGTACTACTAAGTATAATTTCATTATTGAATCGTACATACACACCCCTTGTCTAATATGTACTTTGTACATCATTACAACTGTCAAACTTGGTTATCTACCTCCTCGAAAGATTCATCTTTCTTTATTTGGTATTGTATACTCGTGCCTATGTAATAGATGCTCAGACTCGTACAAAAACACTTTCGTAATTTGAAGAAATTCTTCGAAACTTGGTTCCTTATAACGAGCTGTCAAAGCGAACGAGCCGACGACGACTTCAAACGGAGCCTTCGAACGAGCCGAAGACTTCAAACGGAGCCTTCAAACGACCTCGATTGTCAACTCGAGACGTCGTCGGCGGGCGCGGCGGGCGCGGCGGGCGCGGCGAACGCGGCACAGGACAAAGGCAAAGTAACGGTAAATATAACAGACATAAAGCTAGTAAATAGAAAACACATTTTATTTTCTTTGTTATTTATTAGCGTTCCATTCCATTGTTTTAGTTAGTAGTCCCGTAGTGAACAGAACGAAAAACAAGTCAAGAGAAACGTTAAATTGGTAAAAGCTTTTAGCCGCCCCTGCAGGTTGTCACCTTCTAGCTCCATCATCAGACCCTTAATATAATCTAGGACCCGAGTCCTTGTCAAGACGAATCGAACAAGCCCAAACTAGATGGGGTTGCGTCGTTTCATTATAGAGTTCCCGTGGCCACCTTTGGGCTTCATCCCCAGATCAGCTCCATGTCATAATAATATTGCATTGTCATCCTATTTACACATGCATGCAAAATTTATGCTCAATCGGAGACCGGAAAGTGGACTAAATTTAACAAACAAATTTGATTACAGACACCTGAAACTAAATAAGCTCCTTTCAAAAAACCTAAAAACTTTTAGGTACAAGCTTTTATTTGAAAAGAGTTTTGAAGTTCCCCGAGTCCACATTACTAAAAACCGAGCCGAGAGGTACAGTATTTCCTATCATTTGATTGAAAACAATAGGCGATCCTAGGACCTTGATTCCACCTACGTAATTTATCATCAGATTAACGAATTAACGAATATACGAAAGGGATCTAGTGTCACCGCAAATACGGCTTCGTACCAAATTTTAGCTCAATCGGAGCCCTAGATTATATTTTAAAAAATGAAATGAAAATAGACCATTCTGATAAACTTATTTGAATATTTTTTTCTTTTTCATCACTGGTTATATTTTATGATTTTCAATGTTGAAAAGTGATGACGTCATAGGCCCAAATAGTATAAAAAAACAGGCCAAGTACGAGTCGCACTCGCGCAAAGTAGGCTGTCGTAGTCTTTTAAAAAAATAATTTGTATTTGAAAACAAAATTGTTTTTGCAGTTTTTTGTTTTTGCAGTTGGTTACAGAACATTTTGTATGGAAAATCCATGACATTTTTATAAATCCAACTGCATGTGCTAAATTGGTCGACTATTACTGCTAAATCAAGAAAGCTTACTTAGACGTGATAGGTTTTCTTTAAAATTAATAATTATGTGTCCTAATATTTAAAAAAATATCAAATATCCTGAAATAGGGATTTAGCTGCACTTGACAACAAAAAATGCACTTTATAGTATTTATCAAACGAAACCCTGAATCGAAATATGGATTAAGACGTATTAAACGTTACACTAATTAATTAATTAATTAATTACAGTTTTCTAGTACTAATAGTCTCCGAGCTAAGCCGTGGACACACAGATGGCGAAACTATAAGGATTCCTTGTTGACTTCTTCTTCGTCTGTCCCTCAATGTTGAGGATCGCGACTACAAGTGAGGTCTCTTCAATGGCTGCGGTTGATCGTGGTGTGGACTGCCCTCTGGATGTTCCCGACCACAGTTTTCTTTACAGCGTCAATCCATCGGGAAGGTGCTCTGCCCTAGCGCATTTGCCTTCCATCTGGCCTAGAATGATATGCTTCTCCAGGCTATGCTTTGCAGACCGCATAATATGACCGAAGAAGGGCCCTATGTGATGCGAGCCTCATTGTGATGTTAAGCTCTTGTAATATGGACACATTGGTCTCACATCGGTCCACGGAATTCTAAGAAGCTTCCTCCAACACCACATTTCGAAAGCATCGATCTTTTTGCTATCATTGCTCTTGCAGCACTAGGTTTCGGCCACGTATAGAAAAATTTAAAACACCAAGGTTCTAAATAGCCGCACCTTGGTTTTCCGGCGAATACCGCGGTTCCTCTGGATTTTTTCTAGTTTTGCCATTGCACTTTTGGTCATCCCGGCTCTTTGGCGTATTTCTTCAGTGATCGATGTTGACAAATGAAGGCAGCTGCTTCATTTGTCAACATCGAACCCAGGCAGACAAATTGACAGACTTTTGGTAACCGTTGAGTGCATCGGTTTTCGGAAGAAGTTGCGCTCTATTTTCAACCGACTTCAAAAAAGGAGGATTTTATTTAGTGTTATTAAATTACATAGGGTTTCGTATCTGAACGGTACCAACGGGACTCAATTACTAAGTCTCCGCTGTCCGTCAAATATTAAAGAGGATATTCAAGAAACGTGATTTTTTTGGAACATGAAAGTATTTGGGAAAGTAAATAGTGTTAAATCTTACACGATGGTAAGAACCCTTCAAGTGCGAGTCCAATTCGCACTTGACCGGTTTTGCATTATAAATTCGTTATTTTTCCAAAGGGTTTTTGTTACAGACAATGCCAATTTGCCAATGCCATCGTGAGGAAACCTGCACACGCCTGCGAAGAAACTCGAAGGTTGTGTGTGAAGTCGACCATCCCGCGCTGGGCCCGCGCGGTCGACTAAGGCCTAATCGCCCTGATTCAGGGTAGGCTCGAGCCCCTCGGTGGGGACGTATATGAGCTGATATGATAAAAAATGCCAATTTCGACGCTATTATTACTAAGGGCCATATTTTTTTTAAATTCTTGATGTACGACTCGCGGGTATCTTGTTTTGGTACGTCGGTAGAATTAAGTTTAGGGCGACATTCCACACCTTGCTATATCTCTTCCAGTTTTGGAGATCTAAGCTGCCCAAAGTACACAGTTTTCGTGACCTAACTTTTTACTAAAATACTCCCCGTTTAAGCTCAAAGACGTTTCGTCAAATTCATGGTAAAAAGCTACAGATTTGTTTGTAAATCTGATAGTTTTACTATGCTGCAATAAAAACTAACACAACTTTCGTTTGACTAATTTGAGGCTTAGACTACGTAAAAACAAAACCGAAACTGAAGTATAACCTAACGATTTTTCAGTGGGTGGGCGCAGTGTCTGTGAACAAAGGCAGTTTGTCGGCGAGCGGCATTTGTCAAAGTCTTTGTCTCTGGCCGTCAAACGAGCCGCCATTAGTAGCGGCCGCGCGGCTAATTCGCTCGATAAATAAGTGAAAAGCTTTTCAAGCATTGACCATTAGTTACTTCTTAAGGACGAGACCGCGCGGTAAAATGACACCATGATGATGAAAACTACCTCCAACCTGTCAGATGCCAGTCTGCCACACACACACATATGTCATATCAAGAAGACTACTAGCTGGACCAACTTTACAAGTACGTACAAAAAGTAGTGTTCCATGTTCTCCGTCCCATAAGCCTGTGGAACTCTCTCCTTGATTCCATTTTTAATTATCCTTCCCTAAATATTTTTGAATCTAGAGTTAAAGAACAGTTTCTAGCGCTTCAAATTTCATGAATCTGTATAATCTCTTAAATATTATATCATCACCATGAATGTGGTTATGTATGTACTTACTATACTATATATCTTATGTATGTATTATGTATATGTATTTTAGGTTATATCACTGTTATTCACGTGTATTACGTAATTTAAGAATGCATATTTATTTAAAATATATATTTAAATATTAAAAATATTCTATGAATTCCTTTATTGGCCACAGTACCCCACAATAATGTTTTTCCATGTTTCCTCCACATAACACCGCACATATGTACAACTTCCTCAATCATTGATTTATTTTTTTCAAAAATTACTAAAAATCAAATATTGGTATGGGTGCTTCCTTGCCGTTCCATCACTAATTCGGGACCAAGTTTTAATTGATTGGCGCTATCGTCGCTGTGTCTGCGTCGTCTGACTTTATGTCTACGGACGCGTTTGAAAGGACCTCTAATGTTTCTGTGGCAGCAGAACAGGAAGGCTGCCTTTTTGGGTGATTGCCACTAATGTAGGTAGGTGTACACAATGCCTATTGTCAACCATGAAGGTACCTAGTTACATAGAGGAGCTTCGTGACAAAAATAATAAGATTAAGTAAATTATTTTCTTATATCGTTTTTGAGAAAACTTGATTGGCCAGACATTAGAGTCCGAAAGCCGGAGTGCGGCTGTTTGGCTGTTTCTAATTTTATCACGCTTTTATTAGCTTCACCTGTATGTATGTATGTATGAATGTTTGTAACCGACTCCTTTGCACTCGATTTTGACCCACTTTAAAAAGACAGATTTAATTCAAACTTTGTACATTTATTAAGAGTCAGTGACAATACAATAATTTCATAAGTTTATCTCATCATTATCCTGATCAGGATCGCCAGGATTAAATGCAAAATTTAAAAATAAATATAGATTAAAAGAACTATAAATCACGCTTTTAAAGCACATCAAACTTAGAAGTGAAAAATAATTCATAATATAAGCTGAAAACACTAATGAACGAAAAATACTAGTATTATTGTGAAAAAAGTGTGGGTTGCTCGATATACGAAAAATATGGTACAAAGTGCCAAAGTGTTTTCAAAACGTGTTTTTTAGTTTTTTTAAACTATATTTATTTGCTAGGCTCAGAGCCCAGCTTCGGTTGTTTTACGTCATATTGACATACCTTTTGTGATATTAGAGCGGTTAGGTGGTGATCATCATCATATGAGCCGAAAGACGTCCATTGCCGGACAAAGGCCTCCCCCAAGGTATTCCACAACGACCGGTCCTGCGCTGCCTGCATTAAGATTTATTTGTCCTGCCCACCGCCACTTAAGTTAAGCAATTCTGTGGGCTATGTCGGTTATCTTGATTCTCCTACGGATTTCTTCGTTTCTGATTCGTCAAAGTAGGATAACTCCATCACTTTTGGGTGACCTCGAACCTTCTTATGAGGACCATAGAAAGCGACCACGTCTCGGTTCGGTAAGTCATCACTGGCAACACACACTGGTCAAAGACCTTAGTCTTGAGACACTGCGGTATTTAGGACTTGAAGATATTGCGGAGCTTTCCGAAAGCTGCCTAGCCGAGCCGGATTTCACAATTGATCTCCTTCTCGAAGTTGCACCTACCTTACATGAGTTACTTTTTATAAATTACCTATTTTGGCTTTGCACACTGGCAGTCCTGATTATGAACTGCAATTTATAATGTTGAAATGGCACGTTAAATTTACAACAGAATCAAAGCCTTTTCCAACCAGTGAATTCTATGATTAAAAGTGGCAACCGACAAGGGTATGGAACAGTTGAGTTGTGTCAACTTGACGCTTGACAGGAAGGCACGGAACGACGTTAGTAGGAACGGTTTCTATCAAGAACGTATATAGGTTTTGAACGCGGCCCAACAGGTAATGTTCGTTGATATGTCTGAAAACAATGTTAATAAATCTCTAATATTGAGGATCCAGGACCAGAACTCGAAACCTATCCAGTTGCAGCGAGGGGTAAGACAGGGAGACGTCATATCTCCGAAATATATACAGGATGTAACAAAATTGGTGTAGGTCCCATTAAATGGGGGTTGTACTCGTCATACTGAACAACTTTATCCAAAAAACTCATAGTCAATTCTCAAAAAAAAAATTGAACCCTCCATACTAAAATGCACAAAATCGGTCGATCAGCTGATCGATTTCTATGAAGAGAAAAAAAAATGTTTTCAGCAAAGTCGTAGAATAAAAGTTGTTAAGTATGATGAGTAGAAGCCCCAGTTAACAGGACCTACACCAATTTTGTTACACCCTGTATAGCCACCCTGGAAGATATTTTCAAGCTTCTGGACTGGGGTGGACTCGGAATCAATATTAACGGCGAGTACATAACCCACCTCCAATTCGCTGACGATATCGTGGTCATGGCTGAGACTATGGAAGACCTAAGCACAATGCTCGATGGCCTAAGTAAAGTCTCTCAACAAGTAGGTCTTAAAATGAACATGGACAAGACGAAAATAATGTTAAATGTCCGTGTCGCACCCACCCATCCAAAGGTTGGAGACTCTACACTGGAAGTTGTTGACGAATATGTATACCTGGGACAAACAGTCCAGCTAGGCAGGTCTAACTTCAAGCAAGAGACCAATCGATGAATCCAAATCAGCTGAGCAGCGTCCAGGAAGCTTCGCAATATCTTCACGTCCCAAATACCGCAGTGTCTCAAGAGTAAGGTCTTCGACCAGTGTGTGTTGCCAGTGATGCCTTACGGAACTGAGACATGGTCGCTTACTATGGGCTTCATAAGAAGGCTCAAGGTCACCCAAAAGGCAATGGAGCGAGCTATGCTCGGAATTTCCCTACGCGATCGAATCAGAAATGAGATCCGCCAGAAGAACCAAAGTAAACGACATAGCTCACAGAATCGCTAAACTGAAGTGGCAGTGAGAAGGGCACATAGCTCGTAGAACAGATCGCCGTTGAGGGTAGTTAAGTTCTCGAGTGGCGACCGCGCAGGGGAAAACGTAGTGTAGGCAGGCCTCCTACGCGGTGGACCGATGACCTGCTGAAGATCGCGGGAAGCCGCTGGATGCGGGCAGCGCAGGGGGAGGCCTTTGTCCAGCAGTGGACGTTTTTCGACTGATATGATGATGATGATGAATATTGAGCACTCTAAGTAGGGTACATACCTACCTGTCTTAAATATTTTTACCTGTGATTACGGCGTCCCTGCCTAATGTCACAAATGACGATTTGTTCTATTTCCGAAAAAACCTTTTGTTGGATAATGAATTTTATATTATGATGGATTTACTATTTTGTTTTGACATCCTATTTTATTTTATTTTGACTTCTTATTTAACTTAGTTTTAACACCATATTTTTATTGTGACATTGATTTTATGAATTTAGACGATTATGTTACACTTTGAAATTTTTAATTTTTAATAAATATGTAATTGGTAACATGAAATAAATAATCTAATCTAATCTACCTTCTATACGCACATATCTACTCAGTGCCACTCATTTAATCAGTACTCATATTAATTTGTTTCACAACATTTACGACAAAAGAAATAAAAACCCTTTTAAAACGATCAGCTTTCTCTTCCCAAACCTTAAAAAACCATTTCCTGCTCAATAAAACAGAAATACTCGCACTTCACTTATTCCGCATTTCAATCATCGATCTGATCTGTGGAGTGGTTCATTTGGTATTGTTTTCGTCAGATCGCGGAGTCCAATCGCAGTGGTAGGTTTTATTTAATACATGGGCCGACTCTTGTAATTGAAACTTTTAATGCTTAGCGTCGAGTTCGACGTTTTTCTATTATATTAATTAACCAATTCAGTAGTTTTTTTTTGTTACATATGTTAAAACGTTATTTTGTAGTAAAATTGTTTGCGTTACACAAATATTTGACGTCATAGATGTGTAACGTAACAAATATAAAATTGAAAACTAAATTAAACTGTCAAATGTCAAGATGAGGTTTCTAAGGGATAGTGAATAATATACTGGGTGGCGCAAGTCACGACGGGGTTGCAATAGGTTACAACTTTTTTTTTTAATTCACCTTAATTATTATGAGATATTAAAAAACACTCATGGAGATATTTTTGAGTTAGGTTTTAAAAATTACATCTCGTAAATGACCACCATTTCCAGCCTCACAAAGACGGGCTCTTTCGGAAGCACTTCTCATTACTTTCCTCAGAACATGAGTTAGCAACCGTATAAACCTTACCGTCAGCTCGAATTTTGGCCTTCAGCTGCTCGATTGTCCTGTGTTACAACGGTAAAATTATCTCTGCTGAATCTCCAAAACGTTTTTTTTTATAATTTGCGAAAACAAAACAATAGTAAATGCCAGTGCAAATGTCAGATTATTTTTTTAAAACCCCGTCGTGACTTTTGCGCCACCCAGTATATAGTTTTTAGTACGCAAGACACTCACTAGTGCGAGGATAACCCAGTACCAGGGTTTAAGAATCCCTTTTGTCTTGCCCTACCTGACTCGATCAGTACTACATGGTACGCGTGCACGTGTGCTGTGCAATGTGGCAGGCGACGCTGTGCGTGTGGCCGAGCAGTGGCTCAGACAGAGACGTCACTAATACAACATTTCGCTTTACTGTGGTTACGTCAACAACCCATAACGTCCCCACTGCTGGGGCACTGCACGGGATTCTTTCCAAACTCAGGAACGCTAGGTTCAAGGCTCCTCATACTCCACACCCGAAGGTCTAGTCCGGAATGCTGAAAATTATAGGGTTAGTGGTAAACCCCACTGTCAAAAGTTTCCAAGCCACCTATAAAGCCCTTTCCACGGCTTAACAACTGCCATCTAGAGATAGCAATGACACCAATGGGTTCAAGAGCCTTGCGAAGCACGACATAAGGGTCACTACGTCCTCCTGTGGCACTGAATCGAACCTCTTCGGCAAAAAAGGAAAAACAAGTAAAAAATATGTAACGTCTCTTTTCTTATCGACAATTGGTAAGTCCTAAGCATCAGCTTCCTACCAAGATTCCCCGACGCAATGGACAACTGGCCACCTTATCTTCATGCCGGAACGCATCCATGATTAAATTTGATCGTGGCGACAAGACTTAGATAAGATGGTCGTAGGTAGCCCGGCGGGCTTAGAAAATGCCCTTACGCCTACCAATCCAAGTGTTACAAAGTTGACCCCACCGGAAGTCGAACCCGCGAAGGCACGGAGGCAGGTAAAACTTACGCAAGGGATGCGAGGAAATTGTTAGTAACTTTAGAATTCGGCTGTTACCGAACTGGAGCAGAAACTGGTGTGAGTTATTATTGTAATTGCAGTTGTTTGATATTATTTTTGTGGATAAGAATCTTAGGAACACTAAAACTTGTAGCGGGAACTTTTAACGTGCATCGTGCCTAAATAAGTTTATATAGGGTGTAACAAAATTGGTGTGGGTTCCGTTAACTGGGGGTTCTACTCGTCATACTGAACAACTTTCTCCAAGGATCGCTTAGTAAATTCTCAAAAAAAAATTGGATCCTCCATACTAAAATGCACAAAATCGGTCGATCAGATGATCGATTTGTATGAAGACTAAAACATTTTTTTACGTTTTCAGCAAAGTCGTAGAACAAAAGTTGTTCAGTATGATGAGTAGAAGCCCCAGTTAACGGGACCTACACCAATTTTGTTACCCCCTGTATAAGTTGTGAGAAATTCAGTTTAATTGTACCCTAGAACTATTACTGTTACCCAGGTCTTGGTCTTGGGTACTACTTCCCATTATTTTGTCTCTATTCTAGTATAAACGAATAAACTCACGTAGTACTGCGTAGTAACTTGCTACACTGCTACGAGCTACGCCTTTTCGTAGCAAGTTCCTTACAGTTTACTTAGGAACGAGCAGATTCAATAAAAACCGGCCAAGTGCGAGTCGGACGCGTGCAAAGTAGGGTTCCGTAGTCTTGTGTTTATTTAAAAAAACAAAGTTATATTTGCAGTTGGTAATAGAATAGAAATCAACGAGGAGGGCCGACCCCAAATAATCGGAAAAGGCACGGAAGAAGACGTAGAGTTGATAATAGAACATTTGATACGGAAAATCTACGATTTTTTGACAAATCCAACTGCACACCTTAAGTTTGTCAACTATTACTGCTAAACTAAGAAAGTCTACTTAGCCGTCATAGTTTTCCTTTTAAATTAGCACTTTAAAGCTTAATATTTCGCAAACTTATCTCTAAATCGAAAAATGGTTTTAAAAAACTCTAAATAGTTTTGAAATACCTATTCCACGAATACCTCACGCGATAGGGTACGTCAACGACAAACAAATTACCCGTTCTTTACATGTAAAGAAGGGTCGTTTAAAGATGCCATTGTACCACTTTGTCTGCGTGATTAATGTGTATACCCATGCCAAATAACAGCTGAGCTAAGTCGCGGAAAGACGGACAGACAGACAGACATGGCGAAACTAAAAAGGTTCCTTGTTGACTTCAGAACCCTGAAAAAAGAGTGTTAACTTGTTTTCTTCGTGTTTTGTTTGGTACAGATTTTGCAATCGAAATTTAACTGTTCCCGATGAGATGACTTGAAACTTTCAACACAGCTTTAAACTTCAACTTTAATGCTTGAAACTTTCAACACAGCTTTAAACTTCAACTTTAATGTAGTGAGATAGAGAAGTGGCCAATAGCAGGTCGGGGAACGCGCTAAGAAGGGTTCCATATCCATAGTCTTTTCAAAAAATAATTGTGTACTTTGCAAAACCGGTAAAGTGCGAATCGGAACCGCGCACATAGGGCATCATCATACCATTCTTCACATTAAAAAAAACTCGTTTTTTGTATGGAGATTTTTACTTTTTCTAAAAATTTGAAAAAGTAAAAAAAAGTATTTGTTGTTATAGCGACAACAGAAATGCATCTTCTGTAAAAATTTCAACTGTCTAGCTATCACGGTTCATGAAATACAGCCTGGTGACAGACGGACGACAGCACAGTATTAGTAATAGGACCCTATTTTACCCATTGGGTAGGGAACACTAAAAACAAAAAAACTAAGATGTTTTTGCAGTTGGTTTAGAACATTATGTATTGAGAATCTATGAACTTTTTGAAAATCCAAATAAGAAAGCCTACTGAGCTGTGACAGTTTGTATAGTAAACTAATGACAAGCCCTACTATTTTCAATACTTTTTAGGTTTCAGCTATCAGAAGGTGGAAACACGTAACGCGAACAAAAATCTGCAGTTAATAACTTAATAATATAGTAAATGAATTATCTAAATGTGATTTTGTGTGTGTAAAAAATATATATTTAATGACACCCAACACGACGGAGTGCGTGAATAAAATGAATTCACGCCCACTTTATTTTTTTGGTTTTTAGGCGTAACAGATCTGGGGAATATTGGTAAGCCCGCTTCCATCTTTGGCATCATCGTCACTAACCACCAGGTGAGATGATGCCAAAGGCTTACCAATTGAGAATAAAAAAAACGATTTGTAAAATCAAACCAAATTTCAGCATTACATCTACGAGTATAATAGTCTGCGTAAAATTGCTGAAATATACCGACGGAGAGACGGACGGACATGGCAAAACTATAAGGGTTCCTAGTTTGACTTAAAATCAGAAAATAATAATAAAAAAATATACATGTTTCACATTTTTATTAAAGGTAATAAAATTATTTATTTGTTTTTATTACATACAGTTATTGAAATTATTAGCATTAATTTTAAGCCAATATCAAGTTTTTAAAATCAATAAGTTAACAAAATTAATAAAACCTATCTTATTCATACAATCGACTGTTGTTGGTGTTTCTAGGGGGGGGGGGGGAGGTATCAAAAGATATAGAGTACATATGTTTTTTTACAGAGATTTCTATTAATATACGACGAAAACAATAAGCACTCTATGGTAAACGTAGTGACTTTATATTCTCTTTGGGCAGCAGCTGTCCGCGCCGCCGGCTCATACAACATGCACGGCGCGGCGTGCCCTTCGCCCAGTGACCTTTTACTGCGTCAAAAGGATTGAGACATTTACTATTTGTTGCTCGTTCTGAGGGGGTTTGGTTTTTGCCAGTTCAGCGGTTAAATGTTAAAAGACACGAACTATACTTTTTCTGGGCAGTGAAATGTAACTGATCAATCGAGTGGTCACGCTCAGCCCGCGTTCTGTTTGTCCCAAAGTATATATATTATTGCTAACATACAGTATGGACACTCGATGCTGCTCTCTAGATTGCGACCTCACCCCTTCACCCATATTGATACAGATTGGTTATAGTTTGGTTGTCGAATGTATAGTATTTCGCCGCCATTTTGTTTGTTTCGTCATTACTTTTTTGAAATGTCATTTCTGGCCCGTTGTATGAAGTGTCCAGGGTGTGGTTTGACCCAACTTTACTTTTTGGAATAACAATTAATTATTGTTGACGTTTACATTCTCACTAAGCTGCATTCGATTCACAGATGTTTGAAAACCATATCTTAAAATAAAAAATTAAGCAGGCTGCCGCACTATGAAGCTAAGACTGAAAGATGCCAAACGTGGCCTTTTAAGATGGCCTCACTTTAAAGCATACCCTGGACACTTCCTACAACGGGCCAGGAATGACATTTCAAAAAAGGAATGACGAAACAAACAAAATGGCGGCGAAATCCTATACGTTCGACAACCAATCTGTAACCAATCTCTATCAATCTGGGTGACGAGGGGGTGAGGTCGCAATCTAGAGAGCGCCAGGGAGTGTCCATACTGTATTTTACTACTAATATATATACTTTGTTTAAAGGTTTATTATAAAAACACCGGCTAGAGCCGTCAATACATTATCGTCATAGCAGGCGGCGCGGCGTGTGCGCTATCGATAGGATGTGAATATTAACTTTAGAGCTATGTGCATCGTACACTTACATGTAAAGACTAACAGCTTTCACTCAATGTCTACTGGCACGTAAAATCAATTAACACATTTTAAACAACTGTATTGAGAAATGCTTCACCGAAAAAAAACATGTTTTTATGACATTTTGTCTAACCACCGTACCACTAAATCCTCATCCATTACGTATTTATTTCCGTGCTGGGCAAATTGATAGCCGCTGGAAGGAGAAACGTCGTAACCGCCAAATGTTAAAGGGTGTACGTGATGTGAAATAAGGAGAGGTCGACGGGGGGCTCATGAAATATGGCCAAGCCGCGAGGGCGCTCGGTCAATGGACAAAATGTGATTCATGACCGAAAGAATATGGAATATTTATTTATTTAACAGTTTATTGTGTACAAATAAAATATATAACAGGCGTAAAATAAAGTCATACAATTGGGTATTACTCATTTCTTATAAGAAATTTCCTCCAGCAAACCTGGGAAAAAGTTAGTTTTAATTGAAATTGCAGACAATTACACAAAGAAAGAAGCTATTATAATATTTGTATAAATGAAGTAGTGTAAAACTTATATTTTTTTAGAAAATAATAATAATATTTTAATATATTTTTATAATATTTGTAATCTTTAGTAAAAAAAAGTGAAGAGTTCTTTATTGATTTCACTTTGAATGCACGCTTTTTTTTATTCAAAATTGGTTAGCTTGAACATTACTACTAAAAAAAATCTTTCTTGCTGCAAACAGATATAGTGATAAAATACTGAAGGAAAATGTCAAAAATATTTTTTTTATTAAAAGCAGACATCATTACGTTGCGATGTACGTAGTGCAGGTATTTATTAGAATTTCGCCTACGACATATTTTTTATTACAATAATGTTTGAATGAAAATTGTGATTTCAATCGTTTTAGAATTAAAGAAAGTCATGTTATTCAATGCAGATAAGACAAATTTGATCAATATACTGTAATTATTATGTAATTTTAATATTTTCATAGTGATGCCCGATATTTGACATACTAGATAATTATTATTTGCCAAAAGAGAACAACAAAACCTGACAAAACCATTATTTCGTTAAACTGTTATTAGAGCACTCGCAAAACATAAATTCTAGTTAGCGTCCTAACACTGACAGTTATCGATGAATCACAGTCATCTCGATATTTATGATAACACTGAATTCTGAGATGGCATCCCTAGACTAAACAAATTCGCTTCAACAGAATACATTACCCGTTGCTCGTTAAATCCAGACTTTGCAAAGACTTATTTGTTTGAGCTTGTTTTAAGTTATGGGTATACAGGGTGCTACTCTATTTAGTATCCGATATTCAATACAAAATAATTTAGGAGCTCCAACAAATCGATCGGTTGACAGGCCAACTAGGAACAGGAAGTTATATAGATTTAGATAGGATATTAGGTAAGTACAATAATTAAAATTTAATAAAATAGATTAATTACATACACGTACGTACCAGATGGATGCAAGTATACTTAAACACTACATTAAAAAAAATATCACATGCATTGAATTGTAATATAGCTAATAAGTAACGTTAAGAAAACAGGTAACATTAGCAATAAATTTATTTACATTTAGAAAAGTAAAATGACGTGTAAACTACTTAGTTTATTAATAAATGATTTGTATTGTAGGTACTTTTATTTTTGTTAAATTTCGTTTTGCGTTCGCCATTTGGGTACAACCTTAGAAATTGGTGTAAAGGGGCCACAGCTAAGATAAATTACAATATAACGCTGCCTCTGCCATCAGCCTGCGGCGCCCGGGGCGCTGAGTGGACACTGCGACCCTCGTCAGAGGCCGCCGCCCGGTGCCTCTCTTGTCAGCACTCAAGAGCTGTTACGGGGGGTTGGAAGTAGCCTTCTATAAAAATCTATCGTAAAAGTAATAGCACATAATATAAAAAAAAACGACTTCAAACAGGAAACTAAGGTTCCACTCGATTTCTCTGGGATTCCATCATCAGATCCTGGTTTCCTTATCATGGTACCTCCCTTGGGATATCTCCTTTCCAATAAAAAAGAATCATCTAAATCGGTTCATAAACGACGAAGTTATCCGCGAACACACATACGTAAATGTGTATATATATATATATATATATATATATATATATATATATATATATATATATATATATATATATATCATCATCATAACAGCTCATATACGTCCCCACCGAGGGGCTCGAGCCTACCCTGAATCAGGGCGATTAGGCCTTAGACGACCACGCGGGCCCAGTGCGGGTTGGTCGACTTCACACACAACCTTCGAGTTTCTTCGCAGGCGTGTGCAGGTTTCCTCACGATGTTTTCCTTCACCGTTAAAGCAATCGGTAAGTATGTACGTAAGTTTTTTTGAAAAACTCATTGGTACATTGGCCATCCAGATTTGAACCCGGTACCTCTAGTTAGATGGACCGAGTCGTTACCGGTTGAGCCACCGACGCTTCTTATATATATATATATATACTGCTGTCTAACGACACCTCACATTTGTTATTAGTTGAAACAGGTTGGGTATGTTGGACTGTTCGAATTACTTGCGATAGGCACATGTGCTTTGACTGATCCGTTAGTCCAGTGGCAACGCTCCTGCCTGCTCTTCGTGAGTCGTGGGTTTTGTCCCTACCCAGGGCAAACATTCTTGTGACGAACAGGTGTGTTCGCTTTATATGTATGTATTTAAACGTATATACGTTTGTGTATCAGTATCCGGTTCCCATGGTACCAGTAGTAGTAGTTGGGGCCAGATGAGCGTGTGTCATTTGCCCCTGAACATTATATCATACGCAACATTGTTAATAAGCGTATAATATTTTGAACGGGTTTGGGTCCATCATCAAACCATGACCACGAGCAAATCGCAGAAAACTGTATTCCCGCTAAAAGTAGGCTTAACATCTTATCGATTTGTATATAAAAAAACTTTTACATCGTCTCATTTTTTTTCGTCTGTGTGTTGCATGTCGCGTGACGGTCGCTTTAGTCTGACGGTATGATCGTTATGTCCTCTGTACCGTAGCGAGAGCAGTCATGATCGTTTCGTCCTCTGTAAAGTTTCACTTTTACCGTGGTTTCATAAAACCACACACTTACTTTTTTTATTAACCATGGGTTTTAAAATATGTAATATAAGTATATATGCGACATTTAATTTTGTAACTCCTGTGTGTCGGTGTGAAAATGTTTATCGCGGCTGAGTGGGCGCATGCATTGCGAGTTTCGAACCTAGTCCGAGGTCGCTGCCTCCGCGTCACGGCTGTCTCACCTTTGCGGACACTCAAGGATTTCAGGGTAAAGGCGAGGCTTTTGTAAAACAGTTATCTCTGTTTTTTCCTTTACGTGTAAAGAGTCAAGACAATAACCATACTTTTGCACTTTTTCAATGTTTTACGTTGTTTTACTTCAATTTAAAAACTAAAATTTAGCAGGTTCTCTGTAGTACTTAAAAAGAAATATCTCCATACAAAAACTATGTGCAAATCTAGAAATTTTATTAATAAACAATTTGTTTTAGACTTTTTTTGACGTTTTAGACCTGTTTTAGGGATTTTTTATGATCGAGTAAAGTACACACTACCGTGTAACATATTAGCACATTCCTGAGACAATATTCTTAAGTATGTCCAATATTTTTTGCAAGACCGATATTTAGTAGTAATCACCCAAAAAATTTGATCTAGCAAAAAGATTTTTCCGCTTCTCCACCGGTGCCTCGCCTTAAGCTAACGTTATGCGTCCTTAGCATTGTACTTACCGGTAATTCCTACTCACTTACTAAATTGTGTGTGGGCTCGTGGCGAGTTGGCGAGTTGGCGACGCGACGTCTCCCGGAAACGATTGATTAGAAAATAGATACCTAGCAAATGCAGCGTGGGCTTTTCATTTCCAACATACATCATCATCTTCATATCAGTCGAAAAACGTCCACTGCTGGACAAAGGCCTCCCCTAAGGATTTCCACGACGACCGGTCCTGCGCTGCCCACATCCATCGGCTTCCCGCGATCTTCACCAGCTCGTCGGTCCACCGAGTGGGAGGTCTGCCTACGCTACGTTTTCCAGTGCGCGGTCGCCACTCGAGAACTTTACTACCCCAACGGCCATCTGTTCGAAGAGCTATGTGCCCTGCCCATTAGCCACTTCAGTTTAGCGATTTTGTGAGCTATGTCGGTTACTTTGGTTCTCCTGCGGATCTCGTTTCTGATTCGATCACATACATAATATTTTATCACAAGCTTTTATTTAGTTTCACCTGTCCCGATGTCTGTAATGAAATCTTGCAAGTTAAATCTGACCCACTTCCCGGTTCCCGATTGAGCTGAAATTGTCCATGCGTATATCGCGCGACTATGCAATATTAAAAGCTTGTACCTAAAAGTTTTTAAGTTTTTTTAAAGTTATTTATTTATTGTACACATACAGTCAGTTGAAGTAAACACTTGCTTACAAACTATGAATGACTAACTCTGTATGATATTTTATCTACCACACGTGTCATGCCGATCCATATCAATACTATATCACACCCTGGACACTTCATACAACGAGCCAGGAATGACATTTAAAAAAAGGAATGACGGAACAAACAAAATGGCGGCGAAATCCTATACGTTCGACAACCAGACTGTAACCAATCTGTATCAGTCTGGGTGACGAGGGGGTGAGGTCGCAATCTAGAGAGCGGCCGGGAGTGTCCATACTGTATGTTAGTACTAATATATATACTTTGAATGTATACTCTTTCTTTCAGTATTCTACAGGGAGTCTCCTGCTATGATTAAGTCGAGTAGTCGATTTAATTGCAAAGCTTGCACTAAATAATTAAGATTTCCCGCCTGCCACGGACACATGGACAAGTCTCAGGTGGGATCCTGCGACCGTATCCGGGATCCCGTCCGCTACCTTATCTTTGACAACCGTTTAGTGCCCCCGACGGCGGTCGTCGTCGGGGTGGAGTTGGAGGGAGGTGGTATGACGTTGTTTGTTAACGTTTTACGCAGTTAACACTCTATGTTCAGTTGCTATTGCTATTAAATAACTATAATTGAGTAAACAAAACAATAGTGGTTAAACTAGGCATTAATCAATAGCCCCATAGGTACAGGCACACGCGAACAAGTGATGCAAGTGAATGAATGATTCGATAGTTGACTGCATCAATAATAAATTATGAAATAAAGGTCGTTAAAACCGGATTGCAGAGAAAGCCCTCCTAACGTAATAAAAAAAAAATAGTTACGCAAATAGTTAAACATACTCGTATCTAAAATTCGTTCAATATCTCAAATATTTTTTTTAACTATTGAACTACAACAAAAAATACTAGTAGTTCAAAATCAGTCAGATAGATGACTAGTAGTCAACTATCTTTAACCGAATTCAACAAAGGAGGAGGTTCTATGTTCCACTATGTATCATTTTCATATATGTTCACCGTGTTCTTTGTCAATTGTGGATCGACTTTCAAAATTCTTTTTTATTCGAAAGATTATACTCCCGAGGTGGTCTCATTTTTACCAAATCGATGTGATGATGAGATCCCAGAAGAGTAATCCTCAAATTTCATAGGCACGTATTTCATGTATTTTCTAAAGCTATTCAAATATTTGCTTCTGCTAGTCATCATCTCATGTTGATGGGCTGTTGATGGAAGGCACAACTCCTCTTTCAGGTTATTCATGTGAGCTGATGATGTAAGGTTTGACTCCTTAACTTTAATGATGCTGAGATGTTGATGGAAGCCACAGGACTGTAATTTATTAAAAGAATTGATGAAAACTAATGCGAGTCCGTATGGCCGTTCTATCCAACTGATTTGTTATTTTTTTCCGACTTAAATAAGGAGGAAGGAGGTACTAAGTTCGGCTGTATATATATATTTACCGACTTCAAAAAGGAGGAGGTACTAAGTTCGACTGTATATATATTTTTTTACCGACTTCAAGAAGGAGGAGGTACTAAGTTCGACTGTATATATGTTTTTTTACCGACTGAAGGAGGAGGTACTAAGTTCGACTGTATATATATATATATATATATATATATATATATATATATATATATATATATATATATATATATATATATGTATGTTCACCGATTTTTCCGTCAATTGTGGACCGATTTTCAAAATTCTTTTTTCATTCGCAAGAGTATACTCCCGAGGGGGTCCCATTGTCACCAAGTCAGGATCTGATGATGGGATCCCAGGTAAATCGAGAGCAACCCTCAAATTACTCATTACGTAGACACTTATTACGTGATTCATATGTTTTCTAAAGCTATTAAAATACTTGCGTCTGTTAGTCACCATCTCATGTTGATAAGCTGATGAAGGAAGGTATAACTCCTTAACGGTTAAGAGTTGGAGGAAAATCCTTTCAATATTATACATAGATATATACGAAGGTATGCATAGACCGATAGGTTGTATTCTTTCAGGTTATTCAGATGAGCTTATTATGGACGATTAACTCCATAACTTTTATGTTATGAAGTTAAATCGTCAATCATCATCTGCTGAGATGATGATGGAAGCCACAGGACTTTGTATCTGTTAATGAAACACATGTATTATGATTTGATAATTCCTACTGGTGAGTAGGTGATTGGGTTTAACGTTCGGCAGTTCTATCAAACCGATGTGCTAATTCTTTTTTTAATTCAAGGTATTGATGCACAAATTTGTCATCAAGTATTGAAAATCACCTAACTTTCGCCCTTCTCAAGTAATAAGCCAAGACTCAAACGAGATTTTCGTTTCTTTCTCTCTCAATATCTCCATTTCTGCTTGACGTACCTACGCCGCATACGCAGTTCGTTTTGGTGTAAGTACACTCGCTGGAATGAGCTCTTTCGTTTGAGCTATTGCCCATCTAAATTGGTTGATTTGGACGGATACTAGGTGTGAATATTCAACCTACCAAACTAATTTTCATACGGTTTTCATCAATGGACGGACTGGTTCATGAGGAAGTTTTTTTGTAATTTTTATTATTTATTATGTATTTATTAATCCAAAAAAAAGAGTACATAGGTAAACATTGGACACAAAAAACTGAATGATCAGTTGGTCTGTGTGTCTATTATTATGGAATACCTAACGAAAATCAAACCTTTTTTAAAAAGGTTTAAATTATTACTTTAGATTACCTAACAAGAACAAAACCTTCATTTCTACAATACCTACATAGGATTTTTTTACAATTTTAACAAATAGTGAGTTAAAAAGTTAGCGCGATCGCAATTTTCTCATTTAAAACGCACAGTCCGTTTTGTGAGTAGTTGTTGTGCTTTTATTTATGGGTGTTGGAAAGAAAAAGAAAAGTGCTCGCAGGATGTATGAAAGCTAGGTGTGAACATTCAACGCACACATTATCGAACATCGCGCAACATCGACGGCGAGCCGCTTGTGGGCTGCGCACCGCGCACCATCGATGTACGGATTTTACAACTTATAGGCGCAAGGTACTCGTAACATAATATCACCTTCCAACTAAAGAATAGCGAAGCGCCTATAAGTCGTAAAATCCGTATTCCCACACCACACGGACGTAAATTATTTACCCCTTTGCGCCGCGCCGTAACCACAGCGAGCGGCACGTCTGGTTCTCAACAACAAAAAGCATAGAGTACAGAGTAGGCTTTTTGTGGGCATAGAGCAAAGAAATGGCTGCCCCGGGGAAATCACGCGCCGAACGCAAAACTATTACCGCGCCGAACGCAATGAGGCATCGAGGCGGCGCGGGCGGCGGCGATGATTTAAGAATGGTCCTAGTTGCAACTTTGAAGGAATAGTTTGTTTTCACCTGTGATAAGGAATAAGTGGTGATAAGGGAACCGAAAGGCGGTGATAACCGAGTGAAAAAGTAGATCAAATTGCAAAGCCGGGTCGTTCCTTTCCCTCTAATATGGTTGATGAGAGCGATGGCTGACTTTCGCGTTATACTCGTGACCGGGTGCTGTCCGTGGGAACTGGCCTACTCTTGTTAAATGCATTCATTGATTTTTATGTATAACTTTTCGTGTCATATTGTTTTCATGTTCTAATGACATAATCTGGTTTATATCAAGGATTTAATTTTGACGTTATTATTTCTTATTTATTTCTTGATTCTTCACAAATGACATTGTTATTATTATTTTATGACTATCAGAAAGAGTGTAATTTGCACCTATTTTGAACAAATATATTGAATTGAGTTGAAAAAAAGTAGATCAAATTGCAAAGCTTTTGAATGTAGGGTAGTCACCTGAATGTTGTGTCTCCGCCTTAGACAAGTTAGAACTTTGTCTACGGTCTCCGTCAATGGACAGCCAAAACTTTATTTTGCTTCTAATCCTTTGAATATCTACTACCTCCAAAAGTTTTGCAGTTAATTTGCGGCCCAAGTGAAAAGATCCTCGTCTCGAGCTGGCATCGAAAGTAATAAATAGTACAGCCGCGCGGTGCATACTTTTTCGCACCGTCTGACATGCAGAAAATTATATCAAAAAATTAAACCGACGAAAAAATAAAGAAACTGAAAAATTAAAAATAAAAATTCCGTGGGTTATATTACACGAACCATCTCGGGCCACTTTCGACCCACCCGTGACTTAAAATCTATTTGACCTACACACTTGCGATTTTGTGTAGACCCCCTTGATCACATAGAATCCCAATTTTCATAAATATATCTTGTTTCTGAAATAAAGACGGCCGAAAATCACTATTTTTATGACTGACGACTATCAAATTAAAGACCATTTCCAAGTGACTTAAAAACGGGTTGGGCAGGTTATTGGGGTTTACAAAGGGAAAAGAAAAACCGGCCAAGTGCGAGTCAGACTCACGAAATTTGGGTTCCGTAGCACCACCACGAGTACTCGTTGGAATAATTGTATAGACCACTTCCAGGTGACTTTAGAATTGAAATACGTTTACAGGGCATTTTGAGTAAAAATTCAGAAAATTGGCTAAGTGCGACTTGGGGTTGCGCACCGAGGGTACCACTAAAAATATATTATACTAGCCGGTGCCCGCAGCTTCGCCCGCGCAGATCCCGATTTTTGTGGTTCCCGTGGGAATTTCCCAAAATCCTTTCTTAGCGGATGCCTACGTCATAACATCTACCTGCATGCCAAATTTCAGGCCGATCCGTCCAGTGGTTTGGGCTGTGCGTTGATAGATCACTACGTCAGTCAGTCAGTCACCTTTGAGTTATATATATTTAGATGTATGTCTATTACTTAAATAAAGATAGAGAAAAACTGTTATTATTTTACAAAAATAATGATATCTCAACAAAACATTAGTGGAATTAGTGGGAAGTGACATAGACAGCTACTCCGAATAGTCCGATATAGTAGGGATAGGGAGGAAACACATGTCCACGCTCGCGAGCCGCTAGCGGCTCGTGCACCACTCACCTTCAAAGACAGTCATAAACACTATATCCACGCGGGCGAAGTTGCGGGTAAAAGCTAGTATTTAAATAAAATAAAAAATAGAAGCTAACCATTTACAAACGTGATAAAAGATAAAATTCTCAAACAATCCCTAAAAAAATTACATTATCCGTAGGTACTTTATGTGTATAGGCATTTTGCATTGGTAAACATTTACTTTTCAAACGTGTTATATTACGTTTTTGACGATTTGAGATTCAGATTTTATTCACATGTCATTTTGCGTTGCTGAAGACTTGCGGTTCTGGCATTTTGACTAAAGCGTAGAATTTTCTGACAAATGACAGTTCCAGCTCCCAGTGACAGCTCCCAGCTGCCAGGGCATCTCATCTGCTTGCAATAAGCCATGCAAATGTTGATTACATCTCCAACGCGGGACACGCGTCGTTTTTTCTGATTTACAAGATCCACGGGATTCCTCGCGGCATATTGTACGGGTGAAATGGAAAAGGCATTGGAAGAAATTGGAGCGAGATATCTTGGTATTTTTATCTATCCACAATTGGTAAGCCTTTAGGAACGGCGTGACGAGAGCAAAAGGAGATATCTCCGCCAGGCGAGGTGGTATGCCTGGGGTCCGGCCGTGGACCAATCGTATTAGATATGTACTTAGTGGCGAAGAAATGTTAATAGCGTGTTCTGGATGACGTATATATTTTTTGGTACACTCGTCGGTTGTGTATGCGATTATTTACGTCAGACATTGCCGGTGGAACAGTATTACCACATGGCTTACAGTAGTGCAACGCCTTTGATGTCGCACGATGCCGCCACGGCGTAGGTACTAGCAGTACTACCCTGTAGCACACCCTGGACACTTCATACAACGGGACAGAAATGACATTTCAAAAAAGGAATGACGGAAAAAACAAAATGGCGGCGAAATCCTATACGTTCGACAACCAAACGGTAACCAATCTGTATCAATCTAGGTGACGAGGGGGTGAGGTCGCAATCGAGAGAGCGGCAGGGAGTGTCCATACTATATTTTAGTACTAATATATATATACTTTGCCTGTAGCCAGCCTGGCAAACTGGCTTAGTTTTGCCGCCCGCTACCCCGCAAGTACCCTTCCGTTGCTCTGCGTAAATACATTCGTTGTACTAATGTAAGCGGCTATATTGTAATACTGTGCCGGTGGTGACGCGGGACACTAGAGCTGATAAGGTGAACGCCTGCCTCAAGCGCTTTGTACATGGCCGGGACTACGGAAATTGCGCCTCTAGTAAGAGTTGCGCGTCAAGATGGAAAAGGGGTGATTACTGAACAACAATGGATTGGTACGACTGCCATCGTCTCTGTATCAAATTTTACCGTCCGTTGAGGAAATAACAAATTGCTCAACAACAAATAAATCTCTCTGATGTGGGAGTGTGTTGAGTCAACCCTAAAAACGAGCAGGGGGCGGCCTTAAATGATCGATTCCATAGCAAGATCAAGGGTGACGATGACGTCACGTCATGCATCCATTAACTACTCAAACTAGACACCCTTATACTTTCGCCATGTTTTTCTGTCAGTCGGTATGTCACAGTCGTTTTACTTAAAAAGACAGCTATAATGCTGAAATTTGGTATAAATAAATAAATATTCTGGAACAAATCACGCATGGTCATCTGGCCCCAAAGTAGGGTTCCCTGTGTTATGGGAACCAGAGACTGATATACATACTTATATACGTTTAAATACATACATATTTAGATAGACATAGATATTTAACACCCAGACACAGAGCAAACAAATCTGTTCATCACACAACTTCTTGCCCTAGGTGGGGATCGAACCCACAACCCTCGGATCAGAAGTCAAGAGCACTAACCACTGAGCCACCGAGTCAGTCAAAGTCAGTACGGTGGTTGGTTGGAGGGTTTGGTTGGCATCCCCCCGTACCCCCGTACCGAAGAACTTCCAGTTCCACTTCAAGCGCGTCCAGATACCTGATGTGCGCGCCTGTTTCGCAGTTATGATCAACTACTGGGTTTTTTTCTGAATTAGGATCTAAAATGAATCATATTCGTATGATTTTTTTTATATTGTTTTATTAATTTGTCACGTTCAGTTCTTCACGCGAACGAACTCGCGGTCAATAGCTAGTTGAGTCATATTATTCCTGTTACAATTTAATTAACTTATTTGTTGAAAATAAATTTACCTTATTTATGTGTATTGTATTTTGTTGTGTATTTTTTAAAAGCGTCGGTGGCTCAACCGGTAACGACTCGGTCCATCTAACCAGAGGTACCGGGTTCAAATCTGGACGGCCAATGTACCAATGAGTTTTTCAAAAACTTACGTACATACTTACCGATTGCTTTAACGGTGAAGGAAAATATCGTGAGGAAACCTGCACACGCCTGCGAAGAAACTCGAAGGTTGTGTGTGAAGTCGACCAACCCGCACTGGGCCCGCGTGGTTGACTAAGGCCTAGTCGCCCTGATTCAGGGTAGGCTCGAGCCCCTCGGTGGGGACGTATATGAGCTGTAATGATGATGTGTATTGTGGTTCTCCCTTGCGTGTTAGATTTTAATAAATATAAATTATTAGGAATCTTAATATTACTGGTTTATTTCGAACAGCAAGGAAGGAGGCAGTTTCTTGTCAGGAATTAAGTTGGAGTTAGATGAATCTCGCTAAATCCAATCCAATGAAGTCATGAGTAACTGTTAACGATTCCTCGTTATCCCAATTTGGTGTTCGCTTTCCTTTCCGCCAATCTCGCCCAATTGGGCCGGAAAGCTTTGAGGGGTTTAATGAGACGTCACGGTGACGGTGACGGGGCGCACGGTGACGGCCCGCCCGAGTGACATTTAGATCTTTTTGTCGAATCAGATCGGAATAAGCTTTGTGCGGTTTGATTTATTACATCCTTTAGGGATTCTGAATATATTGTATTGTGTTTCATTATCTTTGTCTAATAACGATTTCCAGTATGTTAAATAATAACCACTTAAATTAAACATTTAAACTCGACTACTTAATCACTCTTCTTCTTCTTTACTCGTCATCATAAATCAGTCATCATGAATCAGTCATCATGAATCAGTCATCATAAATCGCAATAGTGCACGCTAGATAAGCAAAAAATAACTGAACTATTACGATGTCTTCTGGCAACCATTAAAAATTAAAAACCAGACAGCGTAAAAACTTAACCCCTCTTTTTGTCCTATGTCACTCACGGGATCAAGACAAATCAAACGACACCTCATACGTTAAAATCCTTCAAGCCGTTCAGACTGTAGCAGGAAACATAGAAATCTACATATATAAGGTGTAAGAAAATTAGCTGAAACTATTTTAACTGGTGCTTCTACCCATGAAACTGAACAACTTTCCCCTTGGAACCCATAATCAAATCGCAAAATTGAATGGGTAGAAGCACCAGTTAAAATAGTTTCAGCTAACTTTGTTAGACCTTATATACATACGTACTTACATACACTCGAAAACCATAACCGTCCTTCTGAGGCAGTCGGGTAAAAATACACCATCATCATCAGCCCATGTTAGTCACTGTTGGAACATAGGCCTCCACCCAGGCGCGCCACTTGTACCGACGTGGGGCTGGGGCGTGGCGCCCGCCCGCGCAGCGCGTCCAGCTGTCACCAGAAATAAACGCCGTGATAGGATAATAGGGATGACGACAGCATCGGAAATAAATTATGAACTCTTGATCACTAAATTGCCCTCCTACTTAAACTTCGGAAAACCTTCATCATTACAGCTCATATACGTCCCCACCGAGGGGCTCGAGCCTACCCTTAATCAGGGCGATTAGGCCTTAGTCGACCACGCGGGCCCAGTGCGGTTTGGTCGACTTCACACACAACCTTCGAGTTTCTTCGCAGGCGTGTGCAGGTTTCCTCACAATGTTTTCCTTCACCGTTAAAGCAATCGGTAAGTATGTACGTAAGTTTTTTGAAAAACTCATTGGTACATTGGCCATCCAGATTTGAACCCGGTACCTCTGGTTAGATGGACCGAGTCGTTACCGGTTGAGCCACCGACGCTTCTTACGGAAAACCTTACTCGTTTTGTTTTCCATCAAGTCTTCGATTTTTAATTCAACAAAAGCACAAAATAAGTACATAAATGACGCTGCGAAACTGTGACGTCACGCCTAGGAATTTTTAACATTTTTAGAACAAAATGTCGTTTTTGACAGATCATCATTACAGCTCATATACGTCCCCACCGAGGGGCTCGAGCCTACCCTGAATCAGGGCGATTAGGCCTTAGTCGACCACGCGGGCCCAGAGCGGGTTGGTCAACTTCACACACAACCTTCGAGTTTCTTCGCAGGCGTGTGCAGGTTTCCTCACGATGTTTTCCTTCACCGTTAAAGCAATCGGTAAGTATGTACGTAAGTTTTTTGAAAAATCATTGGTACATTGGCCATCCAGATTTGAACCCGGTACCTCTGGTTAGATGGACCGAGTCGTTACCGGTTGAGCCACCGACGCTTTGACAGATGATAAAAAGTAAATGTTAACAACAACGTCCTCACTGCTGGGGCGTCTAGTGATACCAACTATAGCACCAACGGTTTAACACGCCTTACGAATCACGAAAACGGTCGAGAAAAAATCCACTAACAACAAAGCCATCCAGATTATGACCGTGCTTCAGGTCAGTTAACCTGCGTTATCGACCCAATCACGCAAGTCGCACTGAGCTACGAAGAATTTTCCGTAGAAATAACAATCTGACACATCATCGTCATATCAGCCGAAGGTAGTCCACTGCTAGGCATAGGCCTCCACCAAGGATTTCCACGACGACCGGTTCTGCGCTGCCCGCGGCCTTCACCAGGTCATCGGTCCACCGAGTCTGCCTACGCTATGTTTTCCGGTGGGCGGTCGCCACTCGTGAACTTTACTACCCTCTGTACTACGAGCTATGTGCCCGCCCACTACCATGTAAGTTTAGCAATTCTGAGAGCTATGTCGGTTGCTTTGGTTCTCCTACGGATCTCCTCGTTCCTGACTTGATCATGCAGAGAAACTCCGAGCATAGCACGCTCCATTGCCCTTTGGGCGACCTTGAGCTTAAGTACCAATCTAAAACATTACAACTGAATTAGAACTTTAATCACAATCACAGTTTCTAAATAGGGGTGTTTCAAAGTTAAACATTTAAAACTGCTCTCAAACGTGGCCCTATTAAAAGCCATTAAACAGAGCTCAGATCTCGCTTCCGGTGCCACATCCGGTGGGAGGAATTTAATTTGCGCCGGCCCCGGTCAGCTGGGCTCGGACTTGGACCTCCCGGGAGGCGAATTAACCATTCAGATTCGTTGGGACGGAGAGGGTGGCTACGATTACACGTAAACTATGTCAAGTTAAAGTATTTTACAAACTTGTATTTAGTTTCACCTGTCCCGGTGTCTGTAATGAAATATTGTAAGTTAAATTTGACCCACTCTCCGGTTTCCGATTGAGCTAAAATTTAGCATGCATATGTAAATTAGCGTGACAATGCAATATTTAAAGCTTGTACCTAAAAGTTTTTAGGTTTTCGAAACAATTTTAACATCCTATTGCAGGTCGGATGACACCACACAGAACTTGTACAATCAACGTTTCGGGACACGAGATTTTCGATTTAGCATTAGATATACTTTTTTTTAAATAAGGCCATACGATAATAATAATAGTTATCTTTGTATTACTAGTAACCATAAGTCCATGATAAATAATTAAATTGCAAAAGTTAATTCTCAATTTCATAAATCTATTTTAAAAATAAAGGTACCGACTTTAATTTAAGAAGCCTAAGTTCAACTGGATCCTGTATAAAATACATAGTCATCAACATCATATTAGTCGAATAACGTCCACAGATAAATACGTCGTCGTAGAACATATTGCCGTTGGGGCAGTAAAGTTATCGAGTGGCGGCCGCACACCGGAAAACGTAGCGTAGGCAGGCCTCCCACACAGTGGATCGACGACCTGGTGAAGGTCGTGGGAAGCCGCTGGATGCCGGCAGTGCAGTACGAGTTGCCGTGAAAATCCATGGGGGAGGCCTTTGTCTAGTGCAAGGTCCCGTGAAATTAAATTATAGAATACTAGCTGGCCGCTCGCGGCTACGCCCGCGTTGTGTTCGATTTTCCCGTGGAAATAACACGTTTTCCCGGGGTAAAAAGTAGCTTTTGTCCTATTTCAGGACCTAAACTATACTATGTGTGCCAAGTTTCATCCCGATCCGTCCAGTGGTTGAAGCGTGAAAGAGTAACAAACCTCCATACATACATTCATACAAATTTTATAATATTAGTAAGGAGGTATCATTTGTGGCGCAAACTGCCAAAGCAGCTAAACGTAACTTTACCCCCAAACAGTAGTTCACCTAGACGCGATGTCAGGGCGAACCAGTGACATCGCTAAACGTCTTGCCGCGCGCAAGAGAAGTGCGTGTATATCAGTTGTGTGTGGTGTGTGTGTGTGCGTCCGACAGCACACTTTGTATAAACGGGTTCTCTGTACCCACGTTTCTGCCCTGTGCTCCTGCTTATCAACGGAAAAGCCGGAAAAGTGGCGCGATCCAAATACAAATTTGGCAACTTTACAAGCGGCTGGGACGCCACGATTGCTTTATTGTAAACGGGTTTCGGTTAGCTTGCTACTGGATGCTATGCTATATTTCCATAGCATAGGTAGGTATAACTTTTGAAGCCAAACGAAGCGTGTGGTTAGACTGTCTCAATATGCTGGGATAATACAGTACGTTTTGAATCTCTGGTCAGTGGACTAAGAATGCTAGATTCTGTATCCAACACAGATAATTTAAGGTAGCGTAATAGCAAAAAAAAATATTAAAAGACGTTTGAATGGTAAAATCTGTGTTTAATTAATTTGGAGCTAGATTATTGTTTTGCTTTGTATTATGTAGACTTGCAAAAATTACAATCAATATGCCAAAAGCTATTTCCAATATGTTTTATAGCTATAGCATAGCCATTAAAGTAGCTACATAAAATTGAACGAACTCCTGAGATAGTGGCAGCTCAAGGAAAACGCGAGTTATCACCTCAATCTGCGGTTTCGACAATCTTGTTTAAGAGTTTTACGACTTTCCCCACATTTTTTCTACTTTTACTCGTATTCATTTCTTCTCGAAACTTTCTCACAAAATTATTTATTAGGTACACATATCGAAATGATGGGTATACAATACAACTTTATTCATGAGTTACGCAGAAATACTGATTGAATTGTAAGTAAAGAAAACGTTATCGATATATGTGTTACGTGACCAATGTAATGGAAATAAAATGTTCTTAACCCTTAATAACTCGCGTGGGGTAATTTTTTACCCCAGAGGGTATTCATACATTCATATTGTCATCAATTTCTGATTATACCGTCATAACTTTTCTTGTAGCTTCCTCAAACGCCGTGACCTTTGATAATTAGTGGTTTCAGGTGTGGACAGCTTTGGCTCGTTAACTAAGAAACTGGCCAAGGCCAATTTCGCCGACGTCACATGTTGCCAAGGGTCAAGGATATAAAAACAAAGATTGTGTGTACCATATGCCATAATAATGTATGCAAGGAGCATCAAATCATTGTATGCCGAAATTGTTATGCTCAAAACAGTGCCTAAATTAATAAAAGTGTTTATTTCTTTCATCATTATTTCAGCCGAAACACTTCCACTGCTTGTCCTTTTCTTTAAGTTGTTATATTTAAGAAACATAATAATTTTTGTTAAAGATGATAGTTCAATACATCATGCTTCCTACTTAAAAGTCTGATTTTGCATGCACTTTTGGTTGTATTAAATACTAAAAATTGGGGTAAGATTTCAACCCACGCGAGCAATAGTGTTAGTACAATGTAAACTCTGTAAACCGTCACTCGATATAACGTTTCATTGGAACTTTAAAATTTGTTGGCTACAATTGGTTTACTTTGATGCTAATTTCTCTTTATATAACGAAAACTCTCAATAACGTCACAAAATGCCCGGTCCCTTGAGTGTCGCTATATAGAGTTTACACTGTATTTTAACGCGAGTAACCCAGGGTTAAAAAAGTTTGTGGATGTACTCGTAAGCACAATAAAATATTATATTGTGTCGCAAGGATTACAACTCATATATCTCTGAAATCATTACTAACTTGTATCTTTCGGTAGTGAAGTAGTTACTTTAAAGATATTGTTGGTGTAATGTGACTAATGGAATGTAAATGTATAATAAGTTACTTGGAAATACTTCTTGGAAATGTAACGAATGTTTCGGGTGCTATCTGTGTTAACTGGCCTGCTCTTGTCAAAGGCATTAATGACAAATTCAATAATTTTAATGTAAAACTTCACGTGTAATATTGTTTTCATGTCCTTATGGACATTATTGTTTTATATGAATGATTTTATTTTGACAATATTGGCCAGCACTTTTGCTGCCTCACACTCACTAGCACGGTGCATTTGAAACATGATAAATACTCAGTCTTGGAGGCAATTACTGCTTTGTGCCGCTGGCGCATGAGACAACGGGTTGCTGGGGACCAGAGGCCTTGGCCTGCATAAAGGAGATTGGCCGACGCCTTCGAGAGGGGGGTGTGATACGCGCTCCGAGTCCTACCTGCTGCAAAGGTGGTCTATTGCCATCCGGCGCGGCAACGCGATGTGTGTCATGGGCTCCTTTGCGGCTGATTCGACTAGTGGGGTTTATATCTTATTAATATTTTTATTATTAGATTAATATAATTAATAAAGTTAGGTTTTTTAAATTAGATTTTTAATGACGTATTGTATAAATTGAAATTCATCTTTATAAACTTTTATTAAGCTCATTAATATATTGTTTATTACCTATATAATTTTTTATCCATGCAGGTATCTGTCGCAGCCATCTGGTTAAATCTGCCATTTGATTGAAAGGCTAGCCTGTTGATTGAATGGCGTGATTCAATTGAATGACTAAAGGACAAATGGACTGACTTTGCTGAACGTCATTTAGCCAAGTTGTTGAATGTGATATATGTCGCAGTCGTTATGTAGAATCCGCCGATTTGAAAAAAGCGCGCTGCTTTGCAAAACGGCGGTGTTCGAAATTACGAAACTCCGAATAAAACCGATGATTTCTCCTTCTGCGAAGCATTCTGCTACTCTTTGACTGTATCAACAATCAAACCTGAACAAACCTGATATCGCTCACTTCGCTCGCTCATTTACAGTTTTTTACTCAGTAGGTTATACACAAAGCGGCGCCTCATACAATGCGGCGTACTTTATTTCAGACGAATTGTTCAAAGGGCTAGCTTGCAATCAGCCAACTAGTTGAACGTTGAGTGACGCTTTTTCAATCAACGTTCGGCCTAGTCATTCAATTGAATGTCGCCATTCGATCAACGGGCTAGCCTTTCAATCAAATGGCAGATTTAACCAGATGGCTGCGGTATATCCAGTATTTACAAAGGCCTTAAACACACACGTGCTTTGCACACACCACACTAATAACCCGCTATCGATTCCCTGTAGCCGCACGCAGTTCATCAGTCCACATCACCGAACTGATACAATTGCACGCACAAACACACAAACATCTGAGTACACCAGCAGCGTGAACAAACTAGTGTTAATTACTCAGTTTAGTATCTATGCGACGTATCAAACTAGTAGGGAGGTAGTTACATGATATTGTTGTGGCAGGTGAGACGTGCTGTGTCACATCCGTTACACTGTTTCGATTGATATTACAACTATTACTACTCGAAATCACCAATGCCCCTAGCTTGACTTCTTTTAAAATGAAATTACGGAACTGGCTCGCCGAGCAGGCATTCTATTGTTTTGACGATTTTTTGAAACTGAGTGTAATTTAATTTAAATTCTATTTGAAATACATTAAATGTATTTTGTTCTGATATTGTTTTAATTTAATAATGAAAATGATATACAGGGTCTTCGGCAGATGGTTGAAAATACGAAAATGGGGGATAGGTGGGGTCGCCTCCCACCTATTTTGAGAATTAAAAAAAATCTAGGACTTGTAATTTTTTTACAGGATTTTTTTCCTTTTTTTAGAAATTTTGCCATTTTTATACCTTTGAACACATGTAACTTTTTGTTTTTTAAAGCTAGCTCCAAAATATTTTTTTTAATAGACTTTTATAAGATCGTCGGCTCTAAAAAAATTATGTTTGTTTCAAGTTATTGCTAAAAACAAAAATGTGGGCCCCCGAACTTAAAAAAAAAGTTGAACAAAAATTTAAAACTCAACTTTGCGATGCATTTAAAAAAAAAATAATGGGGCTGGAAGGCTTCTGATTTTTTTAAAACATCTCTAAAGCTTAGGCTTTTGAATGGTATGTAATTTGTTTCGGTATCTTTTTTGTAACCGGAGTTGTTAATTTTTTTTACTCAATTGGACCATGTTGACGAAATTCCACTAGTTACATGTTTTGTGAAATGTATCAAATGCAAAGTTGAAAATAATGTAAATACTTACTGTTGGGACGGTTACAAAGAGCAGGTACGTTTTTTTACATTCTTGCACACACATAATGGCTATCTTTTGTCATTTATTGGCATATTGGAGTTAGCACTTCCATATGCCAATAAAATGTCCGCATATTCCGCATTGGTAAATTGAGCCATTTTAAACCACAAGAAAGTCTTAACAAAACGTCTGATAATAACAAAAAGTGACAAACAACAAAAAAACTTAACAAATCACAAACACAGCAAAGTGAAATTAACGAAAACAAAAAAAAAACGTTAACGTTATTAACGTTTGTGATTTTGTCAACTTGATTTTGACAACGTCATAATGTAACGGGATAATGAGCGTAACGGGACATTGAGTCATCCTTTTTCGTGAGTGCAGACGGCGTCCATCGATTTATTAGACGTGTCACGTCAAAAATTGCGTGCGTTTGATTACATCTCATCTGGCGGTAAGTGACGATGTAGTCGAGGATGGTACACGCATACTCAAATAATACCTATTCACTATCGTCTTGGAGATCCCCAAATTGTAAGAGTCGAGAAACACAGACGCAGGCAAGAAGTTCCACCCCATCGCTGTCCGCATAATAAATGAGGAAGCGTAACACTTCGTGCGTATGAGCTGAATATCAACAACAAAAAGGTGGAACTTCTTCCGGTACTTGTCTCCTTTGCTAAACACTTGACCAATGTTGAACCACGTCCGTGGCGCAGGTCGCGGTCGCGGGTTCGATTCCCGGCGGAGTTTAGTTTTGTAAGACATGGTTTGGTCGGTGGAAGAGCATTTTCTAAGAACGTCTGGCTAGCTACCACTATCTTATCTAAGTCTTGCCGCCAAACATCAATTTTAACAGCATTTCCCATTGCGTTGGGGAATCTCGGCAAGCCCGCTTGCATCTTCGCCATCATCGTCACTTACCATCAGATGAGATGATGGCAAGGGCTTACCAATTGTGGAAAAAAAATGTAAATCAGGCTTTACATGCGGGTTTAACGAACTGGCTATTCGACTCGAAACACTCTTGTACCATAACAAAATACCTTCCGGGTCTTCAATGGGTTCACATTTAATTTATTACAAATATTTGGTGAGTTGCAGTCAAACGCACTCAATTTTTTAATTTTAAACAATTAAAAAAACTACAAATACTTCCATTCCATCCTTGTACCACACGTCTATATAGACTTAGTTTAATTTTCATAAATAACCTCCAGTTCGCGTTTCGCTCGTTTCGTCTCGTGCCTCCCACAGATAGTCAAATATTGTCGCTACGAGTACGTGCCGCACGGATGTAACTCGATCTGGGATCAGCCTGGCTTTCGGGCTCCTCTAAATCTACGCACGCATAAAGGTGGAAGTCACAAACCACAAGAATGAGGGGTGGAAAACTGAACGGAATAGATAATGTGCGAACGAAAATGCGCCAGGCCAAAGTATTATATCTAAGCACACGGCAGTGTGTCAGTCAATGTCGTACGAGAAAAGGGTGACACCGTCCATGAGTTTCTATTACACGAATTATTTCGGGCCACTTTCGACCTTCCCGTAACACCTAACCTGTTTGACTTGCGTGGAACCCTCCCCCCCCCCCCCCCCCCAATCACTTAGGATCCCAACTTCAATAACTGGCTGACTAACTTATAACAAAATACCACTTCCATCCATCAGGTAACTAAGAAACTTGAAATTTGGCATCGAGGTAGATGATTGGGAATGAGAGTGTCGGTGGCGCAACGGCAAGGGCCGCTACCTCCTATCTGGGAAGTCGTGGTTCGAGCCCTGCCAAGTACCAAAGTGTTTTTGAATTTCCCTAAAACAGGGTAGGCTCGAGCCGCTCGGTGGGGACGTATATATGAGCCGAAGTGATGAAGATGATTGGATGTAATGTAAGCGAAAGAAAATTTCGAAACACCCGTATCCGACTCGCGCACCCAGTGTTCCGTTCCGTACCACCGTTGTTTAATAAATAAGAAGAGGAACTACAACAACAAATAATGTGTAAAAATAAAGAGTCTAATGTTCTTTTTTATAAAAAAAATTGTCTGCAAATCAGCTCATGGGAAATAACGACGCAATCGAAGATGACACACGCAAACTTTAATATTGCCTATTCACTCGCCTTGAAGGTCCCTAAATTATAGGAATCATTAAACACGGACCCCAGGCAAGGAGTTCCACTGTTTCGCTGTCCGCATAATAAATGAGGAAGCGTTACGCTTCGTGCGGATAGGTGGAACACAATCACAAAGTCTTTGCACGAAACTGACACGCGGTTATCATTATTTGTCGTCAACAAAGTATAGATGAATAAATGCTTTTATTCAATACACAATAATCAAAAATACACAGCAATATTGAAGGATAAACTAAATCTAAACTAAAAATAAGCTAAAACAATGACAATCTGACAGCTGTTGCTGTGCATTGGAATATTATCACTGGTTCAGCTTTATTGCTGCAATAAAAATAAATATTATCTATTATCTAAATCATAAATGCCTGCCGTTTCTACTTTTATTTTAGGATATCTGTAACCAAATTCGCTGGCTAAATACTAAATCCTGATTATCTTCACGCGGCCATGGCTGCCGTTACTATAGCAACCCGCCCCCTATTGATAACTTCTAATTAACTAATTAATTAAACATCCTTAACTCTGCGGTTTTGGGGAACTTTAAACAAGATTAATTAATTGGGACCTGCACATGCCACGATTTAACTGGATCCCAATTCCCATTTAATAATATCATTACCTTACTTTTTATTGCTCATAAGAGTAAATAGCGCTAGTTGCTAATAAATTACTTAACAAAATTCTTAGGTAAATAAAAATCAACACTTCAAAGGGAAAACATGAAAACTAATACTTTTTAATACAGTTGCTCGAAAAGTGGTCCTTCATATGTCAGTCAAGTGCGTAAAAATGTTTATACCGCACAGGTGCTTTTACTTTATCACTTTTTATTAATTTCTAGCTCGGAGGAACAAGAAATCTCTAGCAAATAAAAAATATAATAACCAAAGATACAGAATCTTCTTTAAAACTTTTGATAGGATAATTTTAAAAAAGATAGGTTGTTCCTCCGTGAGGTTAGTACATAACACTAGCTGATTAGATTCTCTTTGGGTTATATCTTTGTGAAGAAAAGAGAATAAATAGAATTAAGCGCATAGGCTACACCAAGGAATAGGGCATCTTTCCGAGGAGGTTTTAATGCTTATAATTATATTATCCCAAGCCTTACTAAAGTCTATTTGTGATAATATTAAAAAAAACACACATGCGTACGTATGTTAGCTAAAATATGGCGCAATTTTCGTCAAACTGAATTGAGATGTTTTAGTTGCAAAAATGAATAAAATTATGAATAATTAATATATTCGTATGTGTTATAAAAATATACTTATGTTTATGTACAAAAAAAACAAAGTGTGATTACTCCCCGGACATTTGAAATGGGCCACAAGTCGCTTAAAATGAACTTTGGTTGCCGAAACCTTGATAGGTATGTACCTATGTATTGTATTTTGTTTTTCTGTCACATTAGTTTTTTAGGTTACCTGTTTTCTCTCTGTGTGTGTAAAAAAAAACTCGTGACGATGGTAAACCCTCGCCTGAGGCTCGGGCTCACAAATGTCACTCGTTTGTTAATGACCTTTTTACCACCCTCGTATCTTAAATAACTATTTTTTTCTCTTCGTTTTACTTTCTGCGCCGCTGGAATGTTTGAAAGCGGGTAATTCCAGATTAAAGCTGTTTTCATTTTATTACAAAAGTAACGTATGCAAGGCCTTCACGTCGCCGCTTTGAATCCATAGGCGCGTTATTAAATGAAAATCTTGTTTCTTACCTACAAGCTGTTAATATGGCTTGATGGATTGAAAACTCGTTTACACGCGAAGCATGAATGTGTTCGGTTTACCTGTAACAAGACAACAATATGTAAGGTATAAGTCGTGTGACAAGACAATAATAAGTAAGAAATCAGTCACGTAACGAGACAACAATAAGTAAGGGAATAATAAGTCATGTAACAAGACAACAATATGTAAGGAATAAGTCATGTGACAAGAAAACAATAAGTGAGGAATAAGTCATGTAACAAGACAACAATAAGTAAGGGAATAAGTCATGTAACAAGACAACAATATGTAAGGAATAAGACATGTAACAAGACAACAATAAGTAAAGAATAAGTCATGTAACAAGACAACAATAAGTAAGGAATAAGTCATGTAAAATACAACAATAAGTAAGAAATAAGTCATATTATGTAACTTAACAACAATAAGTAAGGAATAAGTCATAAAACCAGAAAACAATAGGTAAGGAATAAGTCATATAACAAGACAACAATAAGTAAGGAGTAAGTCATGTAACAAGACAACAATAAGTAAGGAACAAGTCAATGTGAAGCGGTCGCAGCTCAGTGCGACTTGCGTGCTCGGCTCGCATCCGCCGCGCAGGTTAACTGACCTGAAGAGCGGTCATAACCTAAAACCCATTGACGCTTTGTGCCATTTTTTCCGACCGTTTCCATGCTTCTTAAGGCTCGCTAAGCGGTTGGTGCCGATGGCAATCTTTAGGCCGTGTCCGATGCCTTATAGCAAGCTTGAAAAACTTATAAAGGAGTTTGCTACTAAGCTTACAACCTCCCGGAGCCGGACTTGGCCCCCGTGTACGAGTAGAATATGGCCTAACATTACCGAGTTGGGGAAGACAGCCGTGTTCCAGCAGTTTTTTTTATAGGTTGTAAACTAACTAACGGTGGGCCACCCGCCACACGTCAGGGGCAACACTATAGGTACCATTTTATGACGAACTACGCTTCTAATGACCAGAAGACGCTTGGTAGTTTATAACTAAGCATATTCTAGTCATTAGTACTTCAATTATGAAAATAAGATAAGGTCGATAATTGTGAAAAAGGAGATAAGATTGTTCATTTTTTGTCATGTAAAGTTAAAGACTGCTCGTTCCTTAAATAAGTTAATTAAATAACAAAATAATTTTAAAAAACGTTTTATTATAAACCATATTTATTAAACGTAAACTCAACTGAACCGCAGCCAAGGACAAGCCGTAATAACTCGTATTACGTTACCCAGACTGCGTGAGCTGGGAATAAAGAACAAATGACGAGATTATGCAGTAACTACCAGCGCATTAGTGGTACACGCGGATTTGTGTAATGGACGAGACGTAGGACACTCTCACGAACACAATAATGTTGGCTAAGGAAGCCGCCCCAGTCGTACCCCAAAGGTCTTTTGATTACCTACTTGTTCTAAAAACATCAAAATAAAAAAAATTGTAAAAGCCCACGACGACGAGTGTTGAAACGTAATTGAAAAAGGATTAATTAACTTTTTTTTTAAGTCCCCGACTAGAGGGAAATAAAAAACAAAAAATAAATTTATAAAAAAAAAATCCAAAAAATCCATGGGGGGGATCAAGACAAATCTAACGACACTTCTTATTTCAAAATCCATCAAGCCGTTTAGGCTACAGCCTCAGCCAAAGAAACAAAAAGACATACATACACCCGAAATATATTACCCTCCCTGTTGGGCAGTCGAGTCGGCCAAAAAGGTAATACACCCGAAACTGTTTCGCACCCTCAACATTCACAAAGATGACAAGAATGCAAGTACTTGTTACCTTTCTATGGTTCCGAAGTCAACAAGGAACCCTCATGTCTGTCTGTCAGTCCGTCTGGCCGCGGCTTAGCTCAGAGACAATTTAAGTAGTACTTGTTTGGTTTATTCAATGACTCAACCGTACCTAAAACGGAATACCTACATTGTAATACATATATCACTTTTCTTTGAATTACATTTTTTTGGTCTGGATATGAGTTTTTATTACACTTGTAATGGTCGGTTTTCAACAAATGTAACCACTGAAGCTTTTGTCATAACCCTGATGCTGCACAACACAAGCTCTTTGCATATACAGCCTTTTGCTATAACCCTGATGTTGTACCACTCAATATCCTTGCATATACAGCCTTTAGTCATAACCCTGATGCTGTACAACACAAGCTCCTTGCATATACAGCCTTTTGTCATAACCCTGATGCTGTACCACGCAAGTTACTTGCATATACAGCCTTTGATTGATTGATTGAAAACACTTTATTGCACAACATAAGAGAAAAAAAAAGATACAATGATTAAGGAAGTTGTACATATAGGCGGTCTTATCGCTAACAAGCGATCTCTTCCAGACAACCTTTTGGGTGAAGGAAATATGAGAAATAATTATTGTGGGGTAGTAGTGGGCAATAAACAAATTCATAGAGAAAAAATAATAATATCCAATCTTAAACTACGTAATACACGTAAATATATAAGTAGATATAAATGATATAAACTAAAATACATATACATAAAACATACATACATAACATATATAGTATAGTAAGTACATACATAACCACATTAATGATGATGATGAGAACAACTAGAGATAATATGTAGGAGATTAAACAGATTTATGAAATTTATAACGCTAGAAAGTGATCTTTAACTTTAGATTTAAATATATAAAGGGAAGGAGAATTACGGATTGAATCAGGGAGAGAGTTCCACAGGCTTATGGAACGTATAGTGAAGGAATCAGAGTAGAAATTGGTAGAATGAGTAGGCACAACAAGGCGAAGTGAATTTTCAGATCGTAGAGGTCGACTATGAGAGGAGGAGAGGTATTGGAAACGGTTTTTAAGATAAAAGGGAGTACGAGGGTCAAAAAGCACTGAATAGAGAAGAGCAAGAGAATGGGCGTCCCTTCGACAACGTACTGAAAGCCGCTGTAGCGCCCTTCGGTACTCGGATACATGGTCATATTTGCGCAGTCCATAAATAAACCGAATGGCTAGATTTTGTAATCATTCTAGCTTATTTAGGAGATCAACATTGAGATCAAGAAAACACGTGTCAGCATAATCTAGAATGGGAAGAAGAATGGATTGGGCTATAGCAATTTTGGTGGCTCTTGGAAGAAAATTGCGCAGTCGATAGAGAGCACGGGTTGAAGCAAACATCTTCCTACTAACCTCAGCAATCTGGAGGACCCAAGACAGGGTTTGGTCAACAAAAACTCCTAGATTTTTTACTTTTGTACTGAAAGGAACAGTAACACCGTCGAAAGTAATAGTAGGCAGATTAAAAAATTCTATCCTAGAGACAAAATACGGACTGCCAATCATCTGCCTTTTGTCATAACCCTGATGCTGTGCCACGCAAGCTCCTTGCATATACAGCTTTTTGTCATAACCCTGATGCTGTACCACGCAAGTTCCTTGCATATACAGCCTTTCGTCATAACCCTGATGCTGTACCACGCAAGTTACTTGCATATACAGCCTTTTGTCATAACCCTGATGCTGTCCTACGCAAGCCCCTTGCATATACAGCCTTTCGTCATAACCCTGATGCTGTACAACACAAGCATAAATTCCATTCGGACTGACAGGTTGTCATCTTTTTTTCAACGACTTCAAAAAAGGAGGAGGTTCTATTTTAGACTGTATGTTTTTTTGTCAAACTTATTTCAAAAATTAAACGCGTGAGAAGCTAACAATTAGAAGTTGTAAGATAAAATGTGCCGATACTTAATTGCTTAATGATCTTATTACACTGACAAAAAAATAGAAGCATCCTTAATCCTTAATATAATATATAATATAATAATATTATAAATGTGAAAGCGTGGATGTTCGTTACGCTTTCACGCAAAAACTACTGAACGGATTTGGCTGAAATTTGGTAGGTCGACAGATTAGGACCTGGATTAAGACATAGGCTACTTTTTACCACGCTCGCGAGCCGCTTGCGGCTCGCGCACTGCGCACCCTCGAAAAGTCATAGAAACGTGGTCCACGCGGGTGAAGCCGCGGGAAACAGCTAGTAATGTTATAAACGCGAAAGTTTTTATGTATGGATGTTTGTTACTCTTTCACGACACAACATATAAACGGATCTGGATGAAATTTGGTAGGTAGACAGATTAGGACTTGGATTAACATATAGGCTACTTTTTCCACGCTCGCGAGCCGCTTGCGACTCGCGCCCTGCGCACCCTCGAAGACAGTCATAGAAACTAAGTTCACGCGAGCGAAGCCGCTGGCAAAAGCTAGTTAAATATAATTTCAAATTAACTATTAACCAATAACAGAAAAATGGAGAGTTTACTCGTAGCTTTCCCAACAGTTGAAGCTACACAATTCGCCCTGTAAACGCATATTGTGCTGCGAGATCAGTATTTAACTAAATTTAACTGCGAGTGACAATTTACACTTTAGAGCACTTCCCGGGATCTGAATATTAAAATCTGCTACACTACCTAAAGTGCAATGCGGACACCGGTTATTCCCGTGAATTTTCGCAAATCTCCGGGACTCGCGTTAGGAGTTGTTGACGCTTTCCTGGTAAAAGTGTTGGAATAGGTTTCTGGAATGTTTAAAATATGTTTGAGTGGATTTTATGAAATGCTCGTGCATCGCATTTCAATTTCAACGCAAGTCTTCAACCTAAAAACGCGACACTCTCCTGCAGCTGACCTGGCTCCGCACGTGGCGAGTCGTGTTCCTGCGGGTCCAGCCAGTGAGCCAGTGAGGCCGAGGGAGACGCAACGTTTCCTTAACTGTGTCCCAGGACTGTGGTCCCAGTGGAGAGGACTGTACATCCACAACGCCGACGAAATGCGTGTAGAGCTAGCACATCTTAGGGCCCTACCTCACGGAGACGCCATGGGTACGTCGCCGGCTACGTAGACATGGTTACCTCTGGCTACCTTCGGTTGCCAAATGAAGTAGCCAGTGGCGACCATCTGTCAGTTCAGTTCCCTTGTCCTCGTATCCAGAATTCTGCCAGTTCAGGCCGGCTGGACACTGAGTGATTGCTCGTGTACATTTTACTGGCGACGTCGCCAGGTCGCCACGGTCTCCAGACTCCACATAGCGAGCCGACAGTCGTGGCTACGCTTCCAAATTGGCGACGTTGCCAAACCGTCGCCAAGTGAGTTAGCTGCCATACATTCCAATAAGACTTGTTTGGATACGTGGCCGGCGACGTCGCCATGGCGTCTCGGTGAGTAAGGGACCTTAGCACCTTGGCGATGGTGACCCGCTAGCACCGACCCGACTACTTTGTATGAATTTATATGAATGAAGCACTGACGAATGCAGGCGACCGGTCGCCATGATTGAATCGCTACTTTTAGGTCATGATGATATATAATTATGCTAGCATGTGCTAGCTCAATACTGTGACACAATCGCGGCGATCACCGCAATGAATTACAGTTAATTAGTTCTGCTCGGTCGCGTAATTAAGGCGCGGCCACGCTTTAATACTTCAACCGCGGTTCGAATCCCGCCGGTTGGTCGAGCGAGGGTTATTCGCGCACCGATTGGAACAGATTAGCGGATTTGATGTTAAATGGAAACTTAAGGGTCCCCAGGAGCACACCCGGGACACTTCATACAACGGGTCAGAAATTACATTTCAAAAAAGGAATAACAAAACAAACAAAATAGCGGCGAAATCCTATACGTTCGAAAACCAAACTGTAACCAATCTGTATCAAACGTATTTCCGCTTCAATACAAAAACAACATGCCGGATTGAATCCAAACTTTGCGAATATGTTGAGTAGACACATATAGATGTTTGTAATTAGTTTTCGATGTACTAATATAAAACGTAAAAAAATCGTAAATTTCAAACTTTTAGTAGAAAACTAATTTAAGCCTTCGTTTAGTCATGTTTCAATTTAATACGATGAAAACTAATTACAAACATTCATATGTATCTACTCAATTTATTGCAAAGTTTAAATTCAATCTGGCATGTAGTTTTTGTATTAAAGCGGAACTACATTGGTATGGAAACTCGAGCCTCCTGGGGACCCAACAGGTAATAGAATCTGGTTTAGAAGTATGTGATCTTTATGGAGTAGTTACTGGTTAGCTTTGTATCCCGCAAGATGATTCAGCCTAATAACGCCTATGTTTATTACGTGCATGATTTAGACAGATGTGTCAGAACCCGGCGCATAATTCGAGTTCAACCTAACAACCTATAAACTTCCCCACCGCTGGGGCGCGGGTCTCTCCGGAAACTCGAGAAGGTTAGGCCATACTCCACACTCGGGGCTAAATCAGGGTCGGTGGAGGTGGTAGGACTAGTGGCGTACCAAACTGCCAGGAGTATTTCAAGCCGCCTTTAAGGCACCTGACACGGCTTAACGGCTACCATCTAGTGACAGCAGCCGACACTAACGGCTTCACCTTTTGATTGACACAGCCACCAAGTCGCACTGAGCCACAAGCGCTTCATAATTATTATTTATTATTATTCACAATTGGAAAGCCCTTGGCATCATCTCACCTGATTGTAAGTGACGATGATACCGAAAATGGAAGTGGGCTTACCAAGATTCCTCAACGTAATGTGGAACTGGCTATCTTATCTTCAAGCCGGAACACATCAATGCTGTTAACACTGATGTTTGGCGGCAAGACTTAGATAAAATGGTGGTAGGTAGCCAGGCAAGCTATGAAAATGCCCTACCACCAACCAAACCGAGTCTTACAAAGTTGACTCGAACCAACAACCTCCTGGTGTGAAGCGAATGGACTTACCATTACGCCACGGAGGCGGTTTAATTCGAGTTAATTGCGTTAACACATTTTTTGAAACACAAAGTACACTGGGTTATGTTCAAACTTATATTATAAGGTGTAACAAAATTAGCTGAAACTATTTTAACTGGTGCTGCTACCCATGAAACTGAACAACTTTCCCCAAGGAACCCATAGTCAAATTGCAAAAAAAAATTTGGTTCACCCATACTAACTCGATCAGCTGATCAGCCAACTTAGTATGGGAAGTTCAATTTTTTTTTGAGATTTGACTATGGGTTTCATAAGAAAAGTTGTTCAGTTTCATGGGCAGAAGCACCAGTTAAAATAGTTTCAGCTAATTTTGTTAGACCTTTTATAGACAGGACGCGCAGAATCAACTTAGTATAATGTTTATCATCAGCCTGTATCAGTCCACTAGTAGACACAGTACGCTGACCGAAAGGCAGCGCCGAGGTCCTGCGCATCCTGCGTGCGGCGTCGTCTCCTAAACGCGGTCTCCACTGCAGAGCTGGTTTTGTAGAATGGTTCTCAGTTCTATACAGGTGTAACAAAACATAGCTCGTAGAAGATGGCCGATGGGTCAGTAAAGGTATTTTTTTTAAATTCACCATTGGTAAACCCTTAACAAAATCTCACCTGGTGGTAAGTGACAATGTTGCCGAAGATGGAAGCGGGCTTACCAAGATTCCCCAACGCAATGGGGAACTGGCTATCTTATCTTCATGCCGGAACATACCAATGATATCAACATTGATATTTGGCGGCAAGACTTAGATAAGTTGGTGGTAGCTAGCCAGGTGGGCTTAGAAAATGCCCTACCACCAACCAAACCGAGTCTTTCAATTGACCCCGCCGGGAATCGAAACCGCGACCTCCTGTGTAAAGCCAGTGAACTTTGCCTCTGAGCTACGGAGGCGGTTAAAGTTCGCGAGTGGCAACCGCGCACCGGAAAACGTAGCGTAGGCAGGCCTCCCACGCGGTGGACCGACGACCTGGTGAAGATCGCGGGAAGCCGATGGATGCGGGCAGCGCAGGACCGGTCGTCGTGGAAATCCTTAGGGGAGGCCTTTGTCCAGCAGTGGACGATTTTCGGCTGATATGATGATGACGATGTAACAAAATTAGTGCAGGACCCGTCAATTGGGGGTTCTAATCATCATACTGAAAAACTTTCCCCAAGAAATACTTAGTCAATTCCCAAAAAAAAATTTAACCCTCCATACAAAAACCGGCCAAATGCGAGTCGGACTCGCGCAAAGTTGGGTTCAGTAGTATTTTAAGTAAGTGAATAATTTTTAAAACGAAATTATGTTAGCAATTGGTAATAGAATATTTTGTATGGAAAATCTATATTTTTTTTACAAATCCAACTACACACCTTAAGTTGGTCGACTATTACTCCTAAACCAAGAAAGCCTACTTAGCCGTGATAGTTTTCCTTTTAAATTGATTACACGTATGTTTTACTACTTAAATTTTTTTCAGATGTCCTGAAATAGCGGGAGGGGGAAGGGGGGAAACTTGACTCTTAAAAAATGCATTTTTAAAGCTTAATATTCAGCAAACCAATCCCTGAATTGAAAAATGGTATTAGCAAAGACTCAGTAGTTCTGAAAGATCTATTCACGATACACGTCGCACGTCATCGAAAAAAATTACCCCCTCTTACATGTAGGCGAAGTACCCTAAAAAATGTTTTAAAGATTTTTTTGTACTATTTTGTCGGCGTGATTAATACGTATACCCATGCTAAATTACAGCTTTCTAGTAGTAATAGTCTCTGAGCTAAGCCGCGGACATACGGACCGCCTCCGTGGCGTAATGATTAGTTCATTCACTTCACACTAGTAGATCGCGGGTTCGATTCCCGGCGGGGTCAAATTTGTAAGGCTCGGTTTGGTTGGTGGTAGGGCATTTTCATAGCCCGCCTGGCTAGCTACCACCATCTTAACTAAGCTTTGCCGCCAAGCATCAGTGTTAAAAGCATTGATGTGTTCCGGCTTGAAGATAAGATATTGCGTTGGGGAATCATGGTAAGCCCGCTTCCATCTTCGGCATCATCATCACTCACCTAATGGTGAGATGATGCCACGGGCTTACCAATTGTGAATAAAAAAAAACAGACAGACAGAGAGACGTTCCTTGTTGACTTCGGAAACCTAAAAATGCACAAATCGGTCAATCAGCTGGTTTCTGCAAAGTCACAGAAAAAATGTCGATCAGTGCGAATGATTAGAAGCGCCAGTTAACGGGACCTACGCCAACTTTGTTACACTCTGTATATTCAGTAAATTCAAATACGTAATAATGACCAAAAAAAATATAAATTAATAATATAAATTGATCTAATTATAAAAATCATTAAAAAAAAGAATTTTTTTTTTCGTTTCGTACTTCAAAAGGAAAAACAGAACCCTTAAAAGATCACTTCGTTGTCTATCGGTCTGTTATCTGGAAAACAAACTTTTCACTTTTAATTTTACTTCATTTAATCATTGAATCAACCGAGAAGAAGATTCAGTTCATTCAATGGTTCCTAACCCTACGTCATATTTGTTGATGACTTAAGACAAGTAAGAAAAAAAACTTTTACTTCATTTAATCATTGAAGCAACCGAGAAGAAGATTCAGTTCATTCAATGGTTCCTAACCCTACGCCATTTTTGTTGATGACTTAAGACAAGTAAGAAAAAATACTTTTACTTCATTTAATCATTGAAGCAACCGAGAAGAAGATTCAGTTCATTCAATGGTTCCTAACCCTACGCCATATTTGTTGATGACTTAAGACAAGTAAAAAAAAACTTTTACTTCATTTAATCATTGAATCAACCGAGAAGAAGATTCAGTTCATTCATGCGTTTAGGCTGAATATCAACAACAAAGGGGTGGAACCTCTCCCATCCATCGTTGACTGAAGGTGGAATGGAGCTGGGGGAATATGGTTGATTTTCTTAAATGAATTCGTATAAGCTACATCAAATATTGCTTTCGTAATCGTGCATAAAATCGGCATATTTCTGGCCTACATCTATACTATTTCTAGCATTGCTAGTCTAAAAATGGTTTTCATATTATTCTCGTGTGAATAAATAAACCCTTTTTTCCTTACTTGTCTTATCTCATCAACATATATGGCGTCCCCATGTCAATGTCAGAGCCAATGGTATTTCATAGGGTTAAGAACAATTGAATGAACTGAATGTTAGTCTTTGTTGATTCAATGATTAAATGAAGTAAAAGTTTTTTCTTACTTGCCTTAAGTCATCAACAAATATGGCGTAGGGTAGTCAAACGCACTCAAAATTTTAAATAGAAATAAAAAAATAAACCAACCACACAAATACCTACAATCAACATGCTCTTCTGAATATTACATAAACCAACAGAGTTTCAGCATTATCTGTTTTATCATTCAAATACCATGAATATTCCACGGGAGTTTAATTAAATAAGGCCCCAGTAGTAGGTACTGTCCTGTCGACCGATGTAAGCCTCTTAAGAACAGATGGTACAGTGTCTTAACAATGTGAAAATGTCTGAACAAAGTCTTTCCTTTTGTTAATTTATTTAGTTGAGCGCTGCTTAGTACTCGATTTTCTTATTCTACACGGATAGATGTAAAAACTAGATACTTTCTATTTTATGAACTAAAGCTTCGTAAAAACTTATTTCAAGTGACAATAAAATAAAATAAAACAATAAAAAAAATCCTCTTTTCTCAACCTCATCACAAAAAAAAATACTATTAAGTTTAGACAATAAATAATTATGATTTTGTTCATAATGTTTTTTAATTTATAAAAACGCCACAGTGCGCGAAAGCCCTAGCACTGCGGTGCAATATTCCAATAATACTATCTGCGGATATATTGGGTAGAAGTCACGCGCCGGAGGCAGAATGAGGCGCATTCAGAGAATATTGTTTGGAAGGTTCTGAATTTCCCACTACCATCTTTCTTAAGTTTTAGAGTATTATTTACCTAATTATAGTGCCACACACATACTAAAATTGATCTCATTTCGCTTTTGGTAGTTTTATTTATGAAGCATACCCAAGGGCTACCGGGCCCTATTGCTAAGCCCACACCGCGTGTCCGTCCGTCCTACATTTATAGGGCCGTATCTTTTGTACCAAATTAGGTAGCTGGTCGAAATTTTCACAGAATGTGTATATTATTATGTCAGACAAATTGACACATACTCAAAAAAACAAAGTGAAAAATTAAGGAGTCCTTAAACAAGAAGCGTTTTTTTTCTCTAATGTGAAAACGGTAACTTAGTGTGATTACAATACAAATTCTAAAAAAAAGACAAGGAATAATAAAAACCGGCCAAGTGTGAGGCAGGCTTGCACTTGCACTGAGGATCCCGAACGGAATAAAACAAAACTATTTTTTAAAGACATAATAAAAATACATAGGCATATTGTGTGGTGGTACGGGACCCTTGTTACATAAATCTAACTAGCACTAAACCAGTTTTTGTAATTAGGAAAGACATATTATAGGGTTCCGTAGTCAACATGGAACTCTTGTAGGCTAAGCTCAAAGACTATTAGTACTAAAAAAGATGTAATTTGGTATGGGTATACATATTAATCACGCCGACAAACTGGTAATTTTTTTTTTGAAAAAACACATTTATAGGGTACCTTCCTCACATATACAGGGGGGGCGATATTTTTTGTTGACGTACCCTATTGTGTGAGGTATCGTTAATTAGGTCTTTTAATAAAGTCCGAGTAGCAGAGTATTGGTAGTACTCTTTATTATCCTGTGGTATTGGTCTGGAAAAAAATAATTTAAGCCAAAGGATCGAATCGTTAAGAAGAACAGTCGAGTCCCTCCCCTCCCCTCTTCTACCTGCTTAACCGCTATTTCAGGACATATCAAAATAAAATATAAATAGTAGGACATATAATTATTTTTAAAGGAAAACCTATCCTGGCTATCAAACTATTTCATAGTTAAGGAGTAATAGTCGACACACTTAAGGTGTGCAGTTGGATTTGGAGGAAGTTAATAGATTATCCAAACAAAATGTTCTATCACCAACAGCAATAAAAATATTTTTTTAAATTTACATTCATTTTCTGAAAACACTACGGAACCCTACTTTGCGCGAGTCCGAATCGCACTAGGCCTGTTTCTATTTATAAATTTATTAGAGATTGAGAAAAAAGTAATTCTTATTTATGGTAGGTAGCGCTTCTTTTACTATATACGTCAGTAAACATGTTATTTCATCAAGGTATTCCTCTTCTCTTTTCTGTTGTCCCCATCTTCCTTCTTCTCGCGCGTGGTAAGAGAGCGAGAGAGAGCCGCGTGTGTCTTATGATAGATTATCAGCCACACTACCAATAAGAGCACACGCAAGGCTCTCCCGCGTTCTGTCATCTCCTGCTTTCTTCTTTTAACTTTTCTTCTAGGAACTTGGTTTCTTCTCACATTGCTAATACTTTCGAAAGCGACCGGAAAATATGCACAAAATATAACTTCTATGCATAATGAGTTTTGAAGTTCAGACTTCAAGTGTCGCGAAGAATATACTTGCACTTGAATATAAAACTCAGGTTAAAAATTACAGTTTCAAAAATTAGCCACGAGTATTTGTCTTGAGATAACACCTACTATGACTTTTTTCGGTTATTGCTTACTGAAAAGAAGAATTTTTTTTTTTTTTTTGATTTTACATGTCACTCGTTTGTTATTTACCAGCCTTTTATCTTAAATAACTATTGTTATTGTGGTAGAAAATAAAGTGCATCTGGGTATTATTATCATTCTTTCAATGAAGTTATGAAAACTGATATAATATTAACTTAAGTATACATATTGTTTTTCTTTTTGTGCCAACCGGCAACCCTAAGAAGTCTAATCCTCGCGAGCGTGGGTTCAATTTTTTAAATTTTATTTCTTAGTCTATTCAATTGCGATGCTGCAGTTAGAATAAACCTTATCCACTTGGAAATTAGTTTCGTTTCGTTTATTTTTCTAGGCTTAAGTGATTTCATTACAAACTTTCCGTAAATTCTCAAAAAAAATTCGACTTAATACGAAAATTCACAAAATTGGTCCATCAGCTACTCGAATTGTACGAAGAGTTCAATAAATTTATTTACAAATTGACTGCTTGATTGATCTTGGGACAACTTGTCGAGGGTGAAAATGGTCAAATCATTTGCCCGGAATCTAAAATATTTAACTTGAAAAAAATCGTTCCCTATTCGATCATTAGCCGAATGAGTCCACCACCAACATCCATGGGAGTCGAAAAATATACACATTTGTCGGTAAAAAGCCGTGTTCATATTAAAGCGATCGTAAGCAATAAATAACTGTCTGCCCGATTCTGGCAACGCCGATACGGCGGATAATGTATCGATTCATACCCCGGGCCCGGGGCTGATGTACAGACAGACATACTGGTAAATACATAAATAATATACTTACAATTTCGTCCATGTAACGTTTATTTTCGTTATGAATTTCAGTTCGAAAGTTTCATAATTGCACGTTTCATATTTAAACCTTTTTTCAACACACAAGCTCGTAAAATGACTCTTATTTACAGACAGACACCGCTTTTAGGTTTACAATGCAGCTTATTATTAAACACGGGTACTTTATCATCATATCAGCCATATAAGGCGTCCATTGCTGGTCAAAAGCCTCTTGGGAGGGCACAACGACCGGTTCTGCGCTGCGTACATCCAGCGACTTTTCGCGACTTTAACTAGACCGTCGGCCCACCGAGTGGAAGGCCTGCCTACGCTATGTCTTCTGGTGCGCATTCGCCACTCAAAAACTTTACTGCCCCAACGGCCGCTCTCATTATCATCATATTGTCCTTGCCGCATTCAGCAACGGCAACTTTCACACTAAAATCTGTCTAGGAGCTAGGTGTTCTGCCAACTGCCACTTAAGTTTAGCGATTCTGTAAGCTATATCGGTTAAATCGGTTCTCCTACGAATCTCCTTATTTGTGATTCGATCGCGTAGGGAAACTCCGAGCATAGCTCACTGCCTTTAGGGTGACCTTAAGGTTTCTTATGAGGCCCATAGTAAGCGACTAAATCTCAGTTCCGTATATCATCACTGGCAACACACACTGCTCAAAGACCTTAGTTTTGGATACTGCGGTAGCTGAGACACGAAGATATTGCAAAGTTTCCCGAACGCTGCCTAGATGAGTTGGATTCGACGATTGATTCTTTATTGAAGTTGAGCCTACCTAATTAACTGTTTGTTCCAAGTAGGTATACATATTTGCCAACAACTTGAGTTTAGTCTTCAATCTTCAGAAGAGTGGACGCGACACGGATATTAAACATTATTTTCGTCTTGTCCATGTTTATTTTAAGACCTACTTGTTGAGAGTGAGAGGCACTATTGAGTCCATCGAGCATTGTACTTAAGTTTTCCAGGGTCTCAGCCATGAACACGATATCGTCAGCGAGAGTGGGTAATGTACTCGCCGTTGATACTGATGAGGAGTCCTCCCCCATCCAGAAGCTTCAAAAACATCTTCCAGGGCGGAGGTAAACAGTTTCTGAGATATAACTTCAATATATATTCAACTGACGAATTTTTAAAAATGAAATACTGACATATGTACTTCAATATATAAATTTATATTTATTTACTCATTGTTTAGTTTACTTTTTGACATTTTAAGTTTTGTAATTTGACATTTTGTTCTTGTTAATTTACTTTTTGACGATCACCTCACCATTGACATATTTTATAATATGATATGACATGTATATTTTTTTAATTTGTGTCGTGTGATGAATAAATCTAATCTAATGTCTGACGTTTCTCTGTATCACCGTTTGCTGCAGCTGAATAGGTTTCAAATTCTGGTCCTGGAGACGAACCAACGTGATGGATTTTTTATACAAACAGAGCAACGCATCTATATATCGATAGTCAACTCGACACCTGGCACGGCCCAGGTCTCGATCGAATCAAAGGCTTTCTCGCAGTGTAGTTGGTGATTGATGTACTCATTGGTCTTCTGTATAATCTGCCGCAGCGTTATGTATGTAGTTTATGGCCTTTTCGAAAGCCGGCTTATTGGGGAGGCTGGAAGTCGTCAAACCTGCGTGGAAGACGATTCGTAATGACTCGAAAACGCCTTGTAGACATGGCTCAGAAGTGAGACGGGTCTGCAGTTCTAAATCAGGGTTTTGTCGCCCTTCTTTAAGAAGAGCACCACCACACTTCTGTGTCATGCCGAAGTCCCTCGAGTATGACGGAATTGAACAATTTAAGAGGAGCTTTGTTTCTGAAAAATAGTAAATATATATTATAAGTACTCATTTATTTCATTTTTCATATTTTTTACTTTTGTCGCCGCTGGATGCGGGCAGCGCGGGACCGGTCGTCGTGTAAATCCTTGGGGGAGGCCTTTGTCCAGTAGTGGACGTCTTTCGGCTGATATGATAATGATTCACTTTTGTCACCAAGTGAACATTAATTGTCTGCGGTGCGCGAGCCGCAAGTGGTTCGCTGGGAGTCGTACACCTATACCTTCCTCACGAATAACTCCGTTCATTGGTGAAAACTGCATGAACATCCGTTTAGTATATTTTCAATTTATCGCCCACACCCAAGGGCAATAGCGTGCTATGCTTGGAGTTTCTCTGCGTGATAGAATCAGAAACGAGGAGATCTGTAGGAGAACCAAAGTAACCGACATAGCTCTCAGAATAGCTAAACTTAAGTGGCAGTGGGCGGGACATATAGCTCGTAGAACAGATAGTCGTTGGGGCAGTAAAGTTCTCGAGTGGCGACCGCGCACCGGAAAACGTAGCGTAGGAAGGCCTCCCACTCGGTGGACCGATGACCTGGTGAAGATAGATAGATAGATAGATAAAACTTTATTTCACTGAAGGTGAAGTTTCGTTTTGCTTTTTCGTTTCCGTGCTTCGCAAGGTACGGGAAGCCGCTGGATGCGGGCAGCGCAGAACTGATCGTCATGGAAATCCTTGGGTGAGGCCTATGTCCAGCAGTGGACGTCCTCTGGCTGTTATGATAATCACATTCAGACACACAGACGCGGCGCGGGCGGGGGACTTAGTTTTATAATCTGTGTACATTACTAGTACTTGTATTCATAAATAAGAAGCGGTCGTAGCTCAGCGCGACTTGGTAGTAGGGTCGATCACGTAGGTTAACTGACCTGGAGCACGGTTATTACCCGGATAGGTTTGACTGTTAGTGTAGTTTTGCTTTCCCGTTCCCGTGCTTCGCAAGGTGGTTAAGCTGTTAGTGCTGGTTGCTATCACTAGATGGCAGTCGATAAACCGTGTCAGATGCCTTATGGCGGCTTAAAAAACTTCTAAGTTCGCCACAAGCCCTACAACATCCAACAACCCAGACTTGGCCCCCGTGTGTCCTAACCATCCCGAGTTTCGGAAGAGATCCCGTGCCCCAGCAGTGGGGACGTTTATGGGCTGTTAACGAACAAATAGTGAATAATTTTAAACAAAATAAACCGACTTTAAACGCACTAATCACCTCGCCACTGTGATTTTTGAAGGAAATTCTCGATTTCTCGGGAGGCCATAATCAGATCCTAGTTTACTTATCATAGTACCGTACCACCCCTGGGATATCTCCTTTTCAACAAAAAAATAATCATCGAAATCGGTTCATAAACGATGAAGTTATCCGCGAACAAACATAAAAAAATAAATATTTGACATTTAAATGCCAACAACTCATGAAAAATGATAATGCTACATTCTATAGATTTTAAGCTTTCCGACGATATACATTTAATTAGTTAGCACTTTATTTTACACTGATTTTTTTAAATAATTATTTTTTACATAAAAAGTTATGAAGGATTCATTTTGTTAAAATATAGAGGGAAGGGGGGTAATATGGATCCTGTGGGAAAAAATGAGGCTTCCTAACACTTTTGATAGCCCACAGTTATGTAAAGCAAAATTAATTCCAAAACTTTTTGATTATTTTCAATAAAATAAAGAAGAGGGTTCATTTAATACTCTTTTCAAGTTATCAACAATTTTTGCAAGTAACAAGCATTTTTTTGGGCTATAAGCATTTTTTTAAAGAATAAATGTTGTCTATCTCCTCTACAAAAATATCTCGTTACAAACACTATTAAAATAGTGTATGTTATCGAATTTAATCTCGGCTCTTTCATACCTTATGGGTGGCTCTTTCAAAGCCCGTGTGTAATAAAGAGCCAAAAATAAACTTTTTTTCGAAACGATAAATAAATACTAATCTTGTTATTTTTTTGTCATTCTACATATGAAACTTTGTTCTTTAGCGTCCAAATGATAACTCTACCAGATCAATATTTTTTTTTCCATTCCTTAAGTGCCTTGTGTAAAACTAGCTCTTTCATGCCACTCTCACCCTAATAATCTCGCTTTTCTGTGCCTTGGCACTCCAACAAGTATTAACGCGATTGTCTTGTTTTGAAATCAAATTACCAGAACTCTACTATGCCAACACTATCTCAAGAAGACAAGGCACCCAGCAGAGATTGCATTATCCTTGTTAAATCCACAGCAAGACCTTTCAGACAAGGAAGATGCCACAAACACTCTTGCAGTCTCTTGTATTGGCTTAGTGTTAGAAAGAGACACTGATAGTTCGAGAAATCTGCTCATGAAAGTCGTGCTGCACCAACATGCTGCACCCTGCCGTAGATCCAATTTGAATCCCCGGCGGCAACGACGCGGCGGTGCGATCGAGTTAACCGCGAAGCTGAATTTATTCCCGAATTGCCCCTATCTCTGGATTTAACTGACTATTTTTCTAGCTTTTTCCGGGTTTTAGGTAAAATGCGACAAACGAGACCGATTTTCAACTAATTTGTAACTAAGCTATGAAAGTGCTGACGAACGTTTTGTATTGCACGTGGCCGCTGCTGCACATAGTGAGTCCCGATTGCGCTAAATTGTGGTCTGAAATTAATAAAAGATAATCAATTAAATAAAGGATGATAATGTTTTTAAAAGTTTTTGACAGGTTTCGTCGCGCGCATGTTTCACGGTACAAACCATGAAGAAAAAAATGCGTTAGGGTCACAATTTTATTTTCAACACAGTTGCTCGAAAAGTGCTTTATATGTCAGTTAAATGTGCGCAAAATTAATTTTACCGCACACGTGATTTTACTTTACCACTTTTTTAATTTCTAGCTCGGAGGAACAAGACATTTCTAGCAAATAAAAAAAAAATAACCAAAGATACAGAATCTTCTTTAAGACTTTTGAAAGGAGAATTATAAAGAGATTGGTTGTAACTCCGTGAGGTTATAACATAACGCTAGCTGATTAGATTCTCTTTGGGTTATATCTTTGTAAAGAAAGTAGAATAAATATGAATGAAGCGCATAGATTACAGGAAGGAATAGTTAATCTTTCCAAGGAGGTTTGAATGCTTATAAGCCCTCTTGTAATCAATTTATGGTAATATTACAAAAAAACACTTACGCATGCGTACGTGTGCCTAGATAAGGCGCAATTTTCGTAAACTGAATTGTGTTGTTTTGAATACAAACAAAATTATGAAAATACGTGTAATAAAAAATATACTTAAATATGTATAAGAAAAAACAAAGTGAGATTACTCTCTGAATATTCAAAATAAGCCAAAAGTCTCGTAAAATTAACTTTAGTTGCCGAAACCTAGATAGGTATGTACTCATGTATTTTATTTTTCTGTCACGGTCGTTTTTTATTTTAACAATTTTCTCACAACTGTATAGAAAAATGTTGTATGATACATGTGTGTAAAAGAAAAGAACAAACTCGTGACGATAGTAAACCCTCGCCTGCGGCTCGGGCTCACAAATGTCACTCGTTTGTTATTGACTTTTTTACTACCCTTGTATCATATTTAAATAACTATTCCTTCCTGGTTAAAACCTATTCAGAAATCAAGAAAACTATAAAATATCATCATTGTTTTTTCTTACATTAACTTCGAGTCGAGTGCCTTAAAATATTTATTAGAAACCTTTCACCACAATCTATTTGCACATGCGTATAAGGAATGAACAACCAAACAAGGTTGGACTCGGGTGCCTGCTACATTATAATTTTCTTTATCCGGGGATAACATTTGTATCTATCACCCGGCTCCGTCCCGAATATCCGCCGCCGTGTCAAAACAATGATATTCAAACGGCGATACGGCCACTCGTACCTGGCCGTGAATAATTCATAGCTACCGGGTAATTCACGGCCAGGGCTGTGATGGGCTGGTCGGGAGACGGCAGGTCTAGACTCTCCACTATGCCTACAATATTGATGTCGTCTAACTCCATAGGCAGATCTGCCCTTTGGAATATTTTGTAACATAATTTGACCACGCTGGAGACTTCAATCACAACATCTACTATTTTGCTACATTTTGATGTTTTCGTTAATTTTATAAAAAGTAGTAAACCGATTTTGACTAAATTTTTATGGGACCAACTTCAAAGTACACTCTATCCAATAAAAAAAGTATGATCTATTTTGGATTAGTCTATAAAAAGTTGAAGTCAGTAAAAAAGATCTCATTTAAACTAGTGGTTCTAACCCAGTGAGACTTGCATGGTCGCTTCGTTCATGCACGTTCACTGACCATAAGCACGGTCATTACTACGATGGATTTTACTATTAGTCGCATTTATCTCGATTGTTTTCATACTTCTTAATGCACGTTAAGCCTACAGTGCTAGTTGCTATCGCTAGATGGCAGCCGTTAAGCCATGTCAGAGGCCTTTTAAGCCGCTTGAAAACTTTTTAACTTTACTTTTTGGCGTTGGCCACTATCTATACAACCTCAACTAACCCCCGACTTGGCCCCCGTGTGTGCAGTATGACCTCACGTTTCCGAGATAATGGAAGCCTTGTGATTAATGACACTAATTATCTAACGTACAACTTAGTCGCATAAAACATGTATACACAGGATGCACAACCTTCGTGTAGGTCCCGTTAACTGGGCATTATACTTATCATACTGAACAACTTATGACTTTGCTAAAATCGCAAAAAATAAAACTCTTCATACATATCGGTCAGCTGATCGACTTCTTTTGTGCATTTTTAACAGACTTCAAAAAGGAGGACATTATATGTTCCATAGAATGTGCATGGAGGTCATGAATTTTCCCACGGGAACATATCCCCTATGTTAGCCCGGGTTATAAGGAACCACCATACAAAATTTCATCAAAATCGGCCTGGTAGTTTTTGCGTGATGCGCGAACATACAGACAGACAGACAGACAAAAAATCCAAAAGTTGTTGTTTTCGTTAGTAATGTCTACCACAGTTATTATTTTCCAAAAATATAGCATGTACAGATACGGCCCCGTTACAGTTTTATTATATGTATAGATAGATGTTTATCGATTACTTTGTCAATTGAGGACCGATTTTCAAAATTCTTTTTTTGTTTGAAAGAGTAATACTCCCGAGGTGGTCCCCCAAGTCAGGATCTGATGATGGGATCCTAGGAAAATCGAGGGCAACCCTCAAATTTAATAGGCACGTATTTCATGTGTTTTCTAAAGCTGTTAGGGTATTTGCGTTTGATAATACAACTCCTTAAAGGAGTTGGAGGATAATTCTTTAAAGTTATACGTAGATACGTAGGTACGTATAGACCGACAGTTGTATTTGTCACCAAGGCAGGATCTGATAATAGAATCCAAGGGAAATCGAGGGCAACTCTCGAATTTATATGTAGATACGTAGGTACGTATAGACCGACAGTTGTATTTGTCACCAAGGCAGGATCTGATAATAGAATCCAAGGGAAATCGAGGGCAACTCTCGAATTTATATGTAGATACGTAGGTACGTATAGACCGACAGTTGTATTTGTCACCAAGGCAGGATCTGATAATAGAATCCAAGGGAAATCGAGGGCAACTCTCGAATTTATATGTAGATACGTAGGTACGTATAGACCGACAGTTGTATTTGTCACCAAGGCAGGATCTGATAATAGAATCCAAGGGAAATCGAGGGCAACTCTCGAATTTATATGTAGATACGTAGGTACGTATAGACCGACAGTTGTATTTGTCACCAAGGCAGGATCTGATAATAGAATCCAAGGGAAATCGAGGGCAACTCTCGAATTTATATGTAGATACGTAGGTACGTATAGACCGACAGTTGTATTTGTCACCAAGGCAGGATCTGATAATAGAATCCAAGGGAAATCGAGGGCTACTCTCGAATTTATATGTAGATACGTAGGTACGTATAGACCGACAGTTGTATTTGTCACCAAGGCAGGATCTGATAATAGAATCCAAGGGAAATCGAGGGCAACTCTCGAATTTATATGTAGATACGTAGGTACGTATAGACCGACAGTTGTATTTGTCACCAAGGCAGGATCTGATAATAGAATCCAAGGGAAATCGAGGGCAACTCTCGAATTTATATGTAGATACGTAGGTACGTATAGACCGACAGTTGTATTTGTCACCAAGGCAGGATCTGATAATAGAATCCAAGGGAAATCGAGGGCAACTCTCGAATTTATATGTAGATACGTAGGTACGTATAGACCGACAGTTGTATTTGTCACCAAGGCAGGATCTGATAATAGAATCCAAGGGAAATCGAGGGCAACTCTCGAATTTATATGTAGATACGTAGGTACGTATAGACCGACAGTTGTATTTGTCACCAAGGCAGGATCTGATAATAGAATCCAAGGGAAATCGAGGGCAACTCTCGAATTTATATGTAGATACGTAGGTACGTATAGACCGACAGTTGTATTTGTCACCAAGGCAGGATCTGATAATAGAATCCAAGGGAAATCGAGGGCTACTCTCGAATTTTATAGCCACATTACGTGTTTTATGTATTTTTTAAAGCTATTTAAATTTTTGCTGTAGTCAAGATGGTAGTCATCATCTCATCGTCAGCTGATGATAGAAGGTACAACTCCTTAATGGTTTGGAGTTGGAGGATAATTCATTAAATATTATACGTAGATACGTATAGACCGATAGTTGTATTCTTTCAGGTTATTCAGGTGAGCTGATGATGGACGGTTTGACTCCTTTGATGATGCTGCTGAGATGATGATGGAAGCCACCGGAATTTGTATCAGTTAATGAAATACATGCATTGTGATATGATAATAATAATTCCTAATGGCGTGTAGGTTATTGGGTTTGATGTTTTTACATAGATAGCATTATCACTAAAAATAAAAAAAATTATAACCTTAAAAACCTACTTCAAAAATAAATTCACTCCAAAGTATGAAATAGTATTTTTATTTATGAATACACGAAATTATCCAACAATAACGTAATCAAAGGTAGGTACCAAGTTAGGGGTCAACATTTTTTTTAAGGTCGGTGCCAGTGCCAGCGAAGCCATTGAATCTAAAACATTTGATAGGTAAGTAGCTGTGCACTGGTACCGACCTAAAAAAAAATGTATGCCCCTAATTTGACGTATTGATTGTATCTGTTTTTGATTTCGTTAGTGTTGGTTAATTTCGTGTATTCATACATAATAATATTATTTCATACTTTTGAATTCAGATCAAAATGTAGATGTAGATGTTGTAGTGTTAGCGATTTGAAAATGGGGTATAAAAAAAACTTGCTCAAATCACGACGGAGCTAAGCAGAGTTTTGCTTACAGTCACGCGTTGGCAGACTTACCGTACATGCCGAAATGTGCTGTGACATGTCTCAAACGCGCCTGTCTCAATTACAGTGAAAGCAAGAACCTATCAAGTGTCGAAACATTATTCGAAGTCACCAATTAAGGTAAAGATGCATACAAAGTACAAGCACAAGCGTTACCCCACTGTTTTTATTGTTGTATGAAACTCAATATCTACGTTAATTTTAATCTGGCTTTTGAGTGAATTTATTTTTGAAGTCGTTTTTTTAATTTTTTTGTATGTAGGGTCCAATTTTTTTTGAGAATTGACTATTGTTTCCCTGGGGAAAGTTGTTCTGTATGATGGGGAAGAACCACCAGTTACCGGGTCCTACACCAATTCTGTTACATCCTGTATATGACACTCTTGCGAAGAGAACAAATCAATTAATAAATTGTATCTAGAAAGTTAGTGAATCGATTCTTTGGTTTTAATTCTAGACCAGTGGTAAGAACAGTAGTATGTATGTAATAGGACGAACAAAAGACATAGCACAGAAAGCTTTCATTTTAACACAGCTTAAGGAATTAGCATATGAGTGACGTTTCGCGCGCATGCCGACGGACGCGTGTTGATTAAATAGTACGCCTTATATTATAAGCCACCGCGCTATTTTGACGTGAAATCGATAAACGTCATGAGTTTAGTTCGGCGGGCTTTAAAAAAATGCATTATTAAAAAAAATACTTTCGAGAGATTTGTACGATTAAACTAAAGCAGGTAGAAAACTTATAATTATACCACCTATTAGATCTATGTGACGACAAAAAAATATATTTAGGATGTCATAGATCGCGCAATCGACCTCTAAAAATCATTAAATTCAGGAAAAAACTAGCGGTAGTAGCTCAACTTCTCACTAGCGGTAGTAGCCTCAACTTCTCACTAGTGGTAGTAGCCCCAACTTCTCACTAGCGGTAGTAGCCCCAACTTCTCACTAGCGGTAGTAGCCCCAACTTCTCACTAGCGATAGTAGCCCCAACTTCTCACTAGCGGTAGTAGCCCCAACTTCTCACTAGCGATAGTAGCCCCAACTTCTCACTAGCGATAGTAGCCCCAACTTCTCACTAGCGGTAGTAGCCCCAACTTCTCACTAGCGATAGTAGCCCCAACTTCTCACTAGCGGTAGTAGCCCCAACTTCTCACTAGCGGTAGTAGCCCCAACTTCTCACTAGCGGTAGTAGCCTCAACTTCTCACTAACGATAGTAGCCCCAACTTCTCACTAGCGGTAGTAGCCCCAACTTCTTACTAGCGGTAGTAGCCCCGCCCCAACTTCTCACTCTAATTCTTCAAGGTACTTATCATCATCATCATCATATCAGCCGAAGGACGTCCACTGCTGGACATAGGCCTCCCCCAAGGATCTCCACGACGACCGGTTCTGCGCAGCCCGCTTCCAGGAAAGGAACAATGCTAGAAAAACTTTTCTGGATTTCTCGTTATCAATTATCTGATCGGCCATGTTTGTTTGGCAAGTTTTTTTTGCTCCGACTATCACACTAATATTATAAAGGCCAAAGTTTTTTCATACTCAAGTGGCTTGCCCAATTTTGATAAAATTTGGTATAGAGGTAGCTGACACCCTGGATTAACACATGGGCTACTTCTTAACCGTGGGTAACACCGCGGGGCACAGCTTGTACTATATATAAATAAATTCAGGGCGCATCAATGCAAAAACTCGGCTTAGGAGTCGATAATAAGCACCATGTCAGAAATCGGTTGGATTGGCATTCAGTTTCTTGTGAAAATGCTAAATTAAAAATTTTACCATCGATATCAGTTTCACACTGTATTAAAAATAATGTTAAAGTGATCACTTCCTACGCCCAAATTGATAAACAAAGTCCGATCTATTGAATATAACACCTACAAGCTGCTCCGCCCACCACAAAGGGCCCGCTATTAATAGCCGTCCCTCCGGACCGTATCGCTGGGCCTTACATGTATGTATGTATGTACGTGTACGTGTGAGGCGATACACTTTGTATCCACTTAATATCGCCGTAAATTCAACTTCAATCGGTCAGGAAATTACCCGTATATTTTAGCTGACTTCAAAATAGAAGGTTATCAATTCGCCCCGTAAGTACGGAATATTGTTAGAATTGCACAATATTCGTATATATAAGTCTAGGTATGTGGACTCCTTAACAGATGCGCCAAATTTAATAAGTGTATTGTATGTATGCTTGCCAATGTATTTCTCAGCAACTATTAATCGAATTGCAATAATTGTTTTTTAATTGTAATAAGTATCTTTCAACTTGAATAGTGCAAGTATCGGTTCAGTTGTTTTCAAGATTTGGACTATTTATGTGTGTGCCAATCACTGGAATGCAATTTTGTGTTTAAGTCAGTTGTTCTTAACGTTTTTATCGTTATCAAAATATGAGAGTGTCTAGCGCATTTATAAATATTTTTGAATGTAACGTTACATTGATAATCAGGGAAGTAGACGGTGGTTTCAAAATAAAATCTAAAAGTTTTAGTTCATGAGTGAAAAAAGTATAAAAAAAATAAACTTTCAATAAAATAGCAATTAAAAAAACTGCATAAACGTATTGTATAAGTAGTCCAAACAAAAGTTGGACTGGAACAGCAACTATGAGCTTTTTATTTCATTACAACCGAATCACGTTTAGGTCTCAATCAAAAAAATATTAAAAAAAAATGTTGAAATTTTTACAGAGTGTGTGTATTCTGTTGCGGCTATGACTACAAACAATACAAAAAATATAATTTAATTTACAAAAAAAAAACGTGAGTTTTGGGACGAAAAGTATTTATCTCTGTTCATCAATCGAAAATAGTTTTATATTTGTTAAAATCTTGTACGATTGTATGCTAGTTCCACTTGCACTTGGCCGATTTTTCTCAAAAATAACTAACGATTGTGATGAAACTTTGTAAATAAATACGACTATACTGTATGGTTCAGGGATGGCGAACCTTTAGGATCAATGTGCCATTTTTCCTAAAGAAGTATTTAATGAGGCTATGACGTGCCGTCAAATAATTTTTACTTAGTAGTGACTATTCGGAAAATCAACTCATAACTCTTCATTTACTTCCAATGAAATACATTTTGCACTGATAAGCAATAAATGTTTCAGTAATACGTACTTAGCAAATTAAAGTAACATTAGTGTGTTTTTGGCATACTCACTTCTATTGCTTGGCATACATACTTACATTGTTTCAATTAATCCCAATTTTCTTGTTACAATAAATTTTTGAATCAATATTGATCTAGAATGGAAATCAATCAGCTGCAACTTCACAGCACAGGTGCAGATAAAATAATCCTACTAATACGAGTATGTATTATAAACGTGAGATGTATGGATGTTTGTTACTCTTTCACGCAAAAACTCCAGAACGTATCTGGCTGAAGATTGGTAGCTAGACAGATTAGAACCTGGATTAACCTACAGGCTGCTTTTTTCCACGCTCGCTGCGCACCCTCAAAGAAAGTCATATAAACTATGTTCACATGAGCGAAGCCGCTGGCAAAAGCTAGACACATATAAATTACAGAATAACTGTGCGTAGCCGCAACCTACGGGCTACGACGACGATACTACGAACGCTACGGGCTACAAGAGCGTTAAGAAACAGGATCCTTTTTTGCCCATATACTTATTCGAAACGTTATTAATATTATTAATAATAGATTGTTTCAGTAAAAGTAGCATTAGGATCTAGGCGACGACGGCGGTCGGTAACCGTGACGTGTCGCGCGGCCCGCTGCATCCCCAGTCGCGCGACCCGCGACCAGGTCGGTCGCTTGCATTCATCAGAGCCTCATATTTATTCATACAAACGCGGGTCGCCCTTGCCAAGATCCGAAGGCTACCTTTAAAGGTTATTTTAATAAACTAACCCCAATGTGGCCACTCCATATTTTGCAACGATTACACTTAAGTCCTAAGAAACAACGAAACAAGTTGTGATCACCTTATAAATGACAGTTTTAGAGAAGGAAGTGGCAAGATTGAGGTGGCTTTCCCTACACAAAAGTTATATATTGCTTATTGTAATTTTGTTTGTTATCTTTGCCTACATTCTATTTTTCTTTGCACAATAAATAAGCCCCTCGAGCATCATTTCACTCGATGGACGGTAATTCCGAAGATAGAAGTGGGCTTCCCAAGGTTCTCCAACGCAACGGGGAACTATCTATCTTATGTTCATCTCGGAACACATCAATGATGTTAATATTGATGTTTTGGCGGCAAGACTTGGTGCCACCAACCAAGCCGAGTTATAAAAAATTATATTCCACCGGGAGTCGAACCCGCAACCTCCTGGTGTGACAGCGAATGGATGAACCATTACGCCACATAGGCAATTAAAATAAAACCACTCCTTACTCAAAATCACCCAAGTGTTAGGACGTTTAACGGAGAATGTTTTCTCTTGTCGCCTGATTTCCAGTAAGAAATGTTTATCCGGTGCATCATGGTGCATGAAGGAAATACGTTTCTCAGAGCTTTAGCTTCACGCTTCTTTTTACTTTATCGAAAACCACTTTGTACAACTCGAGTCTTGGGATGTTCATATTAGCTCATATATTGTAGCACGACGGCAAAAGTAGGTGTAGGGTGTGGGTTTTTTACACTCCGTTCGTGCTCACGAATATTTACAAATTTATTGATGAAAATAAGACCTAAAAAAGAACATAAGAGATAGAAAAACGATACGATATACTTATATTACAAACACAAATCACAAAGAAACATTAATGAATCGTACCAGAGATGAGTCTTAGAAAGAATCAGCTTCACAGTTTTCTTTACATAATATTTTATTTTAAAAATTACGAAGGTGAATTATTGAAGATAGGAAATGTAATGGATTTTGATTTTTATATGAAATTGTCAGATGGCGTGAAAAAGAAATAGATGGAATGAAAAGAAGATCGGATGAAAGAAGAACGAATAACAGCGCACCGCGGTACAATATGTCCCCACCCTGGGGCTCGAGCCTACCTTGAATTAGGGCGATCGGGCCTTAGTCGACCACGCGGGCTCAGTGCGGGTTGATCGACTTCACACACAACCTTTTGTGTTTCGTCGCAGGCTGTGCAGGTTGCCTCATTATGTTTTTCCTTCACCATAAAAGCGTCTGATAAACTTACTTATGAAATCGAAATTTAAAAACACATCGGTACGTGGCAGGATTCAAACCATGACCTCCCGGACAGGAGGTAGCGGACGTAACATTACGCCACCGAAGCTCTTTTTGAGATATTGTTGACGTGTCACGATCGCGGTCGACATTTCAGCTGCACTGTAGTCGGTTTCTGCAGCGTACTTGGTGTTTATGCGTGGCCGGTCTAGGGATAAACTGGTTCCGTGGCGTAGTGGGTGATCCACTCGCTTCACATCATGAGGACACGGGTCCGATTCCCGGCAGATCATACTTTGTAAAAATCGGTTTGGATGGCGGTAGGGCATTTTTTAAGTCCGCCTACCTGGCTACGACCATGTTATCTAAGTCCTGCTGCCATAACATCAATGTTAACACCATGTTGTGTTCCGGCGTGAAGATAAGATATCCAGTTCTATTACCTTTAAGGAATCTTGGTAAGTCTGCTCGATCTTCGGCATTCAGTAGTAAAATCCGCACGTCAGATACGTACACGCCCAGTTACAATTGACCTCTGAAATATACTAACTTTGTACTGAGACAACGGTTTCAGTTGCTGGTTTTATATTGCTCAATCAATTATTGTACTTTTTTATATTATATTATTCCGGGATATAGGGTGTTACTATAAAAAAGTTTCATCAAAATCCGTTCAGTGTGATGCGTGTTCAAACAAACAGACAACCAAAAATTTTGAGAACTGTTTATGTTATATGTTACTCAGTTTAAGTCGCCCTTGTTGATATCTTCCGTATAAATTCAATGTACAGATTTATTTTGCCTTTAAAATGTTATTATATGTATAGAAAGATAAAGGGGGAAAACTTTTAATTGTAGAACTGAAATATCAATATGAGATAATAGTTATAATTTAGCAAAAAAAAGCTGACGGCATACCTGCTGTGAAGAGGATACCGCTGCTAACAAGCTGACGGCATACCTGCAGTGAAGAGGGTACTGCTGCTAACAAGCTGACGGCATACCTGCAGTGAAGAGGGTACCGCTGCTAACAAACTGACGGCATACCTGCTGTGAAGAGGATACCGCTGCTAACAAGCTGACGGCATACCTGCTGTGAAGAGGGTACCGCTGCTAACAAGCTGACGGCATACCTGCTGTGAAGAGGGTACCGCTGCTAACAAACTGACGGCATACCTGCAGTGAAGAGGATACCGCTGCTAACAAGCTGACGGCATACTTGCTGTGAAGAGGGTACCGCTGCTAACAAACTGACGGCATACCTGCAGTGAAGAGGGTACTGCTGCTAACAAACTGACGGAATACTTGCAGTGAAGAGGGTACTGCTGCTAACAAGCTGACGGCATACCTGCAGTGAAGAGGGTACCGCTGCTAACAAGCTGACGGCATACCTGCTGTGAAGAGGATACCGCTGCTAACAAACTGACGGCATACCTGCAGTGAAGAGGGTACTGCTGCTAACAAGCTGACGGCATACCTGCAGTGAAGAGGGTACCGCTGCTAACAAACTGACGGCATACCTGCTGTGAAGAGGGTACCGCTGCTAACAAACTGACGGCATACCTGCAGTGAAGAGGGTACTGCTGCTAACAAGCTGACGGCATACCTGCAGTGAAGAGGGTACCGCTGCTAACAAACTGACGGCATACCTGCAGTGAAGAGGGTACCGCTGCTAACAAACTGACGGCATACCTGCAGCGAAGAGGGTACTGCTGCTAACAAGCTGACGGCATACCTGCTGTGAAGAGGGTACCGCTGCTAACAAGCTGACGGCATACCTGCTGTGAAGAGGGTACCGCTGCTAACAAGCTGACGGCATACCTGCTGTGAAGAGGGTGCCGCTGCTAACAAGCTGACGGCATACCTGCTGTGAAGAGGGTACAGCTGCTAACAAGCTGACGGCATACCTGCAGTGAAGAGGGTACCGCTGCTAACAAGCTGACGGCATACCTGCTGTGAAGAGGATACCGCTGCTAACAAACTGACGGCATACCTGCAGTGAAGAGGGTACTGCTGCTAACAAGCTGACGGCATACCTGCAGTGTAGAGGGTACCGCTGCTAACAAACTGACGGCATACCTGCTGTGAAGAGGGTACCGCTGCTAACAAACTGACGGCATACCTGCAGTGAAGAGGGTACTGCTGCTAACAAGCTGACGGCATACCTGCAGTGAAGAGGGTACCGCTGCTAACAAACTGACGGCATACCTGCAGTGAAGAGGGTACCGCTGCTAACAAACTGACGGCATACCTGCAGTGAAGAGGGTACTGCTGCTAACAAGCTGACGGCATACCTGCTGTGAAGAGGGTACCGCTGCTAACAAGCTGACGGCATACCTGCTGTGAAGAGGGTACCGCTGCTAACAAGCTGACGGCATACCTGCTGTGAAGAGGGTGCCGCTGCTAACAAGCTGACGGCATACCTGCTGTGAAGAGGGTACCGCTGCTAACAAGCTGACGGCATACCTGCTGTGAAGAGGGTACCGCTGCTAACAAGCTGACGGCATACCTGCTGTGAAGAGGGTGCCGCTGCTAACAAGCTGACGGCATACCTGCTGTGAAGAGGGTACAGCTGCTAACAAGCTGACGGCATACCTGCAGTGAAGAGGGTACCGCTGCTATCAAGCTGACGGCATACCTGCAGTGAAGAGGGTACTGCTGCTAACAAGCTGACGGCATACCTGCTGTGAAGAGGGTACCGCTGCTAACAAACTGACGGCATACCTGCAGTGAAGAGGGTACTGCTGCTAACAAGCTGACGGCATACCTGCTGTGAAGAGGGTACCGCTGCTATCAAGCTGACGGCATACCTGCTGTGAAGAGGGTACCGCTGCTAACAAGCTGACGGCATACCTGCAGTGAAGAGGGTACCGCTGCTAACAAGCTGACGGCATACCTGCTGTGAAGAGGGTGCCGCTGCTAACAAGCTGACGGCATACCTGCTGTGAAGAGGGACCCTTGCTCACAAGCTGACGGCATACCTGCTGTGAAGAGCATACCGCTGCTAACAAGCTGACGGCATACCTGCTGTGAAGAGGGTACCGCTGCTAACGGACCGATGTACACCTGAGGCATTATTATTATTATCGTTATTTTAGGCCACGCCCATAATTTGTTAGTACCGATCTTTTACCAATTTCATTAAGAGGAGTCCGTTACTGCAGCACAATGGGAAACCCTCGGGAGGAATATCCTCTATACCTGCCGCCATAAGCAGCTAGTTGCGTTCCGGGTGGGGAAAGATAGCCAGCGCAATCGCTGGCACACGAGGCATTCCATAATTGCCCACGAGGATCGGCCAAGCACCGAAGATATCTCCCCTAGCGTTTCAGATGTTAACATTCAGCAATAGCTATTAGTTGCCATTGCATATTTCATCAGGTTTTACTCACGACTATCAGAGGACACTACGTTTCTTTGCCAAAGTACCTGAAAAAAAGAACAAAACAATAACATCTTGAAAAGGTTTAGACGCCTCCGTAGCCCAGAGGCAAAGTTCACTGGCTTTACACAGGAGGTCGCGGGTTCGATTCCCGGCGGGGTCAATTGTAAGACTCGGTTTGTTTGATGAAAGGGCATTTTCTAAGCCCGCCTGGCTAGCTACCACCATCTTATCTAAGTCTTGCCGCCAAATATCAATGTTGATATCATTGGTGTATTCCGGCATGAAGATAAGATAGCCAGTTTCCCATTGCGTTGGGGAATCTTGGTAAGCCCGCTTCCATCTTCGGTAACATCGTCACTTACCACCAGGTTTTTACCACTTGTGAATATAAAAAAAAAGGTTGAACCCACGGGTCGAGTAGAAGGTACAATTCAGATTAATCCTGGTCTCTGGGATAATGTTTCAATCCACTGGACTTACCCTACCTGGGGTAATGAGCTTCATATCGTTAGATATTATATAAAGGGCAAATAAAATGGTTATTTCACACTCAACTGGGCCCTAATTGAAGATGCACCCTTTTTCAGAGACACCCGAGATGTAAGCTTTTATAATGGGTTCGAGAACCTTTTGGGTTGTTACTTATTGTCCTTCAACAAGGACAAACTGGATTTTATGTATGTATACGAATAAATACATTTTAATACTTATGCGTACAGCGAAGGAGTGGAACTCCTTGCCTGCGTCAGTGTTCCCTGATTCATATAATTTGGAGATCTTCAGAGCAAGAGTGAATAGGCATTATTTGAGTTTGCGTGTACCATCCTCGACTGCACCATCACTTACCATCAGGTGAGTTGCAGTCAAACGCATTCAAATTTTTAATAAAAAAATAAATTAAACAAAACCTACTATTATTATCATACTTTTTACTGTTAAATACCTTTTTCAAAAATTTACATACCGATTTACAATGTGAATCATTTCGTTATACAGCTAAGGGTTTTGAAAACTCCTTATCTTATATTCCGATTAAAACATTACTTAAAACCTTTACCAACCAAAAAATAATAATTAATCGAAAACCCGTTTCTTCACTACTGGGAAAAAGATATTAGATAAGAATCATTTATTTACGAGGACATATAAATTCAAAGTTCTGAAATATGAATATACAATACAATGCCAGTAAGAGCATTCAACAGTCGCGCAAATCTAAAGTTACTTTCTTGCAGAAATGAGTGATTGGTGATGTAGTCAAACGCACTAAAAAAAATAATTTAAAAAAAAATGTGTGTAGATGTTATCAAATTATGTACCTAAAACGATAACTTATGTCAAGGTTTTATTAAAACTAACCAAAGTTACACACATTTCCTCGTCAAACCAGACACAAAACCCACAGTTAAACACAAGGTCTATAAAAACACATGTTTGTTATAAAGATGTATTTTCCCAAAAAAAATATCCTATGTTTAAAAAATAAAAGTCTTACGAGTATCTCCAAAGGAATTATTGAGAAACGGTAAACGGAAAGTCTTTGTCGAACTGCAGCGCTACACCAGGAAATTACATTTCAGCAAGACGATGCGGTTTGATTCCGGGCGCAGGCAAGTTCCGAAGAGACTGCAAGCAAACTCCGGTCTCTTTGTCGCAAAGTTACCTGCGATAGTTGCTGATATTCGATAGTGCAGAATGAATGGAAATGCCAACGATTGCAGAGAAGAACGATGCCTTTGTAAAAGTACTTCGAAAGTTTCTTTGAGATATTGAGTATATATTTCTCTATTAATAGTGGAAACGTCTGGTGCATTTTTTGTTCCCTTTGCCATAAATAAGGAAAGTAAAGACAAATACAATAGATTTAACATACAGTTAGCGGTTACTTCTTTGCGTAAAATACATTCAAATTGCAGTAAGCAAGTATAAAATTTATTCATTTAATTCCAGGGTCGATCCGTCAATCTCGCACTCACCTCCCAATCACTGGGATTTACACACAACAGGTTCAGGTATAAACTACAAAAGGCCCGCTTCATACTAGGTGAGCTAACGACACACCGCTGGTACACACACACACACACACAGACACACACACACACCGGTCGGTATCACCGTCACATACTCTAGTTGCCAATTGCCCTTTTTTTTATCCGGCTGCGCGACCACTAACACAAGTTAATTTTTTATTTTAGTTTTTTTTAAATCCATAATTGATAAGCCCTTAGCACCATCTCACCTGATGGTAAGTGAGGATGATGCCGAAGATGGAAGCGGGCTTACCAAGATTCCTCAACGCAATGGGGATCTGGCTATCTTATCTTCAAGCCGGAACACATCGATGCTGTTAACACTGATGTTTGGCGGCAAGACTGAGATAAAATGGTGGTAGCTAGCCAGACGGGCTATGAAAATGCCCTACCACCAACCCAACCGAGTCTTACAAAGTTGACCACGCCGGGAATCGAAACCGCGACCTCGTGGTGTGAAGCAAATGGACTGACCACTACGCCACGGAGGCGGTTGGAAGCAGTTGATAGGTGCGACTTGCGTGCTTGGGTCGATCAAGCAGGTTAACTTACCTGAAACCGAACCTTGACGGGTTCGACTGTTAGTGGAGTCTTTCTCGACCGTTTTCCTGCTTCTCGAACCACGTTAAGCCGTTGGTGCTGGGTTGCTATCAGTAAATGGCAGTTGTTAAGCCGTATCAGATGCCTTATAGGCGGCTTGAAAAACTTCTGACAGTGGGATTCGCCACTAGCCATACAACCACATCCACCAGACAGGACTTGACCTCCGCGTGTGGAGTATGGCGAGACCCCGTGCCCCAGCAGTGGGGACGTTTATGGGTTGTTAACGAACTAATAGGCTGGCAGCCCGCCTTATGGAACGTGGTCACAGCGAGCCATGTGAGTATCTGTCATAACAGAGATGAAGAAAATAAACCAACGAGCGAGCCAATTATTCTCGGAATTTCCCCATATGATCGAAGCAGAAATGAGGAGATCGCTAGGAGAACCGTGGTAATCGACATAGCTCACAATCGCAGCAGTGGGCGGGGCACATAGCTCGTAGAACAGTAAAGTTGGGGCAGTAAAGTTCTTGAGTGGTCACCGCGCACCGGAAGATGTAGTATAGGCAGGCCTCTCATTCGGTGGACCGACGACCTGGTGAAGATCGCGGGAAGTCGCTGTATGCAGGCGACGCAGTGGACGTCTTTCGGCTGATATGATGGACACCAGAGATCGTAACAGTGCTTTTACGGTTCTAGAGGGTCCGGATAAAAAGCCTGTCTGTGACTATGTCGTCCCATCCGCCGGACGGAGCGCAACACGCTGCCTGCAACACCCTGGACACTTCATACAACGGGCCAGAAAAGACATTTCAAAAAAGGAATGACGGAACAAACAAGATGGCGGCGCAATCCTATACGTTCGACAACCAACCTGTAACTAGTCTGTATCAATCTGGATGACGAGGTGGTGAGGTTGCAATCTAGAGAGCGGCGGGGAGAGTCCATACTGTATGTTAGTACTAATATACGAGTATATACTTTGCTTGCGGTTTGCCCCGAGATCACGTGTAGGTGAACTATACACTTGTGTGCGGCCGTGTAGAGTGGACCCTCTGTGCCTGGCTGCTTTGTCTCACTGAGTCTGGGTCCGATAACGTTACCCCGATTATTCCCCAGGACCCAATTTCATCCGAGTTGTTTAATGTTCCCGCCAAAATTAGGTATATTGTACGTAGATTTGCGGCATTGTGAATTAAATGCGTTACCCGTAAAAGGGTCCATGTGAAATGCCATTTATCATAATATTTTTTTCGCCCAGTTTCTTTCAAATGCGGTATAGATCCTTATTCTGCTATAAATTGAAATTGAATTTCAATGTAAGGTATAGACCCTTTTACGGGTAACGCATGCAATTGTAAAATATTATGGGCAGATGCAATAAATTTTTGAAATTTGAGTTTTATTGTACGTATATAATAAAAACGATAAATTATTAGAACTCGGAGAAATGACAAAACCTATTGAGAGAGCCAAATGAATATTTCTAATAAAAAAAAACTCAATCTAAAAGCAAGTTGCGAGATTTTGTAATAAAAACGATTAAAACTATTTACAAGAACTCCCAACTTTAAACTTCCATCGTAGCGGAGCACGCTACATCAGCACATAGACATCTGCCACTAGACCTGCCTTTCCTAACAATTGTCTCAAAAAGTTCTTATACTACATTGTAAATCCAGTTGGCGTAAGAATTAGAGTCGTAAAGAATTACTACAATGATAGTTGTGCGATCCAAGCCTTAAAGATGGGTAGAATATAAGAAAATCACTCATTATTAAATCGGTTTTGTTTTGTGATCCTAGCCAGCGCCTACACATCGGTGTGGCAGTCGTGCATCGGACACATCAGCTCATCGTATATGGTGTTTTTTAATTTTCCAACAAAGGCTAGCCTAGATTTCGCCGTGCGTTTTCTGTTGTGGTGCCTGGACGTTCCGGAGACCATCTCAAGGCTGGCTGTGGATGCTGGAGTGGTGAGTGATTTGTTTTTACCTATCTGTTGGCAAGGATCCCACTTACTTCCTCACTTGATATTTTAGCTCCTTTGATAGCTAACAATAGTCATTCACTACTAAGAACTACGAACTTTTCTCCACTGTAGCAGCCCCATTTAACAGCGATGGTCTGTCTTTGCGAAGTAATGTATCAAGTCTCTGGGCACCGCGCTAGCCCGCGTGCTCGCGACGACTAGCGACTCCATTACAAGTTCCGCTGAAAGAACCCGTGTTGCGGTGCAACTGCAACTTCCGGGTGTACAGAGATCTCCCACAAGGAACCTCCCCAATGCCAACGAGTTGCTAGTACAAACACAAAGAGCGCTTGTAAGTTGGCGCATAGTGCGGAATACAAAAGACCTTTTTTGTGATAAAAAATGTTATGAAGTGCAAATGTTGTGCACGATTTCTTAGGTAGTCGAGCGAGCTAATCAAAGATGTTTTTTCTTACTTTACCATTCCTACAATATTTGCATTCGCTTCTGGAACATTAAATAGTTGTTTAAACAGATAAAATGTTCGTGCGGCTGGTGGCGCATCGGGAGCCGGGTCGTTTCTTTCCCTCTAATATGGTTGATGGGAGCGATGGCTGACTCTCGCGTTATACTCGTGACCGGGTGCTGCTCGTGTGAACTGGCCTACTCTTGTCAAAGGCATTAATGACATTCAATGATTTTAATGTATAACTTCTCGTATCATATTGTGTTCATGTTCTAATGACATAATTAATTTTATGTCAATGATTGTATTTTGACGTTACAAACTAATGATTGTTTATTTTGTATTTTTCACAAATGACATGTTGTAATGTAATTACTATTTTATGACTATCAGAAAGAGTGTAATTTGCACCTATTTTCGATAAACATTTTGAGTCTTGAATCTTTGAGATGAAACTTTAATAATTTATCATCATCATCATCTGAAGATGATTGCCGATAGGTGTGAGGGGCCATCCTGAAACACGGGGTGGGCCTCCTACGGAGTCCATACATCTGCATCAGAAACTAACTTTCTGATGCAGATATGCGTCTCTTTTCTTCTCTTTTTCACTCTTAATTTTAATAAAATTTTATTTGTTTTTGTCAGGTTAAGTTGTGTTCCTACTAACAAAATATGGATCTTTGGTCTGAATATAAATGAATATTATTAAAAAAGGGTGACAACGCCCTCGAGTTCACCAAAACATGGCTTGCCATGGAACAATCTTGACCTTTAAATTCATACTCGTAGAAATCCCTTGTGGCCCATATAGAGATAACAAATAAGTTACAAATAGCCCTTCAAGCGGGGATGATATCCAAAGTTTTCTCAGTATTTTTGTATAGAACCTATAAAAACTACTTATAATCTTTTTTGTATCTATATCAATTTAAGCTAGATTTTTTTTGACGTTTATATAAAATCTGACACTAAAAAGTTGACAAATAAAAAAATCTATGGAATTACTCAAATAAACTCAAATAAAATTGATGTATCAGTCCCTCCTCAGTAATATGGTACAGGTTGACGGTGATCAGAACAGTTTATGTGCCTCTTTTTTTAACTTTAGTCAGCCGCCAGAGTTTCTATTCGTAACGGATAGATCCCCGCTTCAGCGCGCATCAAGCTTCTATCCGTTACGGATAGATCCCCGCTTCAGCGCGCATCAAGCTTCTATCCGTAACGGATAGATCCCCGCTTCAGTACGCATCAAGCTTCTATCCGTTACAGATAGATCCCCGCTTCAGCGCGCATCAAGCTACTATCCGTTACGGATAGAACTGCACTGGAAGGGAAAAGCACTAGTTTACAATGTTGTGTAACAGATAGTTCAGAATCAAAGGTTTCTTCGCAAGCTTTACAGTGTCCCTTCAGGTGAGGTCGAACCCACATTAGATCTAATCTGTTTTGGCTTTTAGTCGACAAGTCTATAAACTTCATTCAATTTACCGCGAAGGTAGGCTTTGCATTGGCTTAGATGGAAGTTTAGGGACTTTCTACAGAAATGAGGTTCCATCCTTCACATTAATTTATTTCTACTTTCGAGCGACAAAGTAGTAAAGAAAGTTATGTTATCGTCCAAAAACTCGACTTCGCGATTTTGATGAAAATAAACTTTATATCACTTACCATCCGGTGAGATGATGCTCCAAGGGCTTATCAATTGAGGATAACAAAAAAACCAAAAAAGTGGTCGAAAAAATGTGTATAATGTCTCCACCTCATTGGTAGAGAAACTATTGGACCGATTTTGATTAAATTTTGAATAAAGATGTTTAAACTTAATTGCCAGAGGTAAAATTTGTATTTTAAAAACTAGTTTCCCGCGGCTTCGCTGCGCAGATCCCGTTTTTTGCCATTCTTGTGGGATTTCCCGAAATCCTTTCCTAGCGGATGCCAACGTTTTGCTATGTGTATTCCAACTTTCAGCGAAATCCGTTCAGTGGTATCAGTCACCTTTTTCTAAAATATATACAACAAAGATAAACAGTACCTACCTCCCATACAAAAAAGACAATTTCCGTTTTCCTTGATTCGCGGAGACACTACAGATTTTGATGAATCAGTAGTTTCAATATTTGCGTAGTGTATATTTTGCATTTTTATTTTCAAAATATTTCCCAAACAAAAAAGACAAAACAATTTTTCTCCCAATAACTCTAAGGAACATCTGAAATATGGCGTGATCCGGGAAAATTCTAAAATTGCTACCATTCATACAAAAAAAAATATTCTTTTCTTCAAAATGGTGCTAGGGAAATGTCTATCAAATTTTTAGTATCACGAACACATGCAAACTTGTTTAATATACTATAGATGAAATATTTTGGAAAACTCTAAAAAAGGTACCCGCCATACAAATTGGACTTTTTATGAAGCTCTCGCGAGAAAGTTATATTTCCATGTGCGGGTACAATTTAGCGAGAAGGTGATGTTCTCCATTTGCGGGTACAATTTAGCGAGAAAGTGATTTTCTTCGTTTGCGGGTACAATTTAGCGAGAAAGTGATGTTCTCCGTTTGGAGGTACAATTTAGCGAGAAAGTGTGTTCTTCGTTTGCGGGTACAATTAAGCGAGAAAGTGATGTTCTCCGTTAGGGGGTAAAATTTAGCGAGTAAGTGATGTTCTCAGTGTGCGGGTATAATTTAGCGAGAAAGTGATGTTCTCTGTTTGCGGGTACAATTTAGCGAGAAAGTGATATTCTCCGTTTGGTGGTACAATTTAGCGAGAAAGTGATATTCTTCGTTTGTGGGTACAATTTAGCGAGAAAGTGATGTTCTTCGTTTGCGTGTACAATTAAGCGAGAAAGTAATGTTCTCCGTTAGGGGGTACAATTTAGCGAGTAAGTGATGTTCTCAGTGTGCGGGTATAATTTAGCGAGAAAGTGATGTTGTCCGTTTGCGGGTACAATTTAGCGAGAAAGTGATGTTCTCCGTTTGGGGGTACAATTTAGCGAGAAAGTGATATTCTTCGTTTGTACGTACAATTTAGCGAGAAAGTTGTGTTCTCCTTTTGGGGGTACAATTTAGCGAGAAAGTGATGTTCTCCGTTTGCGGGTACAATTCAGCAAATAAGTGATGTTCTCAGTGTGCGGGTATAATTTAGCGAGAAAGTGATGTTCTTCGTTTGAGGGTACAATTTAGCGAGAAAGTGATGTTCTCCGTTTGCGGGTACAATTTATCGAGAAAGTGATGTTCTCAGTGTGCTGGTATAATTTAGCGAGAATGTGATGTTCTTCGTTTGGGGGTACAATTTAGCTAGAAAGTGATGTTCTTCGTTTTCGGGTACAATTAAGCGAGAAAGTGATGTTCTCCGTTTGGGGGTACAATTTAGCGAAAAAGTGATGTTCTTCGTTTGCGGGTACAATTTAGCTAGAAAGTGATGTTCTTCGTTTGCGGGTACAATTTAGCGAAAAAGTGATGTTCTCCGTTTGTGGGGGTACAATTTAGCGAGAAAGTAATATACTCAGTTTGCGGATACAATTTAGTGAGAAAGTGATAGTCCCCGTTTGCGGGTATAATTTAGCGAGAAAGTGATGTTCTCTGTTTGCAGGTACATTTACAAAAGCTCAACTTATTGTCATTCATGAGCCGCTTGCGGTTTGCGCACCGCTCACTGTCAAAGATAGTCATAAAAGTTTATTCAGTAAGGCAAAGCCATATGCAAAGCAAGCTACCACCATCTTATCTAAGTCTTGCCGCCAAACATCAGTGTTAACAACATTGATGTGTTCCGGCTTGAAGATAAGATAGCCAGTTCTCCATTGCATTGGGGAATCTTGGTAAGCCCGCTTCCATCTTCGGCATCATCGTCACTTACCATCAGGTGAGATGATGCCAAGGGCTTACCAATAGTGAATAAAAAATAATAATAAAAAACCATAAATAACGTACAGCAAGTTACATATTTAGGTAATAGCTTCTAATGCCTCTAAAGTTACAGCAGACTTACTTGAAATAATTACAAATAACTTTGTGACACATGTCACTTTTAACGATCAATTTAACGAGAAAGTGATGTTCTCCGTTTGCGGGTACATTTACAAAAGCTCAACTTATTGTCATTCATGAGCCGCTTGCGGTTTGCGCACCGCTCACTGTCAAAGATAGTCATAAAAGTTTATTCAGTCAGGCAAAACCGCATGCAAAGCAAGCTATAAATAACGTACAGCAAGGTGTATATGCATATTTAGGTAATAGCTTCTAATGCCTCTAAAGTTACAGCAGACTTACTCAAAATAATTACAAGCGACTTTGTGACACATGTCACTTTAACGAGAAAGTGATGTTCTCCGTTTGGGGGTACAATTTAGCGAGAAAGTGATGTTCTCCGTTTGCGGGTACAATTTAGCCAGAAAGTGATGTTTTTCGTTTGCGGGTATAATTTAGCGAGAAAGTGGTGTTCTCAGCGTGCGGGTATAATTTAACGAGAAAGTGATGTTCTCCGTTTGCGGGTACAATTTAAAGAGAACTTGATGATCTTCGTTTGCGGGTACAATTTAGCGAGAAAGTGATGTTCTCCGTTTGGGGGTACAATTTAAAGAAAAAGTGAAGTCCTTTGTTTGCGGGTACAATTTAACGAGAAAGTGATGATCTCCGTTTGAGGATACAATTTAAAGAGAACGTGATGATCTTCGTTTGCGGGTACAATTTAGCGAGAAAGTGATGTTCTCCGTTTGGGGGGGTACAATTTAGAGAGAAAGTTAAGTTTTTCGTTTGGGGGTACAATTTAAAGAGAAAGTGATGTTATTTGCGGGTACAATTTAGCGAAAAAGTGATGTTCTCCGTTTATGGGGGTAAAATTTAGCGAGAAAGTAATATTCTCAGTTTGCGGCTACAATTAAGTGAGAAAGTGATAGTCTCCGTTGGCGGGTACAATTTGGCGAGAAAGTGATGTTCTGCGTTTGCGGGTACATTTACAAAAGCTCAACTTATTGTCATTCGTGAGCCGCTTGCGGTTTGCGCACCGCTCACTGTTAAAGATAGTCATAAAAGTTTATTGATTAGGCAAAGCCGCATACAAAGCAAGCTATAAATAACGTACAGCAAGGTGTAAATGCATATTTAGATAATAGCTTCTAATGCCTCTAAAGTTACAGCAGACTTACTCGAAATAATTACAAGCGACTTTGTGACACATGTCACGTAGATGTGTCAATTAGTAGCAAGTGATGACGACGTCTGCGCCGCGCCGCCGCGCTGCTGGCTCCACTAAACCGGCAGGTAGGCGCTAAAGTAATTCAAATTACGCGAACACTCCAGAACACGTACATTCGTGTAACAAGATCCCGCGGATCGCTAGGCTTTTGGTAATTTTGCTACATGAACGATTACATAATTCCGTCTTTCAGTAAACACGATTTCACGTAAGATTAAACTTTATGAAAACCTTTGAGTAGTAAAGTTTTTGATGTGCTAACGTACGTAGTTAAGAAAAAAAACCGGCCAGGCGCGAGTCGGACTCGCGCACAAAGGGTTCCATGTCACTAAACGGAACCCTTACACGAGTATAACCATCGGATTCATCATATCAGCCGAAGGACGTCCTCTGCTGGACATAGGCCTTCCCAAGGATTTCCATGACGACCGGTACTGCGCTGCCGCATCTAGCGGCTTCCCGCGACCTTAGGTTTAAAGATATTTATTCTCATAAAAGACAAAATGTCACTTACATGAAAAGACTTAAATATATGTAATTTGGTTATGGTTCACATCGCACAGAACACAAAATTATGAATCACATAAATAGTCATAAACCTTCACCAGCTCATCGGTCCAACGAGTGGGAGGGCTGCCTACGCTACGTTTTCCAGTGCGCGGTCGCCACTTGAGAACTTTACTGCCCCAACGGCCATCTGTTCTACGAGCTATGTGCCCCGCCCACAGCCACTTATGTTTAGCAATTCGGAGAACAATTCGGAGAGATTTTCGTCTTGTCCATGTTCATTCTTAGACCTACTTGTTGAGAGGCTTTTCTGAGGCCATCGAGCATTGTGCCTAAGTCGTCCATAGTCTCAGCCATGACCTTGATATTGTCAGCGAAGAAGGTGGGTGATGTACTCGCCGTTGATATTAATGCCCCAGTCCACCCCAGTACAAAAGCTTAAAACATCTTCCAGGGCGGCGGTGAACAGTTTCGGAGATATGACGACTCCCTGTCTCACCCCTCGCTGCAACTGGATAGGTTACGAGTTTTGATCCTAGAGTCTGTTTCATACAAACACTTCAGTACCACGATATATCAATAGTCAATTCGGCACCACTGAAGAGACTGTAAACACAGCCCAAGTTTCGACTCAATCAAAGGCTTTCTCATAGTCGACGAACGCTAAGCATAGTGGCTAATTCTATTTTTCGGTCTCGTATATAATCTGCCACAGCGTATGTATGTGGTCTATGGCACTAAAGCCTTTTCGGAAACCGGCTTGTTCGGGAGGCTGGAATTCGTCAAACCTGAGTGCGAGACGATTCGTAATGACTCTCGAAAACAGCTTGTAGACATGGCTCAGAAGTGGGATTCTGTTACAGGGTGTTGTCACCCTTCTAGAAGAAAAACACGACTACACTTCTGTGCCATGCCTTACGTATTTATGCCTCGAATATAACGGAATTAAAAACTTCTGAAGGGCTTTCAATACCGGTGTTCCATCTGCTTTCAGAAGTTCAGCCGTAATTCCATTATCACCCGGTGCCTTAAATTGTTCTTGAGCTGTTTGACAGTGTAACACCCCACCCTCCTAAACATACAAATATATAAATATAAACATAGTTAAACCTACCTATAATACGCATACGTACATACAACATACAACCTACCACTATCTACCTATAAGAAGTATGTAAACTATACTTGATTTTTATTGCATTTTAAAATACGATTAAACGTTTGGCCAGATCGTCTAGAGAACCCTAATTGTGATCGCAGTAACTCAGAGTCTTTTTGAAGGTGAATGACAAGTTATTTTTAAGAGATTAATCTATCACGTTGTGTTTGGACGAACGATGTAGTCTAACCCATAATTTTGAAGTATTTCGCGCAGAACCCTAATTTCCCTACTGTGATTGGTCCCTATTTTGGGCCCCCCCAAATTGGGAAGGGTAGCTAGCCCCCAGTGCTCGGAATAACGTAATACTTGACTGACGTCAGTACTGCATTATTTTGGTGATTAAAACAATGTACATCTAACTCAAAGTAATTGAACGAGCGATTTTAGCTCTAAACAGATAATTACTACTACGTGAGCCCCGCTAGCTACTGTCTCTGGCAGGCCACTAAGGTACATGATCAGAGTCCACCACCCTTCAAGTGTAATTTAATTAAGCTACACGACAATGTAAAGTGTACTATGCCATGTTCCACCCGAATCCCAAATCTAGTGTATATAAAACGCTTGTGAGGCGCCTTATTATACGTGTATAGTGTGAACTATAGCTGAGTCTTTACAGCCATAGCTTGTCCAACCCTATTCGACAGGTAGGATTAATACCTTCGAACAGCGATTGTTCGCGAATACATGTTAGCACTAAGTACTAAAATAAAGTAGATATTCCGACTTGAATGTCGCTCATCCTGTGAGAAGAGCACTACGGAATGTGAAATAAGTAGTTAATCTACTAATATGGTTCTTAGACCTGGAACTGTGCCATACAGTTGTATATAATGATATAAAGACCTGCGGTCTATATAACTAAAGCGAAATGGACACGATATCCAGCGTGCCGCCGGCTCCAAAATAATACATAGTGCTAAAGCTCTGTCTTTAGACGTAGTAAACCCTTGATAAAGGGCGATAGTACTGACAGTCCAGCAGGTTTGCTAAACGTAAAAGAACAACGAACCAACACAGTCGCAACCCAATGTGAGACCCACGCGAATCATAGTCGCAGCATCACAACTAGGTCAAAGCGAAAAGGCGTGTAAGCCAAGTGTTTGGTCGAGGCGCTAGTTCAGGACGCAATAGGAGCCGACAGGACCCGGACACCGTGAACACTGCCCATAATATCCGAAAACCGTAGAATAGATTTAGTTTCTAAATCTAGCGCATATTAACTGACCCTGGCTACGGTTACCATCAGGATGGGTCGTCTACCTACATCATAATCGGTCTTGCTATAATCACTAGTAGTAAGGCGCGAACGCCCAACTATTCGTTTGCTTGCCCAATAGTTTCCTAAACGCTCGGTCCGATTTGGGTGAAATTCTGCCGAGGCATGCTTGTGACAAGCTACAGTTAGAACCTACCTATCTAAAATTACTTTAGTATCAAAATAGGCGAGGCTCGAACGCCTATAGTTTGTTTGTTAGTCCATTGCATTTATCCCATAAAAGTGTGGACAGATTTAGCTAAAATTTGGTAAAATTAGGAGTTGTTCATATCTATGAACCATTAAACTACATAACTAGCCCATATTGCATGGAGCTTGGTAAACAGCCATCTCAAGTATGACATAGGCCTTCCCGCGACAGCATAGCGCCGTATTATCTCGAATGAGATTAGTGAACTGAGTGGACCTCGTGTTCACGGAACCCTAAAACTTATGATGCCGCGTGGCACTTGCAGTGAAGGCAGTTCGATAAAATAAGCCTTCCTTTCGGCAGCATAGCGCCGTATTATCCCGAATGAGATTAGTGAACTGAGTGGACCTCGTGCTCACGGAACCCTAAAGCTTTGGCCGCACACGTGGCCTCAGTGATTTCATCATATCAGCCGCTGCAGAATAGATATCATCTCTCCCCAGCAGTGGACTCAGAACTTCCCACTTCCTGCGCACGTGGCTACAGCAGTTATATCATCAGTCTCTGTTGGACAAATGTCCCAGCAGTGGACAGTCTCTTCCCACATCCTACAAACGTTGCTACAGCAGTTATACCATCAGTCTCTGTTGGACAGATACCCCAGCAGTGGACTTAGCACTTCCCACATCCTACAAACGTGGCTACGGTTATCATATCCCTTGTCCAACTGCGGGCCTACATACTACCTATCCTAATCAAATAAATATAAAACCCTGAAATAAATGCATTAAAACCTATTAAATATAGACTGGAAATTAACACACATTTAAATAAGCTATGAAACCTGGAAAACAAACAATAATTACCTATAAATTTAAAGCGACTGAACACTATTAAACACTCACGTGCCTCGTAGAATGAAGATTTCCTATTTCTGTGTCATCTGACTTACTTAGCTGGCAGGTCATGGACACGGCCCATGTGTGGGGTCGTCGGGCAGCGTGGCGTCCTTGCAGTTGTCCTTTGAATGCGTGCTTCTCCTGTGGTGGTCTGTTCAACTGAATCCCCCAGCGTCCGTGCGTCCGTGGTTTTATAAGCTTTCACACAGATGCAGCCTCGGCGGCGCGCGGGCAGTCGCACGCACACCTATAGACATGGCGTGATCCAAGCCACCCGACATCGAGGCGCCCGCGCAAGCGTCGGTCGCTGCCAGCAGCCAGACAGACTGGCGCCAATATCGCTCCGGCCTCAGTTTTCGCGGCAACACTTACTGTTATAGCGTGCGCACCGCGTGGTTCGAATGACGGCCGACAGGCGGCAGCCTGGCTTCTCGGAAATAGTCCCTGAGCTAATTTGTTCCAATAACTGTCTATTCACTCGACTCGAGGTTAATCCTCACCCGACTGAATAAAACTTAGTTATGTTTTTCCCAATAGACAGATTCCTTTTAGTCTATCAAGACTTACTGTAATACCTATAGATATTTATTTATACATATGGATCCGTTACAATCCAACCCCCTGAAAATTTTTAAAAATAGAATTCAGAGAATTGTCTTTTTGAAATTTTCAAAATAGCTAATAACTATTAAAATTTCCTGTTGGCACATTCTCCCCTAAGTGTGGTGTGTATTTAAACCAGGCATGTCATTTATTGTCCCTTGATTGATACACTCAACCATAAACAAAACCGGATTAGCACAGGACCAGCTCCTGCCATCACAGAGGAGTTCGAACGGGCATTTCGGTTGTGAGTCGAAGCCACTGCTACGTTTCGCGCATAGGCGTATACATTGAGTGGACCACTAGCTTCCAATTCCCCACGCACCAGGAAACTCTACTGGCATAAGCGCATTAGTAAATTGTCAATCTAGTTTACCTCTCCAAACTGTCTGTGATATAACACAAGCGTTTCCCGCGACAATCAGCCAAGTTCTCCAAATAGAGCTTCCCCCAAGTGACAATAGAATCTTACCTTGGAGTATGTATAGTGTATAAGTCCAGTTCTTAGCTTCTGGTAGAGTAATTAGCCCAAACCAACGTAATGTAAGACTCAAAAGAACAAATTGTTGGTTCGTACTATTTTTGTATTCATGAAGTAGGACAGCGTGTGCCAACAGCTGACTCAGATATCCAGTATTTGTTGACTCTCCTTCAAGACCACACTTTCCCTTAATTTACCCCCAAAATATCAAAGCAACTCACTCAAAACCACTTTTCACATCACTCTCAAACAGCCTTTTGTGGTATTCCAATCCTGGAAAGGTCAACAAATCCTTATCTTCAGCCAGGATATTTATTGTAGTCAACACAAGAGAATATGTAGACCTATTTTCAAGTATTTAAACACAATTCTCACTTTAGTTTATAACCAAAACCCTCATCTTGCAAAAGAAAATAATATTTACTTCCAATGACAGACCGTGACTTCGTTCTAAAATCAGATCTGAAAGTTGAAAATAAATGAGCGCTAATATTTAACGCACCAAAGATGACCTACTTTCACCACAACCCGGCACAACCTATATATAATAATTGAAGCAGCATGCATCATTGCAAACTTAAAACTAACCGCAACCTTATAAAACTAATACCGACTCCCTACCTTTCCTATTCATGCGTAATTTTACTACATTTAGCAAGATTATAATATTTTTATTATAATCCTACTGTACCTTCTAATTTTATTACTAAAATTAGCCATTCACCAAAGCGTAGATATGCTAATGTTGAAATAACATAGCTTCGCTGTACCTGTTATTCAAACATACCTTTACACATTTTACCGGGTTATCAAAATAAAAAGACAAGTGGGTTTTTTTTTTTCAATTTCATTTTAAACTAGGTAATAAAACTCAATCGATATTAAAACATTTAATTCAAAAATATCACAATTGTTATTCCGATGGCGTCTCCTTTTAACTTAAACTTATAAAACCTAACCTTTTTTTTATCTTCTTGCGATAAGTCCTCGACTGCATATAATTCCTAGCAGATCTGTGATAATTCCTGAACGCACGCGACCCCTGAACTACGCTAGCGCCATTACTTAAAAGCGGCAAGTCGACAGACTTTTATATCTGTGACTCTGTGACAAACTCACTGTGCAAACTCAAATGGTCAGCGACACCTTGTGAAAACGGGCCGAACTACAAGAAATTTGTCTTGCATCAATATTCGATCGAATTGAACTAAAATATCTCTATCCTATTGAATAAATTCTATTATCGCCTAGTAAGTTAGAAATTCTACGAAACATTGTTTTCAATGAAACCGTAAAAATGTTTTGAACAAAATGTATGACCCGTGGCGCCATCTATTGAAAAAAGGACAAACTAACTCCTTACTTTCCCTGTGGCGAAAGGTCACACCTATAGTAGCTCTGCCTATGTCATTCGTAACAGCGCCACAATCAAACATTTGAAGGAAATAGTAGGTACTAGCACGCCCTACCTATTTACCTGCTTTTTTATAATATTATACAAATAACAAATTATTGGTACAGTATTTAATTAAAAATAAGTAGAATGTTCCAGCTAAAATTTCCGCTGTTGTAAGATCGACTTACAAATCTATTGCGCTAAACAAATAAGATCAAAACTGAAGTGTGTAGGTACTCCCTATGTATCTAACAATGTGACTATGTGTTTATCTCAACTTCACTCCAAATCTCCTGAACTACCTACGTCTATACTATTTTATGGCTCGAGCCCCTCGGTGGGGACGCAAGTGAGCTGATGTGATGGTGATGATGATACTATTTTAGTTTCTTCTATAAATACGTGAGGACTTCCTAAAAAAATAAACCCTTGACTAATCGTCTAACTTATAGATTCTCCAACTTACCTACGTACCGAATAATAACCTATGCTTTTTTTATGTACTCTGCCCGAATAATCTGAATAATTACCTACTTGTCCGAATAATACGAATAACTAGCTACCTACTAGTAATAAAAGTTTCATACTGAATGATCCTTAAGATTGAACTAATGATAAGACCTTATTTATTAGTTTGGAATGGTGTTTTAAATTACTTAAAATTTATGTACCTATTTTAGAAGTTTATCTCATCTACCTATTTTACACACTGAGATGTGAAATGTTTGGATATAATTTATTTTTACCGTTAAAAGGTTTTTCTAATTTAGATTGATATGCAAGTTTAAGGTACCTGCACCTTTAGAATAATTTACCTATTTAAGTACCTTATATACTTATCCTAGGCGCTATTTCCTAGTTATCTTTATCAAAACAACAAAATGTTCCAAAGTTCATCTATATCCAACATTTACTTATGGTAAATGTGGGTAGGTAATTAAACCAGAGACAACCTTAAGTTTTCTTTTCTACCCACCTAACCTACTTAAATCATTACCAATGATACACACGCGAAACCTTGCATGTACGGATGTATGTATGTTTGTTACTCCCTCACACAAAGCTACCTAACGTACCTAGCTGAATGAACTTCGATAGGAAAACAGCTTAGGACCCGAATTAACATATCGGCACCCTTCTCTTCACACCCGCGATCCGCTTGCGTCTCGCGCACCCCCGGAACCTGCTTCCGCTAGCGATGCTACTAGCCATTCTCACTACCTTTTAACCAACTAGTCCTACGAGATATACGTTAAAGGGAATCAAGTACACTAATATTGTTCACTTTTAAAAATACTACTTAATAATGCGTAAAGAGTGAAGAAACCTAAAACTTATCTATAAAATGTTTCTAACTAAAATTTAAAGGTTAGCTTACTTATGTATTTATTGTCATCTACGAGTACAATAATTGTCATTTCAATTTATTTATCTACACCGTGGACGCAGCTTAGTCTAATGAAGGCATTATTTATAGGTAAAACTAGATTTCCTACTAGTCACCTACACTTACAGTGAAACGATATTAAACTTAAAACAAGTTACATAGATATATGTAAGCAACCCTATTCTAGTAGAATACCGCAGCTTAGATACATGAATAAAAGAATTATGTTAGATTCAAATGAGCCAAATCAAATAAGTACCTATACTTCATTTAAAATTATATTTAACTGGTTTTTCGAAACATCCTATTTTCGAATAAGTTTATATTATTTGATCCCATAGTTATTTTTGTTATGTGTACCCTACCTATATCATTTTTAACACGACGACAACAAAATGCTACCAATTTTAAAATACGCCTACAAATTATTCTCAGCGCATACTGACATACTCATTCATTTTAGCACCATAAGGTTACCTAACTACCGCGTATATACAGTGGCCCTATAAAAATATTATATTCGTCTAGCATACCACGCAAGCCGATTTTATTTTGATTCCTAGTAGAAGACTCGTCAACCCCCCGACCTTAAAGATTTTAAAATAAAACCCAGGTTTAATTTTCTATCTTTGAAATAGGATAAGATAAATATTCTCTATTGTACGCACAAAAGGAAACACATATGATCTATCAAAACACGCAACTAGATGCAAGGCGGCCTTATCGCTCCAAACGACCTCTTTCGGCATCCTTTGTCGATCGGAAGAGACAAAAGTGAAACTATATGCGGGCACTCAAGCAACTAATAAAGGCTGAGCAAAATAAAGTATACGAAAACTAATACTGAACAAGGATAAATTACAAATACTAAATTAAATATTTATTATTTCATATGTGTATTGTCTTATATTATTATTTCCACACTCATATACTTATATCTATCTTTTATTAAGACTATCCCTTAATTAGTCAGATTGAGTGACTACCGTGGACCTCACTAATTTTATTATTGATTTTAAATATTTAAATTCCGAGATACTAATTTAAAATAATTTCCTCGTATCTTAACTATCCTACAAGCGACTGCGGTTCGCTTCCGCGATACTGCCATGTAGAATACTAAGTTCAGACGCCTATATACTTACAACCCCCCGTATAATAGACTTATAAAACCAAAGTTACCCTAATAGGATCTAGAATAAAACTTCCGAAATATTAAATATTGTCTACCATATCACTGGGCACTCCCGGTATAATAGATATGTAACACTATAAAACTCCTTAAATCTATTTATCCTTCCTACCCACCTTAATAAATTGTAAGTTGGAACGTCAAAGACAGGACAGTCTTCGCATGAACCGATAGCTACCAGTTACATTCTACCCAAGTATACCACTCGATCGCAGCCAAAACGTACTCACGCACCTTATGAAAATTTGCCTATTTACCTTGAAGGTATTTTTTTTTTATTCAAAACGAATTATTTCTTAGAATGACCCACCATATAAACTAATCCGTTCGTAAAGACCCAATTCACTTACTGAAAGTTATCACCTAACAGCTGTATCTGTCTTAAAGTTCCTACAATAAAATTCAGAGCAGTACCTATTCCTGTTTACTCTGAAATTCCCAACATCCGAACATAAAGCTCGTATACGGCGACCATACCTTATTATACCTCAAGGTCCCTGGTAAATATTTAAAACTAAATCTTTATTATGTACCCTATCTCGCATCCAATGTCCCCAGATGCACATAATATACGTTTGGAAACCTTGACCTACTACGAAACAAACCAAACAAAACAAAAATTTATTTTTCTTAACCGCAACGGGAACCGAACCTGCAACCCTAGTATGTGAAGCTACTAGGTGTTCCTAATATACAACGTAAATAAATTAAAACTAAAAAAATTTTTTTTTTCAACCGCAACGGGAACCGAACCTGCGACCCTAGTATGCGAAGCTACTAGGTACTCCTAATATATAACGTAAATAAATTAAAACTAAAAAATATTTTTTTCAACCGCAACAGGAATCGAACCTGCGACCCTAGCATGTGAAGCTACTAACTATTTCTAATTTACAACCTAAATATATTAAGAGCTAAAATAATATTTTTTTTCTAGATTTGCCTCCCTCGGGACTCGAACTGGCGACACCAAGTTACGAGGCTAATACTCCTAATATACAATCTTAACAGAAATAAAATTAAAAATTTATCTTTAAAACAAATTACCTCTAACAGGATCGAACTTGCGACTGTAAATTGCAAGGCTACGGATATATTATTGTGCCATAGCGCACTAGCTTGAAGTTCCTACGACAATATCAAAAGCAAATCGCATGTCCTTCACAGACCTTTTGCGATTCCAACGACAGTAGGCATTCAATGTAACAACTGCTTCCTTTACGAAATGTAAATAACTTAAATATTACTATATTTTGTATTTTGACTCAAAATAGTATATAACCTACCTAAAATTTACTTAAATTAGTTAACCTACTAAACTTGTACTAAATAATCGCAAACTAAATTTAAACTGAACCTATATGTTCACAGCTCACACAATTACATTTAGTAACAAGGCAATGTAAAACGGCCTACTCAGAACCAGCTTGCGATGTCTCGCATTACTTACTTACTTATAACCGCCTAAAATTTATTTTTCTACACAACCTATTAAATAAGTGCAACTTCACAGCCCCGTCTGCCTACATAAATACACGCTATTCGTAACATTCAACTACCCTATTTATCAATTATTATGAGAACCTTTTTCTCTGAACTAAATCGTTAACTACCATCCTATACACCAACTAGAAAATGTACCTACCAAATATTTCTTTCGAACAAATAACTTATTTAATTAATTAAATCCGGAATTTTACCAACGGAGTATTGAGAAGAAATTATATTATCAATGCCTACTTCAAATACGCTGTCATATAAAAGAATTCAACGGGAGCGCTCACTCACTCGTCGACTCCTGTATTCAACCCCCCGGATATAAGACAATAGCTGGGGTTTAAATTAACCTATAAACTATAAAACTACATAGGATAAAAATAATAATTCTCTTTGTTTGATAGATTAATCATTCAGTTATAATTGTCATTCGCACTTCATTCCATTTCACGAACATCAAATTGTGGCATAAACCGAAGCCAACTAAAGTTATTTATCTATGTTTATCACAAATAACTGAACACAAAGTTTTATTATACAAAACGACTACCTACAAGATTCAGTCTACGAACGCGAAAATCAGATGTCAGACATCCAAGTTCTTTGGTAGCACTGTAGCCGTTCCCGCCTCCGAATCCTGATTTTGGCTATCCAAATGTAATATTTTGGACCCTCTTCTCATCCTGATCACGGCTTATCAAATTGCAACACCCCACCCTCCTAAACATACAAATATATAAATATATAAATATAAACATAGTTAAACCTACCTATAATACGCATACGTACATACAACATACAACCTACCACTATCTACCTATAAGAAGTATGTAAACTATACTTGATTTTTATTGCATTTTAAAATACGATTAAACGTTTGGCCAGATCGTCTAGAGAACCCTAATTGTGATCGCAGTAACTCAGAGTCTTTTTGAAGGTGAATGACAAGTTATTTTTAAGAGATTAATCTATCACGTTGTGTTTGGACGAACGATGTAGTCTAACCCATAATTTTGAAGTATTTCGCGCAGAACCCTAATTTCCCTACTGTGATTGGTCCCTATTTTGGGCCCCCCCAAATTGGGAAGGGTAGCTAGCCCCCAGTGCTCGGAATAACGTAATACTTGACTGACGTCAGTACTGCATTATTTTGGTGATTAAAACAATGTACATCTAACTCAAAGTAATTGAACGAGCGATTTTAGCTCTAAACAGATAATTACTACTACGTGAGCCCCGCTAGCTACTGTCTCTGGCAGGCCACTAAGGTACATGATCAGAGTCCACCACCCTTCAAGTGTAATTTAATTAAGCTACACGACAATGTAAAGTGTACTATGCCATGTTCCACCCGAATCCCAAATCTAGTGTATATAAAACGCTTGTGAGGCGCCTTATTATACGTGTATAGTGTGAACTATAGCTGAGTCTTTACAGCCATAGCTTGTCCAACCCTATTCGACAGGTAGGATTAATACCTTCGAACAGCGATTGTTCGCGAATACATGTTAGCACTAAGTACTAAAATAAAGTAGATATTCCGACTTGAATGTCGCTCATCCTGTGAGAAGAGCACTACGGAATGTGAAATAAGTAGTTAATCTACTAATATGGTTCTTAGACCTGGAACTGTGCCATACAGTTGTATATAATGATATAAAGACCTGCGGTCTATATAACTAAAGCGAAATGGACACGATATCCAGCGTGCCGCCGGCTCCAAAATAATACATAGTGCTAAAGCTCTGTCTTTAGACGTAGTAAACCCTTGATAAAGGGCGATAGTACTGACAGTCCAGCAGGTTTGCTAAACGTAAAAGAACAACGAACCAACACAGTCGCAACCCAATGTGAGACCCACGCGAATCATAGTCGCAGCATCACAACTAGGTCAAAGCGAAAAGGCGTGTAAGCCAAGTGTTTGGTCGAGGCGCTAGTTCAGGACGCAATAGGAGCCGACAGGACCCGGACACCGTGAACACTGCCCATAATATCCGAAAACCGTAGAATAGATTTAGTTTCTAAATCTAGCGCATATTAACTGACCCTGGCTACGGTTACCATCAGGATGGGTCGTCTACCTACATCATAATCGGTCTTGCTATAATCACTAGTAGTAAGGCGCGAACGCCCAACTATTCGTTTGCTTGCCCAATAGTTTCCTAAACGCTCGGTCCGATTTGGGTGAAATTCTGCCGAGGCATGCTTGTGACAAGCTACAGTTAGAACCTACCTATCTAAAATTACTTTAGTATCAAAATAGGCGAGGCTCGAACGCCTATAGTTTGTTTGTTAGTCCATTGCATTTATCCCATAAAAGTGTGGACAGATTTAGCTAAAATTTGGTAAAATTAGGAGTTGTTCATATCTATGAACCACTAAACTACATAACTAGCCCATATTGCATGGAGCTTGGTAAACAGCCATCTCAAGTATGACATAGGCCTTCCCGCGACAGCATAGCGCCGTATTATCTCGAATGAGATTAGTGAACTGAGTGGACCTCGTGTTCACGGAACCCTAAAACTTATGATGCCGCGTGGCACTTGCAGTGAAGGCAGTTCGATAAAATAAGCCTTCCTTTCGGCAGCATAGCGCCGTATTATCCCGAATGAGATTAGTGAACTGAGTGGACCTCGTGCTCACGGAACCCTAAAGCTTTGGCCGCACACGTGGCCTCAGTGATTTCATCATATCAGCCGCTGCAGAATAGATATCATCTCTCCCCAGCAGTGGACTCAGAACTTCCCACTTCCTGCGCACGTGGCTACAGCAGTTATATCATCAGTCTCTGTTGGACAAATGTCCCAGCAGTGGACAGTCTCTTCCCACATCCTACAAACGTTGCTACAGCAGTTATACCATCAGTCTCTGTTGGACAGATACCCCAGCAGTGGACTTAGCACTTCCCACATCCTACAAACGTGGCTACGGTTATCATATCCCTTGTCCAACTGCGGGCCTACATACTACCTATCCTAATCAAATAAATATAAAACCCTGAAATAAATGCATTAAAACCTATTAAATATAGACTGGAAATTAACACACATTTAAATAAGCTATGAAACCTGGAAAACAAACAATAATTACCTATAAATTTAAAGCGACTGAACACTATTAAACACTCACGTGCCTCGTAGAATGAAGATTTCCTATTTCTGTGTCATCTGACTTACTTAGCTGGCAGGTCATGGACACGGCCCATGTGTGGGGTCGTCGGGCAGCGTGGCGTCCTTGCAGTTGTCCTTTGAATGCGTGCTTCTCCTGTGGTGGTCTGTTCAACTGAATCCCCCAGCGTCCGTGCGTCCGTGGTTTTATAAGCTTTCACACAGATGCAGCCTCGGCGGCGCGCGGGCAGTCGCACGCACACCTATAGACATGGCGTGATCCAAGCCACCCGACATCGAGGCGCCCGCGCAAGCGTCGGTCGCTGCCAGCAGCCAGACAGACTGGCGCCAATATCGCTCCGGCCTCAGTTTTCGCGGCAACACTTACTGTTATAGCGTGCGCACCGCGTGGTTCGAATGACGGCCGACAGGCGGCAGCCTGGCTTCTCGGAAATAGTCCCTGAGCTAATTTGTTCCAATAACTGTCTATTCACTCGACTCGAGGTTAATCCTCACCCGACTGAATAAAACTTAGTTATGTTTTTCCCAATAGACAGATTCCTTTTAGTCTATCAAGACTTACTGTAATACCTATAGATATTTATTTATACATATGGATCCGTTACAACAGCCATTCTAATCTCGTATAGGCTGACGTCCGGGATATCTTCGGTATAGTCTCGATTTTGTCTGGCTCTTGGTTCTTTAGCCAGATCGCTGACAGATTACCATCATCTTAACCATCGGATTAATTAAGGCCAAAATTAACTTTGCAGTAGAAAAAAATGATCTCTTGTTCGGTCTGCTTATGTGAGTTTTTAATCGCATCGTAGTATGACAATAAATTTTAGACTTTCGGATTATTTTTCCTTTACATTTGTGATGTTAGACTTTCCTCCTTGACAAACTTCATGATTCTAGGTCAAAGTGAAGCACACTATAAGTTTTGATGTTTGCCAGTATAAAAATATCTGACATTAAATGTCCGTATCTCTTAACTGCATTTACTTAGAAGCTTGATTTTCCTACGTGTAAGAGAATGTATAGCTTAGTCATCATTACAGCTCATATACGTCCCCACCGAGGGGCTCGAGCCTACCCTGAATCAGGGCGATTAGGCCTTAGTCGACCACGCGGGCCCAGTGCGGGTTGGTCGACTTCACACACAACCTTCGAGTTTCTTCGCAGGCGTGTGCAGGTTTCCTCACGATGTTTTCCTTCACCGTTAAAGCAATAGGTAAGTATGTACGTAAGTTTTGGAAAAACTCATTGGTACATTGGCCGTCCAGATTTGAACCCGGTACCTCTGGTTAGATGGACCGAGTCGTTACCGGTTGAGCCACCGACGCTTTATAGCTTAGTATTTGGTATTTACTTCTACTTGCTACGTTTACCCATTCCTGAGAAAAAGGTCTATCTTGACAGACTGACAAACGGACGGACACCAAACGTAACCCTAAATAGTGAAAAATATTAACATTTCTTAATCACCATTAGTAAACACCCATGGAATCATCTCATCTGATGGTAAGTGACGATGATGCTTATAATGGAAGCAGGATTACCAAGATTTCTCTACACAATGGGCAGCTATCCATCATAATTCATATCTTTATGCCGGAACACATCAATGCTGTGAACATTGATGTTTGGCGGCAAGACTAGGATAAAATAGTTGTAGCTAACTAGGAGGACTTAGAAAATACCGTAAGACTAACAAAACAGACTCTAACAAAGTTCTGTCAGGAATCGAAACCACAACCTCCTGGTGGAAAGCGAGTGGACCAACCCCTGCGGCACGGTGCAGGCGGTTAAAGTTCTACCTATTCCTGATCTTCTGATACATAAGGCACATAATGTCTCTCGAATATTCGCATCTTTACACTTGACGCAGAAAAAGCTTTCAGAATGGATTAACCGATGTTATGTTTCGTGTAGCCTTCTAAAAACAGTTTTTAAGAGTTACCCTAGCGTTTAATGGAAAAACCGAATCACACCGTCCCGTCCGACCAAAACACTCCACGACTAAGGATTTACTTCTTTTGTTCGTGTGCCTCGGCTCGGGTTTTTATTTTTAGCTCATTCCAACTTGATAACACCATTTTTGGGGTTCCGTAGATGTCCGTCTGTTTATCTGTCGGTCGGTACGTCACAACCGTTTTACTCAAAGACTATTATTACAGCTGTAATTTGATATGGTTATGTAAAGTGGGGATATTTCCATGGTGTAGGCCATTGTTGAATAGGTCGTTGAATAGAGTTTGCAAAAACAATTCATACGAAATACATATTTCAAAGTGGCCACCCCAGCTAACTAGTACCGCCTGATGTAAAAAAAAATTGTCTGTAAAACATACTTCGCTATTTTTACAGATAGCACAAGTGCTGAAAGGAACCACTTATGCTGTATGTTACTACAGTGAACTATATTATACGGAGTTGATAGTTTCTAAATAAACTACATTGCCTATTCTTAAAATTATACGGAGTTGATAGTTTCTAAATAAACTACATTGCCTATTCTTAAAATTCATCGTTTAAAATGTTTGTTAAAGTATACAGGACATACTGAACAACTTTCCCAAAGAAACCCATATGCAGTCAATTCTAAAAAAAAAATTGACCCTCTATTCTAAAATGCACAAAATCAGCTGATCAGATCAGCTGATCGTTTTGTATGAAGAGTAAATATTATTCTTTTTGCGATTTCAGCTAAGCGTCGATGGCTCAATCGGTAAAGACTCTGTCCCCTTAACCAGAGGTCTCGGGTTCAAATCCAGACGGCCAATGTACCAATACGTTTTTCGAACCTGCCTTACATATGTATATTACCGATTGATTTAACGGTGAAGGAAAACATCGTGAGGAAACCTGCACATCTGACTCCCAGATGTGTATGAAGCGTTGCACACGTCCGTTACAATATTTATTTATTTATCCTTATTGACATTATAAATGTGAAAATTTGTTTGTTTGTTTGTTACTTTTTCACGGTTCAATACCTCAACCAATCTTCACGAAATTTGTCATGGAGGTAGCCTGTATCATATTATAAGTAAGGGACATAGGCTACTTTTTATTCCGTGAAAATAGCATAGTCCGATACATTTCCCGAGGGCACTGAAAAAAATACTCCTTTTTGGTTGATTTCCTTAACATTTAAAGGAGAAATGGATTGTTGTGTGATTTTTTCCACACAGATGTTTGAGGGAGTGGCAAATAACATGGACTACTAATTAGCATAGCTTGAAATTATTCCCGAGGGATCTAGGGAAAACTCATTTCCAGGCTCGCGCACGTCGGCGTCGCAACGGAACAACGGATTTACGTGATTTTTTGCATAGAAACAGTGTTGGGAAAGTGATATAGACTGCTAATCAGAATAGCCCACCGCTAAGGGATCTGGATGAAACTTATGTGCACCACGAAGACAGAAGATGTCCACGCGGGCTAAGCCGTGGGCAAAAGCTAGTAGTTAACATTGTTTTGCTCCAATCCTGTAGGTTCGTTGGGGATAGTTGTTCAGTTACATGAGCAGATGCTCAGGTTTAAATTTGGCTAATGTTTTTAAATACATTCTGTGGAGTAGAACATAGAACAAGTGTTGAAAACAGAAACCAACCTTGATAATATTGGGCTGTCGAAGAAAAGGACTCGCGTGGGCAGTAGAAGTCCGTCAGGTTTTCACAACTTTTACTTGATTTTCAGTTAAAAAAAATATATCGCGATCAGTTTTTAAAGAATTGCGATTCAAGAGAATTCTAACCCAAATACCCAAAAAAAGGTACACATGCCAAATACAACGTGTTAAGCTAAAATTTTAACGATGTAACTGTAAATTACAGTTTAAAAGCTTTAAAAAGCGCCCCACTCGACAAACAACCCTTCTGTCTGCAAAGTTTGCCGAGAAATATGAAATATATAGGACTTTTACTGGGGTCACTGGGGCACCGAATACTTCAACCATATTTATATATATTGTAACAAGTGCCGTTAAAAAATTTATGTCTCGACTATATAAGGTCTAACAAAATTAGCTGAAACTATTTTAACTGGTGCTTCTACCCTTAAAACTGAACAACTTTCCCCATGAAACCCATAGTCAAATCTCATAAAAAAAATTGAACTTCCCATACTAAGTTGGCTGATCAGCTGATCGATTTAGTATGGGAGAGCCAATTTTTTTTTTGCGATTTGACTATGGGTTCCATGGGGAAAGTTGTTCAGTTTCATGGGTAGAAGCACCAATTAAAATAGTTTCAGCTAATTTTGTTAGACCTTATATAAATAACTAGCTGTCCCGGCGAACTACGTACCGCCTTACATGACATTACACTGCCCTACCCTACACTACACTACCCTACCCTACACTACATATCTACACTACACTACACTACCCTACCCTACACTACCCTACACTACACTACACTACCCTACCATACATACACTACACTACACTACCCTACACTGCACTACCCAACCCTACCCTACACTACACTACCCTACCCTACACTACCCTACCCTATACTACACTACTCTACCCTACACTACACTACCCTACCCTACCCTACACTACCCTACCCTACACTACCCTACCCTACACTACCCTACCCTACCCTACACTACCCTACCCTACCCTACATACACTACACTACCCTACACTACACTACTCTACACTACCCTACACTACCCTACCCTACACTACACTACCCTACACTACACTACCTTACACTACACTACCCTACACTACCCTACCCTACCCTACACTACCCTACCCTACACTACACTACCCTACACTACACTACCTTACACTACACTACCCTACACTACCCTACCCTACCCTACACTACCCTATCCTACCCTACACTACCCTACCCTACACTACACTACACTACACTACACTACCCTACCCTACCCTACCCTACATAAGAACCTTCTCCTGACAATAACGAACTCGACAAAAAAATAATTAGCCAAATCGGTCCAGCCGTTCTGGAGATATAGCGTCAGGAAGAAAAACCCGACTTATTTTTATATAAATAATTGACCACGTTAAAAAAACCGGCCAAGTACGAGTCGCACTGGCACTCGGGGGGTTCCGTACCACCACACCTCTCTATAAAACTACATAGTATAATGACAATGGTACCTATTTATATTACAAACAAAGGAAATTAACGCGAGCGACAAAAATATCCTTTTTTGTCATTCAGTTCGGACTTCTTAGCGCGAGTACTTACACTTGGCCGATTTTTATTTTTTATTGTTTTACTTCAGTTTGTTTTAGTACTGTAAAGCACACAATGTTTCACGGTTGTTATAAAATACACGTTTTTTGTATGGAGACCTCCCCCCTTATTTTTTATTTTTTCAAATTTTAAGTATTTGTTGTTATAGCGACATTCTGTGAAAATTTCAACTATCTGCCTATAGCGGTTCATAAATTCATAAAGCCCGCTGACAGAAGGACAGACAGACACAAAAGGGTCTCGTTGGTCACCCGTTGGGTGTACGGAAACATACAGTCGAATTGATTGATCATTTTGAGAGGTCATTTGAGCGGTCTATCACGTCCTCAGTGGAAGATAAAGTGGGCATAAAAACATATTTTTGTATCGCCTGCAAATGGATATATTGTAGGCGAAAATATATTTTTTTATTATCTGAAATACTTTAGAAACTCTCGAAAGTACATAATTTTATGTCGTAATATTCTGGAATGCATCGAACTATAAGACGTTCATCAAATTCACGTCAGTCAAACACATCATAGAGCAGAAAGTCAAATAATATCATCAGCTCATATACGTCATAGAGCCTTCGATCGAGCCTTAGTCGACCTAGCGGGCCCAGTACGGGTCGGTCAACTTCACACACAACCTGCGAGTTTCTTCGCAGGCGTGTACAGGTTTCCTCACGATGTTTTCCTTCACCGTTAGAGCGTCGAATAAACGTACATATGAAATCTAAATTCGAAATCACATTGGTACGTGGCAGGTCCGAACCGAGACCTCCCGGACGGGAGGCGGCGGCCCTAGCCATTACGCTACCGACGCTCTTTCAAAGAATAATTTTAAAATTCAAATAATTTTATAATATTTTAAGCTGATATTAGAATTGCGTACATCGCACGTCCTCCATAATGTAACATTTTTTGTTGTTTAGTGCAATAAGGGCGCTCAGCGAGAACACTACATTTTAACATACAAACTCCCCTCTTGTCGTGCGCTCACGGGTAACGACACAACTCCCATATCCACCCCCCCCCCCTCCCCCCCAACACAAACACGTACTAGTAAGGGTACGTCATGTTGAGGCCCCGAATAGCGAGCACACGGATTATTTGTACCCGCAATTAAAAAAGGTAAAAACTCTCCTACATGAAAGCAACCAGACGCTGAGAGTAACATTATTTACTGTACGGAGCTTTACGGCGTATGCTCTTGTTTGCTTTCAAGCTGTAAACACGTTATAAAAAAGTTGCCAAGTGCGTGTCGGAGCACGCGCACTGAAGGGTTCCGCAAATTTTTTTAAAAAATTTAAGGCGAGGCACCGGTGGAGAAACGGAGAAACCCTTTTGCTAGATAAATTTTTTTGGGTAATTACTACTAAATATCGGTCTTGCAAAAAATATACTTTAGGATATTGTCTGAGGAATGTGCTAATCTGTCACATGATAGTGTGTACTTTACTCGATCATAAAAAATCCCAAAAACAGATCTAAAACGTCTAAAGAAAAGTCTAAAACGAATTGTTTATTAATAAAATTTCTAAATTTGCACATAGTTTTTATATGGAGATATTACTTTTTAAGTACTGCAAAGAACCTGCTAAATTTTAGTTTTAAAATCGAAGTCTTAAGAGAAATAACAACGTAAAACATTGAAAAAGTGCAAAAGTGTGGTTATTGTCTTCACTCTTTCTTTACACGTAAAGTAAAAAACAGAGACAACTTTACTGTTTTACAAATGCCTCGCCCTAAATCTACATTTTAAAAAACAAAGTTGATTTTACAGTTGGTACAGAATATTTTCTAAACACCTCCGTGGCGTAATGTTCAATCCATTCACTTCACACCGGGAGGTCAACTTTGTAGAACTCGGTTTGGTTAGTGGTAGAGCATTTTCATAGCCTGCCTGGCTAGCTACCACCATCTTATCCAATTCTTGGCGCCAAGCATCAGTGTTAACAGCAATGATGTGTTCTGGCTTGAAGATAGGATAGCCAGATCCCCATTGCATTGGGGAATCTTTGGTAAGCCCGCTTCTATCTTCAGCATCATCGTCACTTAACATCAGGTGAGATGATGCCAAGGGCTTATCAATTATGGATAAAAAAATGTATTCAAGTGTGACGGTCAAGCGTGAGTCGTACCGGGGCTAAGGAGTCCGAACTGAATGAAAAAGCTTTCAAACAGAAAAAAACCGCACCCAAATTGATCTATTGTTAGGGAACTACGACGGTGCAGATAGACACACAAATACACGGTAAACTTATAACACCCCTCTATTTGCGTCGGGGGTTCAAAAAACATATTTCTGTCACTCGCGTTGATGACTTTGTTCGAAATGATTATGTAGGTATCATTGTCATATTTGTGTAGTGGCACGGAACCCACCCAACGTGCCCGAATCTGACTCGCACTTAGCCGTTTTTTTTTCTAATAAATCAAAGCTTAATCAAACACTATACCGTTCATATTAAAAATATGTGTTCGATTTCAAACGACTATCTCAACCAAAAATCTGCTCTGTAAACACGCCTAAACCAATAAAAACTATTAATTAAAATAAACCAATCAAAATGTAACAGTCTAGTAAGCACGTCACAGGTTTATCAAAAACTGTAATTGGTCAAGCCATGTGCTCCGCCGGATACAGCGTTTCACCCTGACACTACGTGTCCAACTGTCCATCCTGTGCGGGTGTACTATGTTAGCTCGGTGCAGGGTACAAAGTTGGGTGCTAATTGACACTCACTCACTCCTCTCGGACGTAGATACGAGACGACAATGTAGAATTGCATAGAGGCGTGATTACAATTATGTTTGCAAAGTGAAGTAGGTTCCACTAGCCGAAAGAAATCATTATCAATTCAACAGGATTATTTGATTTTTGATACACTATTGTATAATATTCATTCTTACTAATATTATAAATGTGAAAATGTTTTTGTTGTTTGTTTATTTGTTACCTTTTCACGCTTCAAAACCTTGACCAATCTTGATGAAGTTTGGCATACAGATAGCCTGTGTCACAGGGAAGGAAGGACATAGGCTACTTTTTATTCCTTTTTATTTTTATAAACAGCATAGTCCGATGAAGTTCCCGAGGGAACTGAAAAAAATACTCTTTTTTTTAGCTAATAGAAATCGCAAAGGTACAAGGGATTTTTGCTATTTTTTGCACAGATGGTTGAGGAGTGTCAAGAGTTATGGTAAAAGCAGCCAGGCGGGCTTGGTAAACACACTACCACCACCTAACCGAGTCTTACAAAGTTACACTCTGCCGGGAATCGAACCTACGCCACGGAGACGGTCAAACCACGAGTCGTACGAATGGACAAACCACCTCTACTTTTACAGAGTGACTTATAATTCGCTGCAAAGCTGCAAGGCGAGAGTGAATAGGAACTATATGAGCTTGCATGTTACATCTATCGTATTTACCATCAGGTGAGATGCAGATAAACGCAATAAAAAAACCGGCCAAGTGCGAGTCGAACTAGCCTAAGTACGGTTTTGTAGTCTTTTCAAATAATTAATGTATATTTTAAAAAAAAAAAATATTTGCAGTGTTAGAACATTTTGTATAAAAAATCTATGATTTTTTTACAAATCCAACTGCACATCTCACTCCTTAAATAAGAGAGCCTACTTAGCCGTGATAGTGTTCCTTTTTATAAATTGTATATTATATGTCCTATTATTTACATATTTTTTTAGATTCTTGATATAGTGGTTTAGCTCGTAGTAACATTTGACTCTAACAAAAATTAGCACTTTAAAGATAAATATTTAACAAACTGATATCTAAATTGAAAAATGGTTGTATAAAACCCTCAGTATTTTAAGAAATCAACCCCTTATTTACATGTAGAGGAGGTACCATACTTTTTTTTTCAATATTTTACTGTACTAATTGTCGGCGTGATAAATATGTATACCCATATCAAATTACAGCTTTCTAGTACAATAGTATTTGAGCTAAGCCGCGGACAGATGGACAGACAGACAGACAGACAGACAGACAGACGGCGAAACTATAAGGGTACCTTGTTGACTATGGAATCCTAAAAATGGTATATGCTACTAAATGACAATGAAAAACTTTCCATGAAACCTATACAAAAAGGGTTTGAAGACGACTGATCAAATATTGTTGACTGACAATTACTCTGGGAAGTTTTTTTTACTCCGATTTTACAAGCTTTTATTTAACTTGCCATGTTCGTATGTAAGTATGTAAGTTGTCCTCTTCAAACCAATTTTGGTTAAAGTTAAATTTGAGCTACTTTCCGGTTTCCGATTAAGCTGAAATTTTGTATTCACGTTTAGTTTGGATGACATTAAATGGCTAGTAAAGTGATGTCATTCTAAATCTAATATAGTGAACTCTCAAAGATGACGGACCAGTTATTTATGTGCACCCCCATGATATGGGTATCAAATGAAAAGAAAACGAACGAATCTTGATAAGCCCGCTTCCATCTTCGGCATCATCGTCACTTACCCTATGGGACCCACTGGAAAAGAGCCTTTATAGCACAAAAAAAACGGTTGTCTGTAAAGTCGGTTTACTGACGATAGTTGAACGTGACAACGTCATAAGAAAAAAGCCTTAAACGGAACGCCTACGCCTCACGGAACGCCTCAGAGCGAGGTAACGACGCATTTTTCGGAACGCCTCAGAGCGAGGTAACGACGCATGGTAACGACGCATTTTTTCGTGCGTGCAGCCGGCTCCATCGAATTATAAGACGTTATCACGTCAAAAAATGTGTAAGAGCTATAGCTGGCAAGTCATTACGAGACTCCTGCAAGCCAATATTTAAGGAGCTTGGTCTGCACTACCCGCGCTATATATATTTGAGCTCTGTCTGTTTGTAAAGCAACATCTGCAATTATTTAAAAAAGCCAGTGACAAAACCACAAGAACCCTTAGAGATCCATACAGGCTAGTTTTTAACGAAATCCCATTGACTGAAATGTATAACCGAAATATGAGCGTTAGAATATATAATAACCTACCAATTGAACTACGAAAGCTTGAATTGAAAACCTTTAAGACAAAATTGTTGAAATGGCTTATTGACAAAAATTATTATAGCGTTAATGAATACCTCTGTGACAAAAATAAACTTATTGACATTTGAATTTTTAAAGTTTACGTGACAAAATAATTATAATCTATGTTAAACATTTGCATGCCTTGCACAGGCGAAACATGATTGCACTAAAAATTATATTAAACATCCTACTACCATGTTTGATGCAAATAAATTATCATTTCACTTCATTTCATTACCATTAGGTGAGATGATGCCAAGGGCTTATCAATTGTGAAAAAAAAAATCGAGCGAGACCTACAGTACTCGCATATGATGTGTAACATGTGACAAAATACTTTATAAAAGGACGGCAAAGATACGGCAGACTAGGCTGTATGGACATAGATACCTTTGCCTTTTCCGCGCTTTTAAAGCCTGAAAAAAGGACGGCAAAGATACGACAGACTAGGCTGTATGGTCATAGATACCTTTGCCTTTTCCGCGCTTTTAAAGCCTGAAAAAAGGACAGCAAAGATACGGCAGACTAGGCTGTATGGTCATAGATACCTTTGCCTTTTCCGCGCTTTTAAAGCCTGAAAAAAGGACGGCAAAGATACGGTAGACTAGGCTGTATGGTCATAGATACCTTTGCCTTTTCCGCGCTTTTAAAGCCTGAAAAAAGGACGGCAAAGATACGGCAGACTAGGCTGTATGGTCATAGATACCTTTGCCTTTTCCGCGCTTTTAAAGCCTGAAAAAACGCGACTTCCTGTTACACATGGGACACATTTCCGTCCCATTTCACGAAATCACTCCCACAAATTGCAGGAAAGCGAGAGCAAAGATGTTACACATCAAAAAAAAAATCTTACAAAATAAAACTTGTACTTACCTAAACTTACCTAAGGTTCTCGAAATGAGCTTATAAACAAAAATTAGCGAAATCGATCCAGCCGTTCTCAAATTATGTACTTACCAACAAACAGCAATTCGTTTTTGTTTATATAGATTTTTTAAGACTTTATACGGGACAAAACGTTGTCAAATGGATCTAAAAATAAAATTGTCTCCGAGCTTGCAGGTATTTTTATTATGATCATTTTCCAGTACTGCGAAAAAGAAATTAAATAATCTTGAAACGCTCACTTGAGGATAGGTATTTAATAACATGGTATTTTTAATAGTAGTTTATGAAACTGTTATATACTGAGAGGTATTAAAACACGAATATGAGTTTAAAAACCGAGCCTTGGCAAGGTTTTTAATAGTGTCATACGAGAGTTAAATGTTCGTGCGGATGGTGGCGCATCGGGGGCCGGGTCGTTCCTTTCCCTCTAATATGGTTGAGGGGAGCGATGGCTGACTTTCGCGTTATACTCGTGACCGGGTGCTGTCCGTGTGAACTGCCCTTCTCTTGGCAAAGGCATTATTGACGTTCAATGGTTCTTATGTATATCGGGAAGGTCATTAGTACGAGAAGTCGGTTGACAGCGAAACGCAAGCGTGGTGTTGGCGCGCTTCCGCAGAGTCTAGTTTGCAGTACACGTGCGTGACATCATCGGGGAGTGGTGGAGGTGTTCGTTATAAATGGACACGACACATCTCAGGCACTTCTCCTACGGTCGCCGCACGGACAACACAAGCTAGGAACTGTCTTACGTTTCGTTGTACCTAACTATTTTTGTTGGAGAATAAACTGAGTTGATTGCAGTCTTACTTCGTTACTTTCGACTAACGCCCCTGGTTACGCCCACCAAGATGACCGATAGGCAGGAACATAGCCTAGATCGACCACCTGATCCGACATCAGAAGTTGGATTGTTCCCAGCGCTCGCAACTAGTGGACGACGGGAAAATGTGAAAAATAATAATGGAGCAGCGAAATAAAAACCATTGGCAACAATTCTACGTGCTACAGAACCAGAACATGCTGCGATTGATTGAGGCTATGCAAGCACCATCGACTACATCTACTGCAATCATATTGCCTACATTCAACCGGAATATACCTGAAGCTAATACACGTGCACGGTGCTCAACTGTCGACATCTCCCTTACGGAACAATCGTTGGAATGAGGTGACAGCATGAGCTGCACTGGCAGCAGCGGAGATCCACGCAAGCGGCGCGTGCAGCTTCAGCGAAGTGCGTGATGTACGCGGAGCTACGAAAATCCGGTGAGTCGTACCCCTTTTGTTTTGATGGTGGTAGTAGTACGTGCGTAGTACTATTACCTAATCTGTAGTGGTGCGTACTGTTCTCTCGTTAAAGAAAGTTTCGTGTATAGACTTTCGGGAGTGTGTTCAATACTAACGCACTATTGACTTTTGTAGGCAACTCTTAAGTTTACTGTACAGAACAAATATCGAGTGAGGGTAATATTGACAGGCATTGTTCAGAATGGTCATATCTTGTTATGCCAGACGAGTACGAACGATATTATGATCGATTCAGATATTTTAAATCTAGGATTGACGGTATTCTTAAACGAGTCTGTCAATAACAAAACAGCTCGACGGTCGGAAAGGATGCGAATAGAGTAGTCCCTTACCCTTCTAGTGGTGATTGCATTAGCCTTGTAGTCCTTCAAAGTACTCTTTCACGTCTTTCGGCTGATGTGATGATGTAGAATCTGAGGTAGATTTGTCCATGGTAGGGAGCCAGGCATCTCGTAACATTGAAATCGCAGCATCGTATGTAAAACAACGATTCGATCGGACAAAGGCAAAGCTCAATAAGTTTTCGATTGGAGATTTCGTTCTTATCGAGAATGAAGAACGAAATCAAACTAAGTTGGACCCTAAGTTTAAAGGACCATTTCGGGTTGTAGAGATCTTAGACGGGGATCGCTACACCTTGAGGTCTTTAAATTCCAGGCGTACGTACAAATACGCGCATGATAGTCTAAGAAAAATGCCGGGAGATCAGAGCATCACTGATGAAATAGAAGTAGAGTACGGCGAGAGTTCGGCTCTTGATGAATCAATGGTTGAAGATTAAGTTTACATGATGATCGGACTATACCAGAGGTTGATTTGTAGCCGTAGCTTAAGAGAAATCGGTATCTGCTGTAGTAAGTAGACCGTGAGTACGCGGTATGCAGTCAACTCTGGCGGAGGTCGGGGTTTGTAAAACCCATAGAGTCCGGGTGAGACTCGGCGATCCCGCGGGGATGCGCATATGAGATTTGAGCAACTGTGAGTTGCTGGGCTATGTTTAGCCATAGATCACATGTAGAGCTTAATCGTTATTTTTTTTGTGTTTTTCTAATTTGTGTTGATTTAAAAGTATAGAGATTCAGCAGTGCTCTGAGCTCTCTAGCATTTACAAAACTAGTGTAAGTTTCATTGTTCCTTGAATTGTAAGTTGTAGAGACAGAATTTTGTAGTGTTGTCTGATTATTTTATAAAGAGACTCTATTGAGTAACTTAATCATTGTATAGTGATTTCATTAAATCTGGTTGCGATCCATTTATGCTTTATCTTCTTGACTAAAAAGTAAGGTCAGGAGTGACCGAGCGATGTGATACTGTGTGTGGATAATTTGTTTCAGATTAACTAACACACAGGGACGTGTGTCCCGTAGGATGGCCGTATCGGGAAGGTCATTAGTACGAGAAGTCGGTTGACAGCGAAACGCAAGCGTGGTGTTGGCGCGCTTCCGCAGAGTCTAGTTTGCAGTACACGTGCGTGACATCATCGGGGAGTGGTGGAGGTGTTCGTTATAAATGGACACGACACATCTCAGGCACTTCTCCTACGGTCGCCGCACGGACAACACAAGCTAGGAACTGTCTTACGTTTCGTTGTACCTAACTATTTTTGTTGGAGAATAAACTGAGTTGATTGCAGTCTTACTTCGTTACTTTCGACTAACGCCCCTGGTTACGCCCACCAAGATGACCGATAGGCAGGAACATAGCCTAGATCGACCACCTGATCCGACATGTATAAATTCTTGTGTCATAAATAATTTGTTTTATATCAATGATTGTATTTTGACGTTATTAACTAATGATTGTTTATTTTTCACAAATGATATGTATATTAATTATGTAATTACTATTTATTTTATGACTATAAGAGTGTAATTTGCACTTTGAATAAACATCTTGAAATCTTAATGGAAAATTATAATAAAACCTTCTCTTTGAAATTTCAAAGACAATCTCTGGAGAAAGAGTTGTCAAACAAAGGGTTGCCTCCGTCAGGCTCCAATAAACTCCTGATAGGTATTGACATTTGAATCTGATTGAATATTCAACCTTTCGGCTAGGTGGCCCTGGGCTCCATTCGAATTGAACAGTTTTATCGAAATTAAACAATACAATTCCGTTGACATTCAACTTTTAGATTTTTTTACAAAAAAAAAACCTTCGACAAGTTGCGCTGTAATGGAATAAAGCGTTTTTTTTATTATTCTGAGATTTATTTTGATTTTTATATTTATTTATTTAGCATTTATTTAATAATTTATCTTTGTACAATATGCAGCGATTTCTACCAGACAACCAGTGTTTAGGAGACAGGTAACACGCGAGCAACAACAACAGAATAACTTAAATGATGATAATATAAATAAATGAAAACCTACTCGAAGTAAAAATAAACAATTATACAAGGTGCATCTTTTCTAGCTAAGGGTTTAAACAACATGAGATTTAAAAAACGGATTTAATACTATTTTTAATGGTACTCAGATAACTTACCAATAGCCGAGAGTTCAAAGTAAATCGTTTCTCAAGCGAGCAAAAAAAAAGAAAAATTATAAGATTAAAGAAAACATGGCCCTTTTGTTTAAAACATGCATAACTTTTAAAATTATAAGAACAAACCAGTGATTCATATGCCGGATAAATCTGTATGAAGTGGACAACTTTTTGTAATACCTGGTCAACTTTCAGTTTTATGTTTTTGTTAATGAGAATCCCTTGAGAACTGGGTAAAAACACTGCACTGGTGTACCTACTGTTTTTTCAATCTTATTTATGACACGTTTGATAGATGCATATAAAGTTGATACTACTTTAGGAAAGGAAAATCATTCTTCAACATTCTGAGGATAAAATGAAACTGATAGCCCTGCTAGTTTCTTTTTACGATTTTTTTGTTTTTATACTATGCGACATTGTAAAATGACAAAATAAATAACTTTTCAACGTAAAAAATGGGACACACATCACACACATTAAAGAGTTTGAAAATGACCTCCGCTATGGCCCTGTTAAATTTTATACACACTTCCCGGGACACCTGTATGACTATTTATTTATAGGTGAATAGGTTTTCATTTAATTATCATTATTTTTTTCTGTTGTTATTGCTAGCGTACTGCCCGTTTCCTTGCCTTTTTCCGAGCACACGGGTTGTAATCGCTCTCAGCTCTCAGCTGAAGTTGTGCGTCTCTTATTTGTTACTTTTTTTGTAAATGTATTTGTCTGTCTGATGTGCAACAGAATTATAGTGATTTTTTGAAAAAATTCGGAAAAATAAAAATTTCTTTTAAGTGCCTTAATGTAAAATAAGATGATCATATGAAACTCTTCTGAAATACCAGAAAGGCTGAAAATAATTTAAGGGGCCATCCAACTCGTGAAATTTCGCCGAGGAACCTTAACTCAATTCACAAAATAATTTTTAGTCTTGTCGTACTAAATCGATCAGTTAATAGCGAACTTTCTGACATGTCCATATTTTTTACGAACTCAATATACCTATACATTTCCTGAGAAAAACTGTTCAGTTTCGTGAACTGAACGCCTCCTTAAATTATGTTCAGGTACTTCAGAAGGACCCAATACAGAATGTTAAAAAAAATAGCGTCGGTCCCTTTGACTGGGGCTTCTATACTGAACAACTTTTGTTCTATGACTTTGCTGAAATTGCAAAAAATAATTTTAACACTTCACACAAATCGATTAGCTGAATGACCAATTTTGTGCATTTTTGTATGAAGGTCCTTTTTTTTTGAAAATTGATTATGTGTTCTTTGGAAACATTTGTTCAGTATGATTAGAAGAATCCTCAATTAACGGAACCTTCACCAATTTTTTTACACCTTGTACATTTACGAGTTACTTCGTAATGTTCATGCTATTCACTTCAAAATGCACTTTTTTAACTCTCTGCTGCTGTTTTATTCGGTAATAAGTGCAAGGTGCAAAAAGTGTTGCCAAATTTAATTGAAATAACTTCGAGCTCAGACAGCCAGGAAACTAGATAGATAGGTTGGGTAGCCCAGAATGGCATCTCATCTCTCCTCTCCGCACCACTAATTCCTGCGTGTAACCTAGCAACAGCCCTTTGACAAGCTTACTAAGCCTCCACTATGCGGACAACCAGTTTACGTGTGAGCGCCCTATATTAAACTATTACATACCATACCTACGTACTCATATCACTATTTTAGTTGCAGATAACTTGAGTAATCACCGAGCTAGCGAAGGTCCAGAGTTACTTGGTATTTTATATCGACCTTTTCCGTGTAACGAAAGGACCCTTGCTATCGCTGGCTGGCAGTTGTAAAGCCGTATCAGAGACCTTAAAAAAGGTGATTTGACAACTTCTGACGGTGGGATTCGCCACAAGCCTAACAACTTTCACCCATTCGGAATTGGCCCCCTTGCGGGAACTACGGCCTATTCTTCCCAAATTTGGGAAGAGATCCGTGCCCCAGCAATGATGGCCCAACCGACCTAAATCCATGCCCCATCAGTGGAGACGGTAATCCTGACATGAGCTCTTGGTATTCCTGTCTTCATATTTGTAATTTAGTAAGTTCAAGTGCACGTGAGGTTAAATGATAAAGGGCGGTAACAGTACTAGACAAGCACTAAGATCCTCGTATTAACCTGTGGTAGCTCAGTAGACCTCAGAGACAGGGACGAAATGGTCCTTGGATTATGTGGGCTTGTGGTTTGTTTGATTGTGGTGGTCTCCAAATGAACTTGTCTGATGCTTTTGTTACGTGTGGGATAGGATATAATAAAGCTAGCTTAAATTTCTTTAACTGCTGCTCCACACCATAAAACTATACACAACACAGTTCAACATTGTGTAGGGATAGACATGCATACACAATATTGGATACAGCAGTAGATATTTCATACCTATTTTTAAAATTTTACGTACTTATAGGTCGGTGTCAGATTAAGATTTTTTTTAAAACGCTCCTACCTACAGATCCGGTAAATCTCGAAAATAATTTTGCAGAAAAGGTTTTTTTAGGGTTCGGTATACAAAGAGTATTTGCTATTGGTACCGTTGCTCCAAGAAACTAGTGGAACACACTTTCCATTGATAAGCATCTTTAACGAAACTAAATGGTTTTTTTTTATACTATTGTCACGAAACTAATGAGTAAATAGAGCACTTGCCCATCTTTAAAGTTCTCTTAAAATACAAATTCTTCATCTTTAAAGTTCTCTTAAAATGCAGATTCGAACGAAAATCAGACAATTCGTGAATTATTACTTTCCAAGCGACTTCCAAAAAGGAGGAGGTTCTCAATTCGTCTGTATGTTTTTTTTTATTTGTGCTACCTCAGAACTTTTGACTGGGTGATCCGATTTTTATGATTTTTTATTATTTGAAAACTACTGCTTCCCGTGTGGTTCTATATAAATTTTATCAAAATCGGTGTAGTATTTTAGTAGAAAATTAATAACCAAAAATAATAATGCAAAAATGTACTCATTTATTGCGATGGAAGTCGGTTTTTTAACGTGTCTAGCGTTTTCAATTATTTCTGATCAGCTGTTAATGTCATACAGGTAAAGGGTGAAGCGGTCGTAGCCCCGTGCAACTTGCGTGGTTGGGTCGATCACGCAGGTAAACGCAGGCAGTCATTACCTGGAAGGATTTGACTGTTACCATTTTTCTCGATCGTTTCTGTGCTACATATGGCAGTCGTTAAGCCGCGTCTGACACAAATGTTTTACTTGAAAAACTTTACAGAGTGGGATTCGCCACTAGCTCGGACTTGGCCCCCGTGTTCTTTTTAAGCTATTGTATAGCTTTTATCGCGGGCTTTGAGGGGACCGAATCAAGAAATTTAACGAAAATGAAACCTAACACCCAAAAAAAATGATGACGACGGTGACGATAACGATGACGGTTGACGGATGACGAATGATGATGATTAACTTTCTTAGGGTTAATTTATTACATAAACATCCCGCGCCCCAAGTACTTTATGGTACTGGTAAATACTGCATAAATAAAAAATAAATAAATAATTATAATTGCATAAGTTGATAAAAAATGCTATGCAATAGCTTTACCGCGGCAGTCCCCGAGTGCCACACGTCTTTTTGTTTTAATCCACAACTGGAGTACTGCCCAATCTTCCCGAGTTCGAAAAGGGGCCCCTGCCCCAGCAGTGGTTGTTAACGGGGTAAGCGGTGCGAATTTCGTCTTTTGGACAGTTTAATGATAACTTAGGGGTAACATACCGCTTTAACTGCCCGTGGGTCTAAAGTAAAGAAAATTAGCGAAGCGGTAATTACTAATATACATATTATATAGCGACGAGTACGTACAGTGATGATAAATGATAAAAGTTTACTCGATCTGTGGAAGAGATCAATCTTCTTGGATCCAATTAGCGTGTCGGGTGCTGTTCATGATGAGTTTAATAAACGGGCTCACATTGGAATCACTGGCCAAATGAGTACTTTCACACACGATACGCAAATACAAACCGAAAACAAGGACGAAATCAGGAAATTTTGATCTTAAACGTCACGTTACACTGAGATATTTTAAGATATATGAGCAATTGGTGTTTTTTACTCCAAATGTTTCGATAAAGTGACGCTTTAGGTTAAAATGTCCTTCCACTTCTTCGTATCTTGTGGCACAACTATCCGTGCTATCTAAGGAACAGACGGTGGTTGCCTGGTGTTGCACTTAGCATCACCCGCGGTCACTTACGGACACTTACTTCACACCTACGGACCTTATTACACATCTGGAATCAGATGTGCAAGTTTCCTCACGATGTTTTCCTTCACCGTTAAAGCAATCGGTAAGTACGAGTATATGTACGTAAGTTTAGAAAAACGAGATTTGTGTACGCCTGGCTTAAACTGTTGATTTGTGTATGCCTGGCTAAAACTGTTGATTTGTGTATGCCTGGCTAAAACTGTTGATTTGTGTATGCCTGGCTAAAACTGTTGATTTGTGTATGCCTGGCTTAAACTGTTGATTTGTGTATGCCTGGCTAAAACTGTTGATTTGTGTATGCCTGGCTAAAACTGTTGATTTGTGTATGCCTGGCTAAAACTGTTGATTTGTGTATGCCTGGCTAAAACTGTTGATTTGTGTATGCCTGGCTAAAACTGTTGATTTGTGTATGCCTGGCTAAAACTGTTGATTTGTGTATGCCTGGCTTAAACTGTTGATTTGTGTATGCCTGGCTAAAACTGTTGATTTGTGTATGCCTGGCTAAAACTGTTGATTTGTGTATGCCTGGCTAAAACTGTTGATTTGTGTATGCCTGGCTAAAACTGTTGATTTGTGTATGCCTGGCTAAAACTGTTGATTTGTGTATGCCTGGCTAAAACTAAAGGCTTCGCAAGAAAGCATGCACAATTTATTTGGTATGTGTTAATGAAATAGAACACATTTTCACGAAAATTGGAAATATTTTTTTCGCGATAACATTTCCTCTTCCTACATACGAAACGTTACTACGGGTTCGAGAAAGTAAAAATCGATTTTTTTTAAAGCGGAGGGCGTTAACAGTTGCATTCTTTGCCAAAGAATAAAGACTATTTACTACGTAAACTTTGTTGCAACATTACAATGTCTTTCGAAGCAAAATCGACAGAATAGCTGTCTGAACAACAGAACACAACATACAAAAGTACACTCCATTGTCCAATCAACAGTAAAACCACGTTTTTACTTTCAAACACCGACACAGATAGTTTCCCCACACCGGGACCGGCTCCGAGACTCGGGCTGGGCAGTATAGTTAAATACGACGACATTCACAGTTCCGTTTAGGAGTTCGAGTCCGTGCCAAGTGCTAAGTGCAAACTCCTGCCTAGCAATTTTTCGACTTTATTATCTTCGTAATAAAGACAAAAATTGTCTAGGCACGGTGCTTCCTGATACTGCTACTGCATACGTGGTGGAAATTAGCCTAATTCGAGTTGGCTTCGGGCCAGGATTGAACGTAGGACAGCTGTGGCAGCGGGCGGTTTTTATCACTTGCGACATTGTCAGCGATGCTTTGGTTCTTTTGTCGTCTCTTGTAAAAGTCAGCGTTTCCTTTCTCGTTCCCATATCAAATCAACTTACGCAAGAGCCAGCCTGTTCAGTATTGCGGGTCACAGGATTTTTAATTACTTGTTTTTTACTAAATACAGCAAGTTTTTAGAGTTCCGAAACCGACCGGCGACCTAATGTGAGTCGGACTTACACTAAGTGTCCCGTGTTAAACACAAAAATCCGGTGGGGCTGTGTCGGGGGGGGAGCACACTGACGTTGGTTTTTTTTTAATAGATCGCATACAAAATACATTTTGTGTTCGATTCAATTGTAAATAGTAAATCTTATAATAACATAATATCAAAACTCTAAACAAAAACAAAAAAGTCCAATACATTTCATAACAGTTATACATTTCAGAATTTCATTAATAAGTAGGTGTATATTGATTTGATTAGAAATCTTCCAGTGTATAACAGCACTTTTTTAGCAATTTTTTTTAAAAATGTTAAGGGATTTCACCGTTTTTAGGTCATTAGGAAGTTTATTATTTTGCACTGTGAGACACTACATTTAATTTTGGATACAATTTTTTTTTAATTTTTTTTTTGTCTTTTCTTCTGGTTCCCAGTCTCTTACCTGTTTCCTTTTCGGTTTCATAAAAAATATTTTTAAATAAATTAGTAAGAACTACCATTATGTAGAGACTTGGTACTGTCAAAATATTTAACTCCTTGAAGTATGGCCTACACGACTCCCAAGGTGGTATACGTTTTATAATGCGAATAGCCCTTTTCTGTGCAACAAAAGCTTTTTGTAAATTATATTTGTAGCTAGCCCCCCATGTGGCAATGCTATACCTTAGTCTGGATTCCACTAGGGAGTAATACACCGTAATCAGTTGTTCAGTAGTCAATTCATCCCTTAAACTAGTCAACGCATAGCATAGCATGCGGAACTCAAACTGCCCTCAACAGACTCCACTTCCAGCCTCCAGTTTAAGTCACAATCAATTATTAATCCTAGGAATCGTGTCATGTTCGACTGTGGAATTACAATTCCATTCAAATACGCTTCCAGCTTATCCTTATTCCTGGCTGTTGTTCTGAACAGTATTAAGTTTGTCTTATCGGCATTTATACTTAGGTTGTATGCATTAAACCATATTTGAAATAGACTAAAAGCATGATTAATCTTGTGGTTTAAATCCGTTAAGTTTTTGCTCGAGATAATAGCGTTCGTATCGTCCGCGAAGAGGGACAAAGTAGTATTTGAAATAGAGTTTAACGTGAAACGTCTAGTTTTGACGTCCCTGAGCTAGAAGGGAGCTCTCCGGACTTCGCCTTACGTGGAGCTCCGCCTACGTTCTCGCAGGGAGCGGTCCGGGCTTCGCTCTACGCGGAGCTCGGCCTGCGGCCTCGCGGTTTAGGCTCTATAGAGATGGAGCCTTAGCTTTTGTGACATAAAAGGTGACTTTGCGACTCCATCTATGCCGATGCACGCACAAAAAAAGGGAGGTAGGATAGTTGTTTATGGAGGGAGGGTCAGGGTTCTTTTTCAAAATATATAAATCCACCAAAAATGAATATATTTTAAATTGGCAATAAAAATAGAAAATATGGAAAAATAGGCAGAATCGTATTGATGAACGGAACGGAAAAAAGGAATAAACGTAAAAATATGGGAAATAGAAAGTCTCAATGAAAAGAATATAAATAGAATGACAATTACAAAAAACACAACAACCAATGACAGAGTAAAAAATACAAATACAAATATATTTATTACCAAAGAATGGTGTACCATACAGTATAAGTATGCCTTGTGACCCCCCCCCCCCCCACACTAGGCAGAGCCCGTATCGTGGTGGTCACGCCAAAAATACATTTACTAAACAACCAGTTTAAAGATCATTTACAAAGTTATATTAAATTACATCTAAACAACAAAAGAAAAACTATTATTTTTATAACATAAGTTAATAATAGACATAACATGGAAAGGATTACCTATATCATATTGATTATAGTGTAAGCAATTCATTAGTTAGATACATAAACAGTAGTTAATAAAAAAAGTTAGTAAAAAAACAAAAAGATGATAAAAAAGCAGGTTGGAAATAAAAAAAAAACCAAAAAGATTGACTACGTCACAACTTGGTTGCTATGGAGCCGCGGTTTTTTACTTGATTGCTATGAAGAAAGAAGATTATTTCGCCACTTCCGTTACAGTCCAAATTTTTTTCACGTCAAAAACATATTTTTTTTGGTATATATGTAACAAAAAAATATCACGCGGTGGTACTCCGACCAACTCGCATGACATAAACTAGAAAACCACTAGTCCACAAACAATAAACTCATAATGTATTTATTGATCTTCGTTCACATTAAATCTCTTTTACAGAACATAACACATACAAAAAGTATATGAGTAAATTTAAATTAATCATTTTCTCTGTTATATGTAACATGAAACACAAAAAGTATACGTACGTTGGTTCTAAAGGTTACAGTTACTGGAAGCTAATCTAAACGCAGAAGCCGGCCGGCGCGCGGGGAGCGCGAACGCGCCTTCACAGCGCACACGGGTTTTGCTAACTCAACGTTTACACTACAGGCTATCAAATATTTAAACTGCTTCAGCTAAAATGCTTACTGAAAACCGGCCAACTGCGAGTCGGAATCACACACAAAGGGTTCCGTACTATCAAACAAGATTTAACACTATGTACTTTTTAAATACTTTTCACGTTTCATAAAAATAGGTCAATCGCGAGTCGGACTCGGGCTACGAGGGTTCTGTACTACTACACTTGTCCACACAACTATGACAATGATACCTATTCACATTTTAAACAAAAGACATCAACGGGAGTGACAAAAATATACTTTTTTTGTCATTCAGTTCGGACTCTTTAGCACGAGTACAACTCACACTTGGCCAATTTTTATTATTTTTTGTTTTACTTCAGTATAAGTACTATAATCACACCAAGTTTCACGCCTGTATGTATTACCGTATACGATTACGATACAGCTATAAAAATCCTTCTGAAGACCTATAAAAAAACGTGTTGTTTGTATGGAGGTCCCCTTATTTTTTCATTGTTTCTCATTTTTAGTATTTGTTGTTATAACGGCAATAGAAATACACATTCTGTAAAAATTTCAACTGTCTACCTATTACGGTTCATGAAATACAGCACGCTGACGGACGAACAGACAGACAGACAGCTAGATTAGAAATAGGGTACCGTTGGTTGTATGGAACCCTTAAATCGCATTTGTTGTTATAGCGGTAGTAGAAATACACGCTCAGTGAAAATTTCAAGTGTCTACCTATTACTAAAAATAAAACAATAAGGTTCATGAGATAGGGCCCGCTGACAGACAGGCAGACAGACGGACAGCGGAGACTTAGTGATAGGGTCCCGTTGTCACCCTCATGGTACAGAACCCTAAAATCCAACACGTTAGGTCAACATAGCCTCTACATAAAACGTTTTGTTGCCAATGCCAATAACATACTCGTATTTAATTTAATATGTACATCACAGAATACATTTATTTCTCACCGCTCAGGTTAAGAGACATTAAACGGAAAACAAAAAAGCGTCGGTGGCTCAACCGGTAACGACTCGGTCCTTCTAACCAGAGGTACCGGGTTCAAATCTGGACGGTAAATGTACCAATGATTTTTTCAAAACTTACGTACCTACATATACTTACCGATTGCTTTAACGGTGAAGGAAAACATCATGAGGAAAACCTGCACACGCCTACGAGGAAACTCGAAGGTTGTGTGTGAAGTCGACTAACCCGCACTGGGCCCGCGTGGTCGTCTATGGCCTGATCGCCCTAATTCAGGGTAGGCTCGGTCCCCTCGGTGGGGACGTATATGAGCTGATGTAAAACGGAAAACATTAAACCACGCTTAGTGCTAAAACCATCGACCGACTTCGTGGATTTTAATTGCACACAAGTGTATTATGAGCATAGGTCCGTCCAATTTATAAAATATCACAATTAGATTTATAAGATCATTTAAAGAAAGGGGCAGAACATAAATCTATAACCTTTAGTCACTGTGTGATTGTGTTGTATGTGACGTTGTTGACATCAGAATGAAGTTCCGTCGTCGTGACAACGGCTAATATGTGTCAGAGTTGGCGAGCTCTTTGAGAAGCCTCAGCGAGAGGGCGGAGCGGTGAGAGGGGGCGGGAAGGGGGAGTGTTTCCGGACTCGGCTCAACTGGATCCGGTCGGTGGGCTCCTAGCTGCCAGCTGTGACACTGGAGAGGCATTGTCTCCCCTTGAAGGGTTAACAGTGTCCAAGTGGAGAAATAAATTTACCAAAAATGTAAAGACCTGGTGTCTACGAGTATGTGAGCATTGTCAAGCTGTCTCATACTATGAATCTATTGTAATATTAAAAAAAAATGACACCAAAATTGAAATTTATTATCATCAAAATGGTTGCGTACAAGTAAACACGAACAGGAAAAAACTCCACACCTCTCCACACTACTGTGACAATGATATCTATTTATGACAAACAAAAGAAGTCAAAGCGAGCGACAGAAAAATGCTTAATAAACCATGACATCCTGGTAAGAAGCGAGTGGACTAAGCACTACGCCGCGCGGCGCAGCCGATCCAAAACCGTTATCCACTAACAAGCCTCAGTAGTGCATTCAAAAGCATGCAAAAGTTTCTGAACGCCCGCCGTGATACATCGACATAACTGGCATTTTACCATACAACAATACGACTAAACAATTACTGTTTACGCCGTAGTTATATTTTTAAAAATCGCGCGCGTTCTGTCTTTTCATATCCTATAATATCCCTTTCCTTTTCCCACTCACCCACCGCACATATACCGAGCGAGACAACATACATTAACGCCGTTGTGTTGGCGACGATGTCAAAATCAAGACAAGAAAACAATATGAAAATTGAAAAAGATCTCCAATATGGCATCGTGATCAAGCGCATGTCGCTCCGCATACAAAAATAAAATTTTCTATCTAAACCGCTGTAGAAGGCTTAAATAATCAAATAACGTGTGTCTACTATCTGTGTTAGTGCTGTTGAGTGCTAATTTCAAGTACGGCAAGGAGTTGCAGCTGGATCACGAGGATCTGAACCGGCGCCGGTGTTCACGCGCCGATTCTCCCTGTGGTGCAGGTGAGTTCCTCTCCTTTTTTACCGTTCTGTTTCTCTTTCCTGTTTCATTCCAGGGCAGAACAGTCTCCTACCGCATATATGATAGACTGGACACACATAGTATTTGATAAACCGCCATATTCCACCCGCTTCCGCCAAACACAGTCCACTATTTTCAAAAACTGAACCGGCCTACATACCAATTACCATTCGAAATTCAGATTAAATAGGTAATTGTGTCCATATAATATGTTTGAAATCTCGTCATGTTTGATCAATTTCAATAAACTATTACACAACATACATGTAACAAGCAATTTAATTGAAATCGCTTCATTGTGTGCGTCGGACATGTTTCAATACTCAATTTAATATTCAAACAGCAGGCCGTGTACGTGATCAATCTGAAACTCCGCATCAAACAAAATTAAATTTGGAAAATATTATTTTTAAACAACATTTAATTAAACCTTTAACGTTTTGATAATTATTGGACTATCATGCCCTAATACGTAAATGCGCTTTTGATAGACATTTTCAGAGATAATGTATTTACTAGCTGTTTCCCGCGGCTTCACCCTCGTGGACAACGTTTCTATGACGTTTCTATGCGAGCCGCAGAAAAAAGTAGCCTATATCCAGATCCTAATCTGTCTACCTACCAAATTTCAGCCAGATCCGTTCAGTAGTTTCTGCGTGAAAGAGTAACAAACATACATCCATATATTCTTATAAACTTTCGCGGTTATAATATTAGTAGGAGTTTCCAGGTGTGTGAAAAATTACAGAAGAATAATTTTATGAAAAGCAACAATATTGTTTCTTTGAAACTATTAGTTAACAAGCCATACCGTTCCCCGCTGCATACCATGCTCCGACATACTCCATACTCTCTCGAAGACCGTCGCAGGATAGAGTTAGACAACAAACGCGACGAAATAAAAGCCCGACCACCATCGGCTATAAACTACAACTTTGTGAACGGCGTTCTCACGTGCCCCCACTGTGCGCGGGAATTTGCCGCTAAGATCGGCTATGTTAGCCACATTAGGGCGCACGAACGTCACAACCTGGCCTAGGAGTAGTAAGCAGTCGCCATGGCCGAAATCGGCTGAGGAGGAGGACACCATGCTCCACACATGTAGGGGGGGCAAGCCCGGCTCGGTGGAAGTCGCATGGCTAGTGCGGCCTGTGGCGCCACCCTAGAATAGCACAACCCCTCTCTTCACGACTAACGGACCATGGGCACGATGGCATGGGAACGATGGGCAGCAGCGTTCACTCTGCGTATACTGCGCCACCACACCGCAAACTGCGGTCGCTAACCCACCTGCCAAGCGTGGTGTTCACGGCAAACCCCCCCAACATGAGAGAGGCCTATGTCCAGCAGTGGCCGACTTTTGTCTGATGTGATGATCATCATCAGGCTGACCAGCAAGTGTTTAGTGGTAAACCCTATTGTTATAAGTTTTCAAGCCGCCTATAATCTATCTGGTGAAAGCAATCGGCAGCTACGGCTTAACGGGCAAGATAAATGACACTAACTGTCACGCCCATCCAGGTTATGACCGTGTTTGTACTCAGTTAACCTGCGCGATCAACGCGACCACGTGACTAGCACTAAGCCATTGCCTGTAATACTGTAAGGTTTAACTGAAATATCTAAAAAATGAGAGGGGGTTTTGCTCAAGATACTGAACAACTTTCCCCGGGAAACCTATACTCTAACCTTAACCTATAATTCCCTTCAGGTCGACCGAAAGTCTTTGTACGAACAGAGATCAATAATCTATTTTTGTTAGTAACAAAAATGAAGAGCAGCATTATAGATAACTTAAAAAAAGACAAAAACAGTTTTTCTAACTACTTACCTTATTTTGATGAACAAACATCGCAGTATACATAACGAGTAGCGACAGTGCCGGACGGACGGACGATCAATCAGCTTAGCGGACCGTCCCAACCATCCATCACCCCTTGTTTTTGTAAGACAACTGCGCACGCGACACGACGCGGCGCGACGCGACGATGCGACTGTCGCTACTGTACCGAAAATGTATTGTAGCGAAAGGATGGGGTATTCTAATGAAAGATTGCTTTGTAATAGCTTGTTTTGTATCGTTATTTTGTTGCTATATTTATCTTGTAACTTGTATGATTTTGAAGCGTTGGGGTGCTTACAGTAAATTGGAAAATGGCTCTCCAAAATATGAATAATCTGTGAAAATCAATTTCGAAACGTTTTTTAAACGAATTCAAAAAAGGAGGAGGTTTCTCAATTCAATATATATTTTTTTATGTGTGTTCGCGTATAATTTCTTCGTTTATGAACCGATTATGATGATTCTTTTTTTGTTGGAAAGGAGATGTGAGATATCTTTGCAGGCACCGACCTCAAAAAAATTTTAGTCCCCTAATTTGATTCGTACCTACCTTTGATTTCACCATTGTTGGTTAATTTCGTGTATTTATATGTATAAAAATATTATTTAATACTTTGAGTATTCTGTTTTTGAAGTCGGTTTTTAGTTTTTTAAACTTTTTTTTATGTTAATTCAGATGATTGATCGTGTACGTAGATATAAAAGATAGAAATTTATGGTTTACCCAAATTTCGTGTCTTCGATTTTATAGGTTATGGTAACGGATTTATCGAAACTTAATGACCTATTCAAAAACCTAAAATTTTGTTCAAATCACATGGAAACTGATTGACTGACTGATATATCAACGCACAGGCTAAACCCCTGGGTCTACAAACTTTTGCACAAGAGTTCCTTATATAACACATACATCCACTAACGAAGGGTTTCACAAAATTCGTCCTCTAAGGGGGTTGCAGTGGGGGTTGAAGTTTGCAGGAGAAAGTTGGATTTTCTGCGTGCATCAACTTGAAACGTGGCACAAATAAGGTACTCGTCGAAATAAATTAAGAAATGGATGGTGAAAGCGAAGACTGAAATTTTAATTCAAACGCACAGGCTTCCTGGCTCCTGGGCCTAGCAGGTAGAAGACATCCACTAGGGAAGGATTTTTTAAATTTATCCCCTCAGTGAGTTAAAGTGCGGGTTGAAGTTTGTATGGAAAAATCGAATTGCTGTTTTCTGAAACTTGAAATTTTTATATAATTTACATATCCACTATGGGAAGGTTTAACAAAATTCATCCCTCATCATCATCTTCCGAGCCTTATTAATCCCAACTATTTGGGGTCGGCTTTAAATGTTTTTTGTCGCCATTCCGGCCTCATACTGGTCAACTCCTGCGTCAAAATCCATCCCTAAGGAGGTTAAAGTGGGGAAAAATTTGAAACTCACCTTTTTTGTGCCAGTTGCTATCACTTCTCGTAACAGGCAGTCGTTAAGCCGTATCATATGCCTTATAAGCGGCTTAAACAACTTGACAGTGAGGTTCGCCAGCCCTACAACATCCACCAACCTAGACTTGCCCCGTGAGTGGACTATGGAGCCAAACCTTCCCGAGTTTCTGAAGTGACCCGTGCCCCAGCAGTGGGGAAGTTTATGGGTTTTTAACAAAACATTACTAAGACAAAAAACGCCCACACACATCTCGAATTAAAAATGTGTTTACTCAAACGAGAATGAATTCGGCAACACGGCACGTGCTCGTGCTGTCATGGCTTCACCGCGGCGGTCGGGTTATTTAACAGTTACAAGACACTTAAACAATTCCCTCCTTTAGGAGAGGCAATGTAATCAATCACAAGCACGCTTGTTCTGTGTCACCGTGTGGAACGGGAGCGTCAAGCGGTGTGGATCAGGCCTGCTCTATGTCAAGAGGAAGTTACTCCTCGTCCATACTTCGCACGAGCGTGTTTGCCTGGTGCATCAATAATACGGTAGGATAGCCCTGTACCAAAGTATATACAGAGGATGGCCCGTCATAGGTGGGACGAACACAAATGGTAATTACCTTGACTTGTGACCTAAAAAAGAATAAGTAAAACATGTAAAAACTGGCCAAGTGCGAGTCGAACTCGCGCAAAGTAGGGATCCGTAGTCTTTTCAAAAAATAAATGTATGTTTTAAAAAGCAAAATCATATTTGCGGTTGGTAATAGAACATTTTGAATGAAAAATCTATAAACTTTTTTCAAATCCAACTGCACACCTAAAGTGTGCAATTTTCCTTTAAAGTTTATAATATGTCGTACTATTAAAAAAAATCACATGTCCTTAAATAGCGGTTTAGCTGATCGGAAGAGAAAAAAAAATTCACCCCCTCTATACATGTAGGGGAGGAACCCTAATTTTATTTTTCTATATTTTATTGCGTATGGTTCCCGGCTAAGAATAGGACCATCCCATCTCTTCGTGTCGTAAGAGGCGACTAAGGGACTTAAAACCGGAGGATGGGCAGCAGCGTCTTTCCGTGCATTGCAAAACACCTGCAATCAAACTGCGATCGCCAACCCGCCTGCCAAGCGTGGCGATTACGGCAAACCCACCCTATGAATTTCACACCCAGAAAACGGCCCCTAGTCCCCGGCAGCCCCGCTATTCCTGGCTCCGGTAGCAGTCATGGTAACGGCGGGGTAGGGGGTGCGAAGAATCCCCGGCAGATGCCAGGCTACCAAACCCAACGACCTTTGGCCCTGGCAACTTACAACACGCGCACACTGCGGACTGACGAGAAACTTGCAGAACTCGAAGAAGTATTGAGCAGGTTACGGTGGGATATCGTAGGTTTATGTGAAGTCCGAAGAGAGGGAGAGGACACCATGATCCTTAAATCCGGAAACCTGCTCTATTTCCGGGAGGGCGACCAACAGTCCCAGGGTGGTGTCGGGTTTCTCGTCCACAAGTCCCTCATTAACAATGTGGTCCAAATCGTGAGCGTTTCGACAAGGGTAGCATACCTTATACTCAGAATCACCAAACGGTATTCGATGAAGGTCATACAGGTATACGCGCCGACAACGGAACACTCCGACGACGAGGTAGAGACTATGTATGAGGACATCTCTACAGCCTTACATAGCACCAGGACCCATTATACCGTTGTTATGGGGGACTTTAACGCGAAACTGGGCAAACGAAGCGATGGTGAGCTGAGAGTAGGGCAATTTGGATATGGAGTAAGAAATGCACGTGGCCAGATGCTGGCCGACTTTATGGAGAAGGAGAGCCTCTTTATGATGAACTCCTTCTTTAAAAAGTCAAAACAGCGGAAGTGGACATGGTTGCATCCCAATGGCGTAACAAAAAACGAGATAGACTTCATCTTGTCGACAAGGAAGCAAATATTCAATGATGTCTCCGTGATCAATTCAGTCAAAACAGGAAGCGATCACCGGATGGTCAGAGGCACATTGAATCTAAAGACCAAGCTAGAAAGATGTCGACTGATGAAGTCTACGCTCCGACCAGCGCCCATCCAGCTCCAAAACCCCGAGAGCTTTCAGCTCGAGTTGCACAATCGTTTCGAATGCCTAGGAGACTGCGAGAATGTGGACGATTATAATGACAGGTTCGTGGAAATTGTTCAAACGGTCGGGTCTAAGATTTTTAAAACTCGCCGTTCAAACAGAACCAAAAAAATCTCCGACTTCATCAGCAACCTCATGGAAGAAAGACGCAGATTGGTTTTGCAGTCCTCTGAAGACGCTACTCAGTATCGGCAACTAAACAGGCAGATCTCTAAGTCCCTAACTCGCGATTTACGCCAATATAATACAAATTGTATTAAAGAGGCGATTGAGCACAACAAAGGCTCAAAAGTGTTCGCGAGAGATCTGTCTGTTGGACAAAGCCAACTGACCAAGCTGAAGACTGAGGACGGCAGGACCATATCGTCTAAGACTGAGTTGCTGGAAGAAGTTAAGAAGTTCTATGGACAATTGTACAAGACCACACGTTTGCCTGTCAGCGATCTGGCTGAAGACCCAAGAGCCAGACTAACCCGACACTATACCGAAGATATCCCGGACGTCAGCCTGTACGAGATTAGAATGGCTATCAAACAGCTCAAGAACAACAAGGCACCGGGTGATGATGGAATTACGGCTGAACTTCTGAAAGCAGGTGGAACACCGGTACTTAAAGCTCTTCAGAAGTTATTTAATTCCGTTATACTCGAGGGACAAACGCCTAAGGCATGGCACAGAAGTGTGGTCGTGCTTTTCTTCAAAAAGGGTGACAACACTCTGCTGAAGAACTACAGACCCATCTCACTTCTGAGCCATGTCTACAAGCTGTTTTCGAGAGTCATTACGAATCGTCTCGCACGCAGGTTTGACGACTTCCAGCCTCCCGAACAAGCCGGTTTCCGAAAAGGCTTTAGTACCATAGACCACATACATACGCTGCGGCAGATTATACAGAAGACCGAAGAGTACAATCAGCCACTATGCTTGGCGTTTGTGGACTATGAGAAGGCCTTTGATTCAGTCGAAACCTGGGCTGTGCTACAGTCTCTCCAGCGGTGCCAAATTGACCATCGATACATCGAGGTGTTGAAGTGTCTGTATGAAAACGCCACCATGTCGGTTCGCCTCCAGGACCAGAACTCGAAACCTATCCAGTTGCAGCGAGGGGTGAGACAGGGAGACGTTATATCTCCGAAACTGTTCACCGCCGCCCTGGAAGATGTTTTTAAGCTTCTGGACTGGGGTGGACTCGGCATCAATATCAACGGCGAGTACATATCCCACCTCCGATTCGCTGACGATATCGTGGTCATGGCTGAGACTATGGAAGACCTAAGCACAATGCTCGATGGCCTCGGTAAGGTCTCTAACAAGTGGGTCTTAAAATGAACATGGACAAGACGAAAATAATGTTAAATGTCCGTGTCGCACCCACTCCTCTAAAGGTTGGAGACTCTACACTGGAAGTTGTTGACGAATATGTATACCTGGGACAAACAGTTCAGCTAGGTAGTTCCAACTTCAAGAAAGAGATCAATCGACGAATCCAACTCGGCTGGGCAGCGTTCGGGAAGCTTCGCAATATCTTCACGTCCCAAATACCGCAGTGTCTCAAGACTAAGGTCTTTGACCAGTGTGTGTTGCCAGTGATGACTTACGGAACTGAGACATGGTCGCTTACTATGGGCCTCATAAGAAGGCTCAAGGTCACCCAAAGGGCAATGGAGCGTGCTATGCTCGGAGTTTCTCTGCGTGATCGAATCAGAAACGAGGAGATCCGCAGGAGAACTAAAGTAACCGACATAGCTCACAGAATCGCTAGACTGAAGTGGCAGTGGGCAGGGCACATAGCTCGTAGAACAGATGGCCGATGGGGCAGTAAAGTTCTCGAGTGGCGACCGCGCACCGGAAAACGTAGCGTAGGCAGGCCTCCCACGCGGTGGACCGATGACCTGGTGAAGGTCGCGGGAAGCCGATGGATGCGGGCAGCGCAGGACCGGACGTCGTGGAAATCCTTGGGGGAGGCCTTTGTTCAGCAGTGGACGATTTGTGGCTGATATGATGATGATGATGATATTTTATTGCACCACTTTGTCGGCGTGATTGATATGTATCCCATACCAAATTACTGTTTTCTAGTACTAATAGTCTCTTAGCTAAGCCGCGGAGAGACGGACAGACAGACATGGCAAAACTAAGAAAGTTCCTTGTTGACTTCGGAACCCTAAAATATTGCTAAAAGTTCAATGGTTTTCAGTCATCCTTTAGAAAGCAATCATTGTATTTTATTGCAACTAATTTGTATTTTTAACCTATTTACTTTGGCAGAAAGCTGATAAAATATAGTTTTTTATCCTATATTGCACGCCAACTGTAAATGCGTATTTCATACAGAATTTGAAAACACAAGTTTGAAAAAAAACCTACTTTTACTTAATTGTTTTTAACTTATTCGATGGGTGAGAGATATGTCAAGAAGAAGTGTGCCTTTACTTTAAACATTGTATACATCTCCGCAATTAGTTTTATCCACAATTGGTAAGCCCTTGGTATAATCTCACCTTATGGTAAGCGACGATGAAGCCGGAAAGAAGGTAGCGGCCCTAGCCTTTACACCACCGACACTCTATTTATCTAAAAATTTTAAAAAATATATTTTTCAGATTCTTATAACAAGTCTGACTGAGTAGTAAACAGAAAATTTTAGAAACAAGGAAATTAAGGCGAAAAGCAAAGAAATGAAGTTTTTGGTGACACTAAAATCACAAGTTATTTTTACTTGAAAATGTGCAAAGGACAAGTTTTTCACCCTGTCATCGCACGGTGATCCCTTAGCCACACAAACGTCCAAGGCAACAAAACTAGATAAAACTCTAGTCCCGGTAGCTCTGGCACCAGTGGCAACCATCAACATTAGGACATCGTCTTTCGTCGTGGGCATCGTCATTTTCTTTACGTCATCAAGCAATATTCAACCTTATACCCTAGCATCTCTTTGCATAACATCGGAAGAATTTCCTGGAAGTGAAAATTTAAAATATTTACACTGAGAAACAAAATATAGTACACACTACAGTACACGCGCCTGGTGTTATCACGCGTGTACTTGGGTGGCCCACTATAGTAGACCTTTTTAAAAATGTTTTTTTTGTTGCTTAACGTGAAATAATAGCAAAAGTGTTTGGTATTCGTTTTATAAATTTACTAGTGGGTGCTCGCGGCTTCGCCCGCGCAGTTCCCGTTTTTTGGTGTTCCCGTAGGAATTTCCCGAAATCCTTTCTTAGCTGATGCCTAGGTCATAACATCTACCTGCATGCCAAATTTCAGCCCGATTCGTCCAGTGGTTTGGGCTGTGCGTTGATAGATCACTATGTCGGTCAGTCAGTCAGTCACCTTTGAGTTATATATAATATATATAACTCAAAGGTGACTGACTGACTGACCTATTTAGATATATTTAGATTAAGGCTTGAGACACAACGACTTTGCGCGCGAAATACAAAAACTGTAATCAGTCATGATACCTTGTTCTATTTGCACTCCGGTAGGCCACAAGTGTACATACTCTAGTGATGAACAATACTTATACTGTGTTGAGCACAAAGTTGGCCTAATGAACAACATGTGATTAATTACATTGCGTGATTCATTACGTAACTACTAATTAAATTACATAAAAAATGAATCACATTTGTTATTTAAAACGAAATAAAGAAGAAAACCGTTATTATTTCTGTCGCGGAAAATCCACGAACACAATATTTTGGTACAAATAATGTCTCCCAGATTACACAAAGGTACTTTTTGTAGGATCTTTTACATATTATGTAAATATATTTCAGAGCTTTCTTCGCGGAATGTCTCTCTCAGGAAATTATTCAGTTGATATTCTTGCCGTTTTGTACGTCTTTCTATTTTCGTTTCAAAGATTTAGAAAACATTTTTTTTATCGTAAAAGCTACAACAAAAGCTTAAATGGTAAGACACATCTTGCGACACTAGGGTTTCTTTTCAGTTACTTTTTAAAGGGGTTCCCACCAATCCTTTGGGAAGACATTATATTTTTAGGGTTGCCACCATTTTTGGGACAAATAGAGTATTTTTTCATTTCGGTAAAATAAAAATAAGTACACACCATAAAAAGAGTACTTATTTATTTTTTACTTATTTGTATACTTTTTGCAGTTTTTACAAATATTTTCCATTCTTGAAGATATTTCGAGACTCTTTGCAATCAAAATATAAATATATGATCTGCTTATTTTTAATTAAGTTTAGGGAAGCTTCGTTCCTTTCGTCCCTCTACTTTATATTCATAAGAGAGAAAACTCTCTCTGTGAATGCTGAAATTGCATGCACAGACAAAATATATGAAACAAATTTTTACGTATATGGACTCTCCACTTTTATAGAATATGTACCGCCACTTTTGAGCCATGTATAGGTTAGAAAAATCTTAATCATTATGCATCACTTTTTCACATGTCTCATTTAATGCTATAGTTGCAATTTCAAAATGTTTATTTTACTTTCTCATGGCTGCGTTACGAACGTTCAATCAAACACCTAAGTTTTGTAGCATTGGATAACAGTTTATTTAGTCTCTTATGTGCTCATGACCAGTAATAAGCCAAAATCAGCCCAGCGTTACTTAAATAGAGTATTTTAGTGTACTTTGTTTGCGTCCTAGATTATAAAGTACACCTACACGAAAAAGAGGACAATACTCTATTTTAGAGTACGGGTGGCAACCCTATATATTTTATGTAGTAATTCGTTTTCCGAGACATTTTTGTAAGACTCGGTTTAATTGGTGGTAGGGCATTTTCTTAGACCCCTGGCTAGCTACACCGTCTTATCTAAGTCCTTCCGCCAACATTGATGTGTTCCAGCATAAAAATAAGATAGCAAGTTCCCGATTGCGTTGGGGAATTTGGGTAAGTCCGCTTTCATCTTCGGCATCATCGTCACTTACCATCCGGTGAGATGATGTCAAGTGCTTACCGATTGTAGATTAAAAAACTCAAATGACTGAACGTGGCTTTCTGAGGGTCAAGGTTCGACCTGGACTCCTGGAGTCTCGCCAGCTCCCTGGCGTACTTCCTGAGTGGAATGACACTATTAGGAATCTAAGGATACCCTGCCAAGAAACATGGTTACTAAGAGATGATATCATGTGATTGATTGGATACTTTTACTTACAACGCTGTAAATGTTTGGGCCAATATTTTGATTAGTTGACACAGTTTTGTACACGACAGTGTTGACCACAGAACACTATTACTCCACAAGGGAGGTGTTGACACATAAACACACGTGATGACGACGTGAAACAACTATTTATAATGATTAAACACGGACCGTATGAGCCGTTGGAGGTGGAGGTAAGATTGGCGCTTCTCTCATATTATCTGTAATTACAAATTGCCCTACTTACGTAAAAATCTTTAGTAACAGTGATATGGCGTTAGTAGATCTCAACGATGACTACACTGCGAGCTGTTACTGAAGAATCAAAGAAGTGTTGGAATTAATCATCATATTAAATCATATACGTCTCCATAGAGGGGTACGAGCTTACCCTGTATTAGGGCGACCGAGCCTTAGCTGACCACGCGGGCCCAGTGTGGGTTGGTCGACTTCACACACAACCTTCAAGTTTCTTCGCAGGCGTTTGTAGATTTCCTCAAGATGTTTTCCTTCGCCGAAACAGCGTCGAATAAACGTAATATGAAATCTAAATTTGAAAACATGGCACCATTCGAAGCACGACCTCCCGACAGGAGGTAGGGGCCATAGCCGTTACGCTAACGACGTTTTTTAAAATCAATAAATGAATATAATAATTACAAAGAAACCGGCCAATGCGACTCGGGGCCACACGAACAGGGTTCCGCACAAAAACTTTAAGTACCAACAGAACAAGACCTCTCAGTACATATTTTGAAAAAAAACTTTGTAAACTATATCGTGTGACATATCAAATGAAAGGGCTTGTTGAGAGAATCTCAAATATTATATTACTCTGGACTTTGGAAATTTCATTTTAAAGTAAAACTTTTATTAAATCGTCTCAAATTTTTTCGTCTGTGTGTTGCATGTCGCGTGATGGTCGCTTTCGTCTGACGGTATGATCGTTGCGTCCTCTGTACCGTAGCGAGAGCAGCCATGATCGTTTCGTCCTCTGTAAAGTTTCACTTTTACCGTGGTTTCATAAAACCACACACTTACTTTTTTTCTTGTGGGAACAGAAGTAGTTTTAATTTTCTTATAAGTTTTCCTGTAATCTATGCTTTAAAAACTTTAATTTTTTGAAGATTTTAGGCCAGTTGTTTCGGAGGTAATTGAGAATCGTATATTTTCGCCTATCTTATAATTATAAAAAAATACATTTCAGATTCTCTCAACAAGCCCTTTCATTTGGTATGACACACTATATAAATGGCAAAACTTTTCAACCGACTTCAAAAAGGAGAAGGTTCTCAATTCGACTGTATAATTTATTTATTTTTTGCATGTTTGTTACGCGATGTTTCCGCAGATTGTAAACCGATTTTCAAAAATCTTTTCTAATTCGAAAAAGTACACTCCCGAGGGGGTCCCATTGTCACCAAGTCAGGATCTGATGATGGGATCTCAGGGAAATCGAAAGCAACCCTCAAATTTTATAGGCACGTTTTACGTGTTTCATGTATTTTCTAAAATTATTAAAGTATTTTCGTCTGGTAGTAATCATCTCATGTTGATGAGCTGTAGAAGGAAGGTATAACTCCTTAACGGTTAGGAGTTGGAGGATAATTGTTTAAATATTTTACGTAGGTACGTATAGACCGATAGTTGTATTCTTTAAGATTATTTAGATGAGCTGATGATGGAAGCCACAGGAATCTGTATCTGTTAATCAAACACATGCATTATGATTTGATGGATCCTATTGCCGAGTGGGTGATTCGGTTTAACGTTGTTAGATAGATAGTAATATCACAAAAAATAAAAAAAATAAAAATGAAAGTTTAAAAAACTAATAACCGACTTCAAAATAAAATTCACTCAAAACTATGAAATAATATTATTATACTTAGATACATGACATTAACTAACAATAACGAAATCAAAGGTGGGTTACGAATTAAATTGGGGGCCTAAAGTTTTTTTTTTAAGTCGGTGTCAGCAATGCCATAAGTAAAATGTGTCCCTAATATAATTCGTACCCACCTTTGATTTCGTTATTGTTGGTTAATGTCGTGTATCTAAGTATAATAATATGATTTCATAATTTTGAGTGAATTTCATTTTGGAGTCGGTTTTTAGTTTTTTAAACTTTTATTTTTTTAATTTTCTAGTTCGTCCCAAAAGTGACCACCACGTTTAAAATTCATTTATTTACACTACACGTCCGTCTTTGGGTCACCGACTCACATATGTGTACCAAATTTCAAAACAATCGGTCTAGTAATTTGGGAGCAAACTGGTTGTGACAGATGGACGGGCGGACAGACAGACACAGAGTGATTCTATAATGGTTCCGTTTTTACCTTTTGAGGTAGGTAACCCTAAACATGCGGCACGTTTTATGTTCCTACAATTTGTCGCTCTTGCGTTATCTGCCTCATTAACATTATAGGTCTGTTTCTCTTCGCACGACTCTGTTCGATACACTTTCTAATTATTTAACAAAACAAAACACGACTGCATCAAATGTAACCCGTGACACTCAGGACACTTTAGCGGATCAATACAAATCTAATGATACAAGCAATCCAACATCTATTAACCGCTCCAATACCGCAGTTAACCGTCTTTTGTTTAACTATTGTGTCTGGGCTCGATATCGCGACTACGGGAGACGCGAAAAGTTAAGTCGTTCAGGCTACTGGCTCAATCAAACAAACATACGCAAATATTACAAACAACCGAATAATATTACGTTACTAAGTTTGCTCAAATGCTAGATGTCGTATTTAGATTCATCATATCAGCTCATATACGTCCGCACCGAGGGGTTCGAGCCTACCCTGAATTAGGGCGATCAGGCCTTAGTCGACCACGCGGGCCCAGTGCTTGTTGGTCGACTTCACACACAACCTTCGAGTTTCTTCGCAGGCGTGTGCAGGTTTCCTCACGATGTTTTCCTTCACCGTAAAATCAATAGGTATCGTATTTAGTTTAGTCCAGCTATTATATTCTGCGACATGTCAAACTATCTGTCCTGCTAAATCTCTCGCAATCTTTATGGACACCGTTCCGAGTCCAGTAGGTACCAGTAGGTGTTAGAGCCCCACTGACCCAAGTGTTGGCACCACGCCAGGGAGGGGGTTAAGGCACAGGGGGCCGAGGGGGTGAAGGAGGAGGAGAGCTGCAACGAACGTGTGTGTGCATAGTTTTCGGTAAATAAAAGCGAGTCTCGTTTTGCGGCCGTGACAAAATATTGGCCCAGTTAAACGGGTTTATTTAAAAAAGTGGCCCATTTTACTACTGGTAGGATATTATTTAAGTTTTCTTGCTGGTGAATAGCACATACAAGGAATACCTTCCCATCCATAAGTTAAACCGAGTTAGGAGCATTAAAGGTGGCTTGAAAACTTCTGAATGTGAATTTTGCCACTAGCTCTTTTACAGCAATCCCCACTCCGGAGTGGTGTAAGGGTGCTATTGTTTATATTTTAACCGCCTCCGCAGCTCAGAGGCAAAGTTCACTGGCTTAACACAGGAGGTCGCGGGTTCGATTCCCGGCGGGGTCAATTGTAAGACTCGGTTTGGTTGGTGGTAGGGCATTTTCTAAGCCCGCCTGGCTAGCTACCACCATCTTATCTAAGTCTTGCCGCCAAATATCAATGTTGATATCATTGGTGTGTTCCGGCATGAAGATAAGATAGCCAGTTCCCCATTGCGTTGGGGAATCTTGGTAAGCCCGCTTCCATCTTCGGCAACATCTTCACTTACCACCAGGTGAGATGTTGTCAAGGGTTTACCAATTGTAAATAAAAAGAAATAAAAAAAGATTTTTTTTATGGGGAAGAATAAAATAACTTCAATTAGGTGTTTAATAAAATATGTAGTGATTGTGAAAAAATATGACATCATAAACTCAATAGTAAATGCAACTAGTGAATAAAGAACGGATTTAAAGCGAGAGCCATAGATGAATCACGAGCAAGTGAAGGGTTCTATTAACTGAATCACGACCGTAGGGAGTTAATCATGATGATTCAAGTATTAGAACACTGAGCGACGCGAGTTATTCATGGTCCTCGATATAAATCCGTTTTATTCAAGAGTTGTATACTATACTTTATACCATGACTCCGGGAAAAAGAAACATTTAAGCAAAAATAGCCATGAAGAAAAAAGGAATGTTAAATCAATTAAAATGTTCATTAAAATTAGAACAATTATTAAAATAATGAGTACTTTTCTTTGTATTCGTACAACTTATAGTATTCAAAATAGCGCCAATTTACTAATGAAATGACAGCAAATAATAAAAAACAGTTTTTATTCTAATGCAAAACTCCTTTTCGAAAATATCGATCAATCAAATCTCGAGGAATTATTTGCACAAGGAGTTTGTATGTCCAGTATTCTCTGTAGAAGGAGTTTGTATCGGCAATTTTTTGCACAAGGAGGTTATATAGCATTGAGATGGAGGTCGAATATATTGGTGTGTTCTTAATTCAAACACAAAAATTGTGATTAAAAGTGCTTTTTATTCACACGTTTTTATGAACACACCAATATATTCGACGTCGCATCTCAGCTATAAAAACCTCCTTGCGCAAAAAATACTCGACACAAACGCCTAATTCAAAGAATATTTGACATACAAACTCCTTGTGCAAATAATTCCTCGAGATTTGATTGATCGATATTTTCGAAAAGGAGTTTAACATTAGAACAAAAACTGTTTGGTGTTCTTTGTCATTTCATTAGTAAATTGGCGCTATTTTGAATACTATAAGTTGTACGAACACAAAGAAAATTACTCTTTAATTTAGTAATTGTTCCATTTTTAATGAATATTTTAATTAATATTAAATTTTTTTTTATTAAATGTTTATTTTCGCTTGAATGTTTCTTTTTTTTGGAGTCATGGTATAAAGTATAGTATGCAACTCTTGAATAAAACGGATTTATATCGAGGGCCATGAATTACTCTCGTCGCTCAGGGTTCTAATACTTGAATCCCTCGCTACGCTTGTGATTCAATCATCATGAATCACTCCCTACGGTCGTGATTCATCTAAGGCCCTCGCTTTAAATCCGCCATACATTATTTTTACATATTTTTTTGTAAAAGTTCTATTTTAAATAGGCACTTTAAGTTGTACGAACATAAATAAAATTACTCTTGATTTAAGTAATCGTTCCAATTTTAATGTGCATTTTAATAAATTTTACCTCCCTTTTTTCTTTATTAAATGTCTATCTCCGTTTAAATGTTTCTTTATCGCGGAATCATGGAATAAAGTACAGGTATAGTATGCAACTCTTGAATAAAACGGATTTATATCGAGAGCCATGAATCACTCGCGTCGCTCACTATTCTAATACTTGATGAATCACTCCTTACGCTCGTGATCCTTCCCTTGCGCGTGATTCATCTACGGCCCTGGCTTTAAATCTGTTTTTTATTCACTAGTTGCATAATAAACTATTACCTACGTCTGTATTTGGGCCCACGATATTTCCCACAACACAAATTAATTTACTTACGATTCGAACTTCTTTGGGGCCAACGACATTTCCCACAATCCAATGACTTTCCGAGAAACTGAACATAATTAGTGGAAATTTCTGATAATTATCAAAAGTGTTCTGATGGAAAAATCATAAAAAAAGCATTTTCTTACCTCCAGTCGAAGATAAACGATATTTTCATTCTTGAACGAGTACCCATAAAATAGTGACCAGTGACATGAAATTTATTCATTGGACGCGACCTTTTCTTATAAAAATCCAACTATATTGACAACCCTATAACTTTATTGCCTGCGGCGGCCGTGTCGATAGTCGATAATAACGTAACTTTTATCGAACACTAGAGATGTGCCGATAACCAGCCCACAATACTATGGACAATTGGACAACCCAAGTACTAGCAGTTATTGCTTCCGCTTATGTTGTAAGGGTAACATAAGGTTTGCACATTAAACATTGTTACTTAATTTGTACTTCTAAAGTTAACGTTACGTTAACAATGCATAGAGCCATCCAAGGCGTATTAGACAGCGTTAATGGGTATGGTTGGGTACAACAAGTTGGAGGTACGGAGGTGCTGGCTATATACTTTTTTAAGCTTCGGAGGGGCCAAACCTTCAATAGAGAAGTGTTGGATTCACTTACTATAGAGGTTCCGAATCCCCGACCGAATCCTCCGGGCCAAGACAACGGTACCAACTTAGCTAAGTACGCCCCCTTAGCGAGGGCCACCAATCTTCTCAATGCTGTAGTAAAGCACATTGATATTTTCGGTTGTTCCTTGCCAGGATACACAAAAATATCTCTGAACTTGTTGAGCTGATCGACAAAAGTTACTTGCTTGCTGTATTGGCTAAACTGTAAGGGCTTGCAATTTGTTGTACATAAATAAATAAATAATTTGGTCAACAAACACATTTAGCATTAAGGACCATTTGATCCGAAATGTATTTTTTTTAACCGACGAAAAAACTAAAGAGGTTATCACCTATTTTTTTATGCATTTTTTATGCATGCACACGCATAACTTTTATTACAGTAGTACGATTTCGATATAGATTTTTTTAATTGGAGAGGTTATGCCAACGGGGTGAACCCATATAAAAGTCTGTTAAGTACTTGTTTTAAAAATAACCAAAAATTAAAAAGTTACATTGTACGTACTTCGTTGTTGCGATTGAAGTCGATTTTTAACGTGTTCATCGTGCTCAATTATTTCATTTTTGAGCGACGAAGGTGGTGTGGTATTTATTCGTTTATTCGAGAGATAGCAAGATTTTGAATTTTTCAATAGTCGGATAAGACTTATCTGTCGAATAACTGTATTATCCGAAGAATACATCTACCTGACGCTTTGACCGCCAGATAAGTGCATTATTCGATAGATAGTTTGACGTTCAGTATAAACCTAGTAGTACCTATGTTCTCCTTGGTTAAGTAATTTGGTTAGAAATTTGAGGTTGTTTGTTTCTTCCATGCATTCTCCTTGTCTTTACCTACTTGTCATCGCATTTGTCTTTTTTTATAGAGGATGTAACAAAAATGGTGTAGGTCCCGTTAACTGGGAATTCTACTCATCATACTGAACAACTTTTGTTCTACGACTTTGCTGAAAACGTATAATTTTTTTTTTACTCTTCATACAAATCGATCAGCTGATCGACCGATTTTGTGCATTTTAGTATGGAGGGTCCAATTTTTTTTTGAGAATTTACTATAGGTTCCTTGGAGAAAGTTGTTCAGTGTAATGAGTAGGACCCCCAGTTAACGGGACCTACACCAATTTTGTTACAGCCTGTATATATTTTCATTACTTCTTGATGCTCACGAGTAACTGAACCTCAGCAGTAGCAAAATTTGCCCAACGCTCTCTTTTTAGAGATTAAATTGCAATGAAGCTAATCATTTAATTAGTTACCGTCAAAAACGATGTAAGTACTTGTTTTTTTATTAAAAAATTGAGTGCGTTTGGCTGCACCTCACCTGATGGTATTTAGTACAAGGCAACGTAAAGGTTTAGTATTCCTTAAAAGTCGAAACGAAAGAAGTACCACATAACAAAAAAATCCCGGTTGAATCACAGTGTATAAAGAAGGAAAACAATAAAAAATATTGACATTCACAGCAATTGAATACAACATTATGTCCTGCTCTAACGTTTAGGTTTGTCCTAATCAATTGAGTGTCCTAAGATGTAGTCGTGTTTGTGGAGTTCAATTAAATTGGCTGTTAAAAAATGTACTTGTCGTTTGAGATTACCCAATCCAAATAAAAGTTACTGCCAGTTTGTATAAAATTAATACGTTTAAAGCGAAACTACAAATTGCAATAAACATTAATTTTATACAAACTCAAAACGAAATCATTATCCGGATCCAATACTTGACACATTATTTGGAGCCATATTTGTTCGGGACGGTCCAAAAAGCCTCGCCTCATACGAGTTAATTAAACCGAATGTGTTGCCAGTGCAAAATACTCTCATATTTTAGATATGTTCTAGAATATTCGATTACACAGAGATAACTTTGAATCGCATTATTTTCTGTCATCAACGCATAGTTTTTAATACGGCCACGCTGTGCGTACTCTCTCACTGAACCTTTACCGTCTGGCGTAGTCGGGCATACGCAGATCAACAATGTACATTCCAAGAGTAAAGAATAATGATATATTAAATTTATAAATCATTTGGATTTGTATAGAAGGTACGTTAATCAGATTTTTTCTGGATTCAAGAACTATCCAGTAAAGTTGGCCTTATTGATTCGTACCTATTTATGAAGTTTCATTAAAATTGTTAGTCAGATTTGAGGAAAATCGGCCAAGTGCGAGTGAGACTCGCTTACGAAGAGTTCCGTACTATCGTATAAGGGGGCGTCCATAAATTACGTGAGGCTTTTTTCAGGAATTTTTGATCCCCCCTCCCCCTCTGGTGAGATTTCGTGAGATTTTCCTCAACTCCCTCCCCCCTCCCCAAATCTCACGTGAGATTTATTAAAATTTGTATTTTGGCTGGAAACGCGTTGGATTATAAAAAGTCTAATAAAAGTTTGATGAAACACGAATTTTTTCAATCTTCAAACTGCTATAACTTTTAAATTAATCAACCAATTTTCAGGTTTGCGGCGATTGATGTAGTTTTTTAAGCTTAATAAAAAAATATATCTGATGAACAAAATTTGATTTTTTGAATAAAAAAAATAAATTTATCTGATAAAACATTTCGGAGTTATTACAAAAAAAAAATTGCAATCGAAGAGCTACTGTGCTGCTCTGCGGGGTTCGGACAAATACGACAAACACTGTTGTGTGAAATTTCGCCATATTTTTATTCTAGATTTTTTTACTTTGATTTAATTTTATTTTTTCGCAATTTTACACCGTTTTCTACAAGAAAACAAATTACGTGATATTTGCTAAAACCCCCCTCTCCCCCATGTGAGATTTGGAAAGATTTAGCTTGACCCCCTCCCCCCCTTAAACACCTCACGTAATTAATGGACGCCCCCTAAGATTTTAATAAAGATAATACGATTTTGGATTGATGAACAAATATAAATACTTTTCATTTTGAATTTCATTATATTTTTATTATTTGTCATAGCGGCAACAGAAAACACATTATGCAAATGTCACTTGTCTACCTGTTAGGATTCATAAAATACAGGCCGCTGACAGTCAAGAGGGACGGACACACGGTGGAAGTTTAGTAATAGGGTCCCGTTGGGACCTATTGGGCACGGAACCCTTAGAAGTAACAAACAACCTGGGTTTGTAAGAGAGGCAATTTGTTCCGATTTCTCCTATGGTAACAAACAATGGAGCATAGTAGGCCATATCCTACTAATATTATAAACACGGAAGTTTGTAAGAATGTATGGATTTCTGTTTGTTACTTCCACGCGGGTGAAGCCTCGGGAAAAAGCTAGTAAGTTATAGAAACATACACAGTTTCATGAAAAAGAAAAAAAAAGAAGAAGGAGGAGGTTCCGTACAAAAAAAACAAAACGGAACCTTATAGGATCACTCGTGCGTCTGTCAGTCCGTCCGTCTGTCCAAGGCCATATGCTTCGAATCTACTGGACCAAATCAGGTGAAAATTTGTAGGATAGTGTAATCCTATGACCCAAACACAGCTGTGCGAAGTAAATACATATTTTAATTGAATAAGGGTTATTTTCAAGGGACAAATTAGGAAATTAAAAAAACAAGTTTCCAAAAACCTTATTGTCTTATATATGAAATGAAAGAGCTCGTTATCAGGATCTTAAATATATTTTTGTTCAAATTGTAGAATAAATAGTTTTGATTTTATTCATGAAAGAAGACGAAAATTGACCATTCCCCCCCCTGTTCTCCAAAACTACTGACCCTAAAATTTTGAAAAAAAATACTTAATATAGTTCATGGCTTGTAGATTACAGGAAAACCTATAAGAATTCTATCAATTGAAAAAAAAAGTGGTAAACTCAATGTAATACGTTCATCTACGGAATAAAGTTCTAGTCATAATAGAAAATAGTCTATCGGTGTTCTACAGGAATTAATTCTAGAAAGTGTGTCCTGGAGCTTCACGACCTTATTTCCCCTCTTCATTTCATCATCGAACGACCAGGTGCGGAGGGCGATTCCACCCCTTTGTCGTTGATGTTCCACCTTTACGTAAAAAGCGTTTTGCTTCTTCGTTCATTATGCAAACTGGCAAGGAGTGGAATTCCCTGCCGGCTTCTGTATTCCCTGATTATTATAATTTAGGAGTCTTCAAAACGAGAGTGAAAAGGCACTTTTTGAGCTTGCATGTTACATCCTCGGCTGCATCGGCACTAACCATCAGGCGAGGTGCAGCCAAACACACTCAAATTTTTAATAACTAAAAAAAATAACTCGCATCTTACTGTGAGGATTTCAAATGTGATATTTTGTATTTGACTTTGGCATTGTACGGAACCCTCTCCACGCGAGTTCAACTCGCACTTGGCGGGTTTTATTTTACTATTGTGGAAAGTATATGAGAAATTTTTAAATAAAAGAACCGGCTAAGTGCGAGTAAGAACCGCCCACATAGGGTTCCGTGCCATCATACTAGATGGCGCTAGTTTCTTCTTGTTTAAAAAAACACGTATTTTGTATGCAAACGCCCCTGGTTTTTTAACATTTTTGTAATTTTAAGTATTTGTTGTTAAAGCAGCAACAGAAATACATAATCTGTGAAAATTTCAACTGTCTAGCTATCACGGTTCATGAAGTACAGCCTTAAGGCATCTCAACTTTTATTAAATCATCTGCGAAAATTATTCTTCATTTATGAATAAGTAAAGACAAAAAAATAAAAAATATTTACTCTCGAAGACCAAAATTCTCAATAACGTAATATTACAACAAATAACAACAACAATGAGCGTCGGTGGAGTAACGGCTAGGGCCGCCGCCTCCTGTCCGGGAGGTCGTGGTTCGAATCCTGCCACGTACCAATGTGATTTCAAATTTAGATTTCATATGTACGTTTATCCGACGCTCTTACGGTGAAGGAAAACATCTTGACGTAACCTGCACTCGCCTGCGGAGAAACTCGCAGGTGTGTGTGAAGTCGACCAACCCGCACTGGGCCCGCGTGGTCGACTAAGGCCCGATCGCCCTAATTTTAGGGTAGGCTCGAGCCCCTCGGTGGGGACGTATATGAGCTGATATGATGATGAATAAGTAAAGACAAAAAAAGAAAAAATATGTACTCTCGAAGAAGACCAAAATGTTCAATATTATATTATAACAAATAAGTTACACTGAAGCATTTCTCTTTGCCTAGTGCGCCGACGACGCGACGTTTAGAGCCCACTGCCCACTAGCGAGCACTATCGGGTACAAGTGGGCATGAGAGGGCACTCGCCCCGTGGAAATTCTCGATAGATCCTCGTGTCGAGGGTCCGGTATGGAATGTCGGGTGTATTGGCTAGTTTCGGAAAATAACTATTTCATTTTCAGTTTATTTTTAACACGTTTTTACGGTTCCGAAGTAAACAAGGAACCGTTATAGTTCTGTTTGTCCGTTTGTCAGCGGTTTAGCTCAGAGACTATATTAATACTAGAAAACTGTAATTTGGCATGGTTATACATAATAATCACGCCGACAAAGTTGTAAAATAAAATCTAGAAAAAAAATTATGGTACACCCACACATAATAATAATTGAAATTGAAAATATTAAAATAATTATTTATATTAAAAAAACATTAAACTTTTTGATTGGAAATATACTAAATATATTATATAAATAATTAATTACCTCAACAATAAATTGAAATATAAAGATATAATCAAACTACATCTACAAAATGTCAATATCATGCTGCTGCTTCAAACCCAAAATGATGATTTTTAGAAAAATTATTATATCATATGAATGTCATAATATGAATGACGAATTTCACAAGACGAACATCTAAAGAGGGGGTGTTTTTTTTTGCTAACTATCGTGTGGGGGGGGGGGTATTGCTGAACAAGTATTTGAAAACAACTGAGGGTTTGTGAAAACATTTTTTGGATTCAGGGATCAGCTTGCGAAATATTTAATTCTTTTTAAGGCACATGAAAACGTGAGTTTTAGATAATTTTTAATCTACATTAAATTTCATGATTAAATAAAGAATTTATATTTTTATATAGATTATACCGTTTCCCTAAGTAATCGAACCGCGGCCACATTTAAACCGGTTTTCGCTAACTGATTTTTAACCACGGCACTCGAGTCGATAAGTGGAGATACCGTAGGAGAACCAAAGTAATCGACATAGCTTCAATCACTAGATTTAAGTAGCAGATGGCGCAGCACATATTGCTTACAGAACAAATGGCCCTTGGGGAAGTATAGTTCTCGAGTGACGATTGTGCACCGAAAGACGTAACCTAGGAGGACCTTCCTCTCGGTAAACTGACAACCGAACTTTTTTTTTAAATTTGAGTGCGTTTGACGTTTGAATATATCTCTTCTGATGGTAAGTGATGATGTAGTCGACCTGGTGAATGTCGCGGAAAGGCGCTGGATGCGGGCAATGCAGGACCGGCCGTTACGGAAATCCTTTGTCCAGCAGTGGATGTCTTTCGGCTGATATGATAATAAATGAAGGTAGAGACATGAAAATACACACAAACAATATCTATTCTCTGATACGAGTAGGTATTAAGGTATGCCAGACTTGTTTTTTTTAACTCATTATTCATAAAAACCATTTAACTCTGTTTACCACTTAGGATACACAAACCGGCGAAATTTAATCTAAAATTAAACTAAACTCGTAAGACAACAACAAAGTTAAACCAATAACTGGAGCCGACCCGTCGGAGGAGTGGGAGGGGGGGTTCGACAAACATCCGTCCGGTGGAAAAACTCCTCAACTCGGGAAGTACGTCAACCAGATGCGAAGGGTTACAACGTCACGATACGCACAAGGGATCCCATCTTAGCGTTCTTAGCCTTACCACCTCTCTTGGTATGACACGCCTGTAGGCTACTTTCCATCAGGTCGATCGACATCCTTTTGCCATCTCTTATATTTAACTAATTACGTGTAGAAATAAAGTCGGGGAATGAGTTCATTGAACTAAATTACATTTTACAACATGATTCATTTAGTTGTTCCTATCACGTGTAAAACCGCCTCCGAGGCGTAGTGGTTATTCCACTCGCTTCACTCCATAAGGTCGCGGGTTCGGTTCCCCGCAGAGTCTAACTTTGTTTGCTTGGTGGTAGAGCATTTTCTTAGCCCGCCTAGCTAGCTACCACCATTTTATCTAAGTCTTGCCGCCAAATATCATTGTAAACAGCATTGATGTGTTCCGACTCGAAGATAAGGTAGCCAGTTATCCATTTGCTGAAAGCCCGCATTCATCTTTGGCATCATCGTCACTTACCATCAGTAAAAATATGTCAAATGCTTGCCAATTGTAAATAAAAAAGTAGCAAGATTATAAGTAACGAAAATCACATTCATGTATCGGCCAAAAAATAGCGAGTGGAAAGCGGGGCGAATGCGCAACGTGTGCGTGGCAACACGCCGCGAAGACGCCGCGGGTGTGCAGCGACTTCGCGGCGTACGATCCGCGTTTTGTACATTCGGTGCCAGAATGGATTCCGACGAGGAAACACTGCTGTTAGCTTTGTTACTCCGAAGAAGGAAACGAAAACAAAAGCAGATAAAACGACGAATATGGGATGATCTATTATCAAGTAATCGACTGAGAGAGAGAGCGACCACTATGACTGTGTCTCCTTCAGAAAGGCTCGTTATTACTATAAGGTCAGAGGCGTATTTAAGAATCCGGCGCCCGACCACAAAAAACTTCGCCCCTCTAAGTGACATAAAACCGGTCAAGTGCGAGTCAAAAAGTCAAAACAAAAATGATTCACATGATTAAAACTCACTTAATTGAAACCAAAAATAAATGCACGAGAGCGTACAAAGTGGCATCGACGGAGCTGTCGATGCGACGCACACGTTGCGAACTCGTAGCGAGCTCGCTGCGCACTCGCGCCGCTTTCCACTCGCTCGCAACTCGCTAGTGTGATATGGCACTAACTGTCGCGTGACATAAGAGTAGTGGACTGTCCGCGGCGAAAACAAATTCAATGTACATGCGAATGAACGTTTTTAAATCTGTTTGCGAAGCCCATTTTTAACCGACGAAAAACGGAGGAGGTTGTCAAGTTGACCGTATATTATTAAATATATAAGGTCTAACAAAGTTAGTTAAAACTATTTTAACTAGTGCTTCTACCAATGAAACTGAACAACTTTCCCCATGAAACCCATTGTCAAATCTGAAAAAAAAATATTTGAACTTCCCATACTAAGTTGGCTGATCAGCTGATCGAGTTAGTATGAGAGAGCCAATTTTTTTTGCGATTTGACTATGGGTTCCATGGGGAAAGTTGTTCAGTTTCATTGGTAGAAGCAGGAGTTAAAATAGTTTCAACTAAATTTGTTACACCTTATATAGTGCAAACTAAAAATTTACGACCTCATTACGACCTGGTGAAGGTTGCGGGAAGCCGCTGGATGCGGACAACGCAGGACCGGTCGTCGTGGTAATCATTGAGGGAGGCCTTTGCCTAGCAGTGGACGTCTTTCGGCTGATATGATGATGATGATGAGGCTCAAAATGAGCATTTCGACTTCAGACAGATACACGTGTGAGTTAAAAGGCTTGGTTTATATATTTGCGGCTTTCGATAATAAATAAATTCGTACACCTTCAACTTTGAAGTAACTATTTTTTGCTGTGAATGCGCAGCCATATCCAAAAATCTAATTACTCGTCAAAACTCGTTCCTTTCCCTCTAATATGGTTGAGAGGAGCGATGGCTAACTCTCGCGTTATACTCGTGACCGGGTGCTGTCCGTGTGAACTGGCCTACACTTGTCAAAGGCGTTCTTGACATGCAATAATTTTAATGTACCTATAACTTCTCGTGTCATACTGTTTTCATATTCTAATGACATTATTTGTTTTTTTTATATCACGGATTGGATTTTGACGTAATTAACTAATGATTGTTTATTTCTTGATTTTTTACAAATGAAATTATGTAATCTCTATTTTATGACTATCACCTATTTTGAATAAATATCTTGAATCTTGAAAAAAAAGAATGGCTTCGGGGCAGTGACACCAGTTTTTCTAAAATCGACGCGCGACGCACTTATCCCACATATCTACAGATGTCATATTATTGTTACTTACAGTAGGTCGTTTTCTCTTTACTCCGCAAATTATCTTCAATTCTGACAACCCTACCTGCAACAAAAAAAAATGTAACCAATTTTCATAAAAAGTAAATAAAGTTTTATATCTCAGAAGCAACTTATGGCGTTTCCCTTCTTTTCGATTTTAATATCGATATCGCAAACAAAAGCTTCATGAAAGTGTGTAAAGCCAATATTGGTCTGGAAATTAGGGGTCGTTCTCTTCTGCTACAGATTACACTCGCTAGGCAGTTTTTCTTCGCTCTGCAAACATATTACGTAAACATCATTTTGGGTGAGACAAGGGATCTCGGAATTTATGAATTGCTCATGTAGAAAAAAAACGGCCAAGTAAGAGTCGGACTCGCGCACCTAAGGTCCCGTATCACCACACCTCTCCACATGAATACCTATTCATTTTAAACAAAAACATTAACGAGAGCGACAGAAAAATGATTTTCTGGATTCAGTTCTAGCGCGAGTAAGACTCACACTTGCCGCTTTTATTATTTGTTTTGAACCTCCTCCGTAGCTCAAAGGCAAAGTTCACTGGCTTTACACAGGAGGTCGCGGGTTCGATTCCCGGCGGGGTCAATGTAAGACTCGGTTTGGTAGGCATTTTCTAAGCCCGCCTGGCTAGCTACCACCATCTTATCTAAGTCTTGCCGCCAAATATCAATGTTGATATCAATGGTATGTTCCGGCATGAATATAAGATAGCCAGTTCTCCATTGCGTTGGGGAATTTTGGTAAGCCCGCTTCCATTTTCGGCAACATCGTCACTTACCACCAAGTGAGATGTTGTCAAGGGTTTACCAATTGTGAACAAAAAAAAATAAAAAAAAAGTTATGTTATTTTAGAACTAGAATTATAATCAAAACAAGTTGCACTTTTGTTTTTGCTAAACAGTCTGTTTTGGCTGATGATGTGATATGATATGCGGCGATGATCTTCACATCATCCAAAAGATTTCCACTGCTGGATACGGGTTTCCCCTAGTTTAAGTTTTCCGTAATTGCTACGCTTGGCAGTCGGGTTGTTGTGCGGCAGTTGTGCAGTGTGGTGGTTGGTGACCATCCTCCCCTTAGTCGCCTATAATGACACACTCGACACATTTCTCGTAACATTTTTTTGATTTTTATTTCTCTCATTAAGATAAATTAAATAATTCAATAAATTTTAGTCGGCTACTTATTACGGTTCAAAAGTTGCAACAACAGTATTCTATTAATGGCTTTAAATTCCAAAGAACCGGGCAAAACTAATATAATAGCTACGAAAAATCAATCATGAAACTTGTAAGCGTATATTTTTCAGCAGTTACCAAAGTCCAATACGATCCCATCCGACGTTCGTATCGAATATCCGTGAAGCGCAAAGCGTTAGATCAATGCCCCCGTCCAGCGTTCTAGCGCAGTAATAAAATTAGCATAACAATAGAGACTGGATCCCGCGGTCTTTGCGGTCAGAACACTGTTCGAGGTAATGTGCGTTTCGTATAGTTATTGTGACTGTTAACGACTTGAGTTAGAATATACAAAGGAACGATTAAACAGCGTTATTATATACATATAACCCAAAACCTTTTCCTGGTGACTAATGGAACTGAACAAGTTTTAGTTTAGTAATTAAAATTATTTTTCATTCATATCAGCTCATATACGTCCCCACCGAGGGGCTCGAGCCTACCCTGAATTAGGGCGATCGGGCCTTAGTCGACCACGCGGGCCAAGTGCGGGTGTTGGTCGACACACACAACCTGCGAGTTGCTCTGCAGTATGCAGGTTTTCTCACGATGTTTTCCATTACCGTAAGAGCGTCGGATAAATGTACATATGAAATCTAAATTCGAAATCACATTGGTACGAGGCAGGATTCGAACCACGACCTCCCGGACAGGAGGCGGCGACCCTAGCCGTTACGCCACCGACGCTCTAGTTTAGTAATTTATTTACTTAAAAAGGTGACAAATGGCCGCCGGCAAAGGAGCTCCGTATTATGGCTATTCGTAGTGATAACACTGCTCCAGGGGGCCATCAGTGCTCTGCCGCCCCTCGAGGACTGAGATGGAAGGCTCGTAGAGAGTGAATAGTGGTATCCACCCAGTCGGGCCTTGCAAAAAGGGCCTACCACTGGCTAAGAGTATATACAAAAAAGTGAAGTTCCGCAAACAAACCTATTATTGCAGTTGGTATAGTATAAACATTTTGTATGAATAAACTATGAACTTTTTACAAATTCAACTGCACATCTTAAATTGGTCGGCTATTACTTTCGAACTAAGAGAGCCTACGTAGTAGCCGTGTAAATTTTCATTTTAAATTACTTATATTTCCAGTTTTTTCAGATTTCCTGAAATAACAGTTAAGCTGGTTGGGGATGGGGGACCCAACAAAAATCACCACTTAAAACTTCATATCAGGTCATATACGCCCCCACCGAGGGGCTAGAGCCTATCCTGAATCAGGGCTATCGGGCCTTAGTCGCCCACGCGGACCCAGTGCGGGTTGGTCGACTTCACTCACAACCTTCGAGTTACGTCACAGACGTGTGCAGGTTTCCACGCGATGTTTTCCTTCACCGTAAGAGCGTCGGATAAACGTACTTATGAAATCTAAATTCAAAGACACATTGGTACGTGGCAGGATTAGACCTACGACCTCTCGACAGAAGGTAGCGGCTCTAGCCGTCACGCCACCGACGCTCAACAAAATCTATTAGTATTTTGTAAACGAATCATTTATCGAAACATGTTGTTCTCGAAGCTTCAATTATTTCGAGAGACCTGTTTTTTATCCCCAATTGTTAACTCCTGGACATTATATCACCTGATGGTAAGTGATGATGATGCCGAAGACATCAGACATCTACTCAACGATTCCCTATAAGATGGGGTATATGCATAAAAACTGGTCACTCCCACTTTACATGTATGAGAGGTACAGTATTTTTTTAACAGATTTTATTCAATATGTTTATAGGCGCCACAAACTTGTATAACAATACCAAAATTTAGCATTATATATGTATCTTTAAGTAAAACGGCGACGGACGGACAGATGGACATGGCAAAACTATAAGGGTTTCTAGTTGGACAACGGAGTCCTAAAAATAAATGTTTACAGGTTTTCGGGTTGGTCGAGATTAAACTTTAAGCTTATTAAAAATATATAATTTTAGACGCTATATAAAAACGGTGATGTCTTTTGTTTCAAGTAAATGGGTATCTATCATTGTTGTACTTGCGTGGAGGGATGTCGCGGTGGTAGTGGTAGGGAGCTTGGCCGGTTCATCTTTACATGGTGAGAAACTCGGCTCGCTTACAAACTACATCCACAAAACAACTTTATACAATGGTAGTGTAAAACAAACATAGTGTTGTACAATAGCCTCGATTCAGCCTCGATAAATTCCAGAGTATACACTGACGTTAATCGATAGTTACATTTAACTTCAGCAAACTCCCATCTAAACGTAGGCACCTATGAATCACCGCTGAATACACAGAAAAGAGCACCTAGATAGTTTTGAAATAAAACAGAAAATAAATTTTCATTTCATGCAAACTTTTGCCCGCCCGCGGCTTCGCACGCGTGGATATCGTTTTTTTATGAATTAATCAAGGGTGCATCTTGCGAGGTTTGAGTCTATACAAAAATCCCATAGAATAAAGCACTTTCAATATTTGATCAACTTCTAAAAAGGGCGAGGTTAGCAATTCAGTTGTAAACTTTTTATTTATTTTTTGGTAACCTCAGAACTACGTCGTTTATAAACAACTTTGGAAAAATACTTTTTTCATTTGATGCATATGCTGCCAGGTTGGTTCCATATAAATTTTATTAAAATTGGTTAAGTATTTTTTTAGGAAATTAACAGAAATTAAAGCAAAATTGTACTTATTTGTTGCAATGGAATTCGGTTTTAAACGTTTTTAGCGTTTCCAAATTATTCTCGATTTTTAATTTTCAGGGAAACTTAATATTTTCTTTCGCTAAAAACCTTATTCGGACTTATTACGCACGATAAAAAACAGGCCAAGTGCGAGTCGGCCTCGCGCACTGAAGGTTCCGCACCAAAAGACATTTGCGTACAAACCCTACAAACCCGAAATACAGAACAAACTCTGCTTTGTACTTTGAGCTTAAAAACATCAACGAGTAAACAATCAGATTGAAGGATAAACTTAACTTTGTAGTTGAAAACGTGTCCTTTAAAAAAACACGTATTCCTTGTTTGTATGGGAATCGCCTTAATTTTTCACCTTTCTTGATTTTTTATCACGCTTTTATTAGCTTCACCTGTACGAATGTATGTTTCTAACCGACTCCTTGGCAATCGATTTTGATCCACTTTAAACGGACAGATTTAATTCAAACTTTGTAAATTTATCAATAATCAGTGACAATACAATATCTCATTATCCTTAACTAAAAATTGAAAAATAAATAAAGTTTAACAAACTAAAAAAACACGCTTTTAAAGCACATTAAACTAAAAATAATTCTTAGAATAAGCTGAAAACAATAATGAACGAAAAATACTAGTATTATTGTACTTGCACTAATTATGCGTTAGTTGAAGTGATGGCATCACCAATAATTATAAACGAATTCTTAACATTTGTTCAGAATAAAATTGACGTGCTTGATGAATTAAGCATACAACAAATATGTAGCAGTAATTTCACCGAATTGGAGATTGAAGAAGGAAAATCTCAATTGATTACCTCCTTATCAACTGAGGGATTGCGTCACGTAACGAGAAAAGGTGAGGATAAAAGCAAGAAAAACATAAAAGATGTAATAAAAGTTTTTAAGGAGACCTAACCTGACAAGCAGCCAACTTTTGTGGCAAAGAACTTGAATCGTCTTCCACCCGTGACCTTTGATCACATTGACGTAACTCGTTTATTGAAGGATATTGTTATCCTGAAGTCAGAACTACAAAATTTACGAAATGACACAGTCTCTAAAAAAGAGATGATGGACCTGCAAACTCAAATTAGTTTGGACCTAAGTACCCTTAAAACATGCATGAAAAATACCGACACTGTTTTATTAAATAATAAACAAGAATTACGTAAAAAGAAATCTAAATTGAATGACTCAGGTAATAAAGTAAATAATGAAAGTGCGATTATAATAACTCCTCAAAAGATGATCGCACCCAAGTCACCGCTGCCACAGCCGCGTCCGCTACCTACTCGAACAAAAGCCGGTGACTCATCAGCCCCGACACCGGTTCAGGTGGAGGTACATACACCGTCTTATCGAGATATCATTCAACGCCCGTCGCAGTTGCCGAAGCAATCGATTTCAAACCTTATAGGCAGTTACGAAAAGAATGAAGATGATTTTACATTGGTCGTTAATAAAAATAAAGGTAAATTACGTAAATATAACTACAGAAACATGTGTGGAACAGCGCAGAGTTCTAGTAATCTGCAGGTTGCAGAGTTACCTAGTGCCATTTACTTATCGAGATTAAAAAAGACGACATCTGTTGATGATATAAAAGAATACATACGCATGAAAGGAGAAAATTTTATTGACGTACAATTGTTGGTTCAGAAACAAGAATTGGACTTCAATTCGTACAAAGTCATCATGTCGAAGAGCAAAATTAATTTATTTTTAAATAACGATTTTTGGCCAGCCGGAATTGAATTCCGAAGATTTAAGGAACGCCCAGTTAAAGCTAACATTACAAACAATTATGGATAGTACACCCTTAGTTATGACTAGCTTTAACTGTAAATCTCTTAAGAGATCCGTGCAGCAAGTTCGTGACCTGTGCGTGCAGTCCGACATCGTCGCGCTCCAGGAGACCTGGCTGCTGCCCCACGACCTTAACTTCGTGTACTCAGTGGACAGCGAGTTTGGGTGCGCGGCTAAGTCTTCCGTCGACACATCAGCTGGTGCTCTCTGTGGACGACCATACGGGGGAGTCGCCCTTTTATGGCGCAAATCAAAGCTACAGAATGTATGTGTGGTAGAATGTAGCAGTGATCGGCTAATCGCTATCAAAATTGATACTGGTTTGCAAGTATTTTTAGTGTTTAGTGTTTATATGCCGACTGATAATTATGACAATTTGCCAGACTTCACAAACTGTTTATCAAAAATTTGTGCGGTGATTGATGAAAATGATATACCAGCTGTTTTTCTTCTTGGTGATTTTAACGCTCACCCGACTGCTAATTTTGGTCATGAATTAATATCGTTCTGTGAGGAGCAGGAACTAGTGTGTGCAGATATGGAAATATTGGGCCTGAACTCGAATACCTACACCTTCGTCAGCGAGGCGCATGGTTCGCGCAGGTGGTTGGACCACTGCGTTACTACTAAGGCTGCGCGGAATATGATAACCTTAGTCAGTGTTTTGTACGGTGTTTACAGTTCTGACAATTATCCATTGCAAATAACCTGTGATATAAAAAGGATTGTATTAAAGGATTGTAAAACTTAAAGTATTTTACAGTTACGTGATATTAACAAGATAAGATGGGGATCTAGAAATGCTAGTCAGATAAATGGATACTGCATGTATTGCAGTTCCAAATTTGAAAGTATGAATGCTGTTTTGTTCTGCGAAGAGTGTGATAGGAGTGAGTGTTGTGAGAGGTTGAATGAGCATTATAATTTTATTGACATGACATATGATAAAATTATAAAGATTCTCCAGGCTGGAGCCATTCACACCGTAGGTTCGCGTAAAGGTGGACACAAGACTAGGAAAACCATTACAGGAAGGAATCTCCATGTTAAGGAGGCACATCAAGCTGCACGCCTCTACTTTGATTGTTGGACTTTAGCTGGTCGGCCGTCCACGGGTGAAATCTACGTTAAAATGAAAGACAGTAGAAAAGCCTTTAAAAATAAACTTCGCTGGTGCCAGCGGAATGAAGAACAAATTAAAATGGATATACTAGCAACACACAAAAACAATAAAAATTTCGGAAAATTTTGGAATTCAACAAAAAATCTTAATCACAAACAAAACGTGGCTTCATCTGTGGACGGTAGGCAAAATCCCAGGGAAATAGCTGAAATGTTTGCGGATAAGTTTAAAATTAATCCTATGCCCATAAGTTATCAAGATTTTGATGATGTGTGTCAGGAGGACCAACCGCTGTTGGTATATAGCTCAGAAGATATCATGAGAGCTATCAAACAAATCAAGAGTAGTAAGTCCCCCGGACATGACGGACTGAGCATAGAGCACATCTTTTTTGCAGGGCCTGAGCTGAGGGACAAGTTGTGCAGTTTATTTAATCTATGTGTGAAGTACTCCTACCTACCGCAGGCACTTATGAAGACTGTAGTTGTGCCCATAGTTAAAAATAAAACCGGAGACCTCAGCTCAGCGAACAATTACCGACCTATTTCCCTGGGAACGGTGACTGGCAAAGTTCTGGAAAGACTGCTGCAGCCCGAGCTGATGAAAAATGTCGTGATAGATGATGCTCAGTTTGGCTTCAGGCCCGGTCTCTCGACAGACTCGGCTATTATCAGCCTCAAGCATACGGTAAATTATTACCTGAATCGTGACACTGAACAAGCGTACACTGAACGCTTGTTTTCTGGACCTGAGTCGCGCGTTTGACCTAGTTAATTATGAAATTCTCTGGAAAAAACTGCGTGCCTCAAACGTCCACAGAAGTGTAGTGGGTCTGTTGAGACATTGGTACGGCGGCCAAACTAATAGCGTGAGATGGGACAACACGACTTCTAGCGAGTATAGGCTAGACTGCGGTGTTCGTCAGGGTGGGCTTACATCTCCGGACATTTTTAATATCTATGTCAACGACCTTATCGCTGAGCTGAGGAGCGCCAACGTTGGGTGTTCACTCGGTGGCATTTTTGTCAATAATTTAAGTTATGCCGATGACATGGTGCTTCTCAGCCCATCGATAAGCGGCCTCAGGAAGCTTCTCTCAGTCTGTGAACATTATGCAAATGTTCACGGATTGAAGTATAATGTAACCAAGACTGAAATGATGGTTTTCAAGGCATGTAAAGGTCCGGAGATTGTACCTGAAGTTTTTCTTAATGGATCATCAGTTCGGGTTGTAAAACAGTTTAAATACCTTGGACATGTACTCACAGAAGATCTGAAGGACGACCAAGATATCGATCGCGAGAGAAGAGCACTCTCCGTTCGGTGTAACATGCTCGCGCGCAGGTTCTCAAAATGCAGTAGGGACGTGAGGACGACACTGTTCAGAACTTTCTGTCAGTGTTTCTACACGTCCCAGCTTTGGGTAAAGTTTAAAAGATCGACACTCAGCGCCATAAGGGTGCAGTACAACGATGCCTACCGCATTCTCATGAAGTTACCCAGATACTGCAGCGCGTCGGGCATGTTTGCCGAGGGAGGAGTGCCGGATTTCTTTGCTGTTGTTAGGGCGCGTATAGCTTCCTTTTGGAGGCGATTGCAGGGAACTGACAACAGCATTCTGAGAGTAGTGGGTGAGGACTTCTCTGGGTACATTTATAAATACTGGATTAGTGTCCACCTTGACGCGAATCGTAAATGATTCTAGTCAGTACTGTCCATTTAAATGAATCTTTATTTAGTTTACTTTGTATTATTATTATTATTTTGTGTATTTTCTGTATTTTACCGTTATTCTACAGCGTCGGTGGCTCAACCGGTAACGACTCGGTCCATCTAACCAGAGGTACCGGGTTCAAATCTGGACGGTCAATGTACCAATGAGTTTTTCAAAAACTTACGTACATACTTACCGATTGCTTTAACGGTGAAGGTAAACATCGTGAGGAAACCTGCACACGCCTGCGAAGTAATTCGAAGGTTGTGTGTGAAGTCGACCAACCCGCACTGGGCCCGCGTGGTCGACTAAGGCCTAATCGCCCTGATTGAGGGTAGGCTCGAGCCCCTCGGTGGGGACGTATATGAGCTGTAGTGACCGTTATTCTATTGCCTGAATAAAGAATTTATTTTTATTATTATTATTATTATTGTGAAAAAAGCGTGGGCGCTCGATATACAAAAACATAAATGCGCCAATGTCATTTTTAACGAAACACTTTGTAAGTTACACAAAGTGTGGCGTTGTCTAACAGTTGTATATGTAAGGGGTTGGACGACTTTTGTATAAAGACTGGCATATACCTTAAACATACATACATTTTCTTTCACAAAATCTTCCGCCAACAATGATCTATATATTTCGATAGGGAATTCAAATACAAACCGAAAATATATGATATAGGTAGACTGGAAGAGATCCCTGTTAAGTATTAGTCCGCCTTTGTACATGTTATTCTTATTCTGTATCTATAACTGAATGTTGACCTTAAGTCACGTTACTGAGATAATTTGAGAGAAATATTTTCAAAGCAATTTTGCGTCTATCTCCTAAAATTGGTATAAATGATTCCTAGTTACAAAGCTATGCCAAAAGGGTTCGGAAATGAAACTGATCAACTTTCACCAAAACATGGTCAATTTGCATTTTTTTTCGTTTTTCTTACACAGTACACCGCCTCCGTAGCTCAAAGGTAAACCGCCTCCGTAGCTCAAAGGTAAACCACCTCCGTAGCTCAAAGGCAAAGTTCACTGGCTTTACAAAGAAGGTCGCGTGTTCGATTCCCGGCGGGATCAATTGTAAGACTCGGTTTGGTTGGTGGTAGGGCATTTTCTAAGCCCGCCTTGCAAGCTACCACCATCTTATCTTAGTCTTGCCGCCAAATATCAATGTTGATATCGTTGGTATTTTCCGGCATGAAGATAAGATAGCCAGTTCCCCATTGCGTTGGGGAATCTTGGCAAGCCCGCTTTCATCTTCGGCAACATCGTCACTTTCCACCAGGTGAGATGTTGTCAAGGGTTTACCAATTGTGAATAAAAAAATAAATAAAAAAAAAGTAGTAGCTGATCAATTTAGTTTCCAATGTAAAACTTTAGACTTAGTAATATATGTTATCCGTTTTGTGTTTTCGCTTAACGTACAAAAAGTTCCCCGAGGCGTGTATACACAACACAGAGCAGATAAATAAAGCGAAACAAAACCGATGAGCTCCATTAAAACTTGTACGGTAATCGGATGCTAGTTTGGCAAATTGTGTTTGTTCAATATCGGGGTTTCGGGGTGAAGAGGATAACATGGGGGGAATGTGGTGGGCAGAGTGGGCCGAGAGTGTATTAAATCAAAAGTACTTTAGTGGTTGCAACCAGTGGTGGTCCATCAAATTCTATCCCGGGAGTTTTGATATATCTGCTGTCAAACGTAACGTATAACTTTTGGATCCGTTAACAATTTATAGCTGCACTAGCTTTTGCCCGCGGCTTCGTTCGCGTGGACATCGTTTTTGTGACTGCCTTAAAGGGTACGCGGTGCGCGAGCCGCAAACGCCTCGCGAGCGTGGGCATGAATTTTCTCCGCATCCCTCGGGAACTATGTCACGATATGCTTATTAGTAAATCGTGTCATTTCCCACTCCTCAACCATCTCTGTGCAAAAAATCACACAATCCATTATTCCGTTGCGATGTAAAAGAAATTTACCAAAAAAGAGTATATGTATTTTCAGTTCCCTCAGGAATTGCATCGGGCTATGCTATTTTCACGAGATAAAAAGTAGCCTATGTCCTTTCTCGTGACACAGGCTACCCGCATGCCAAATTTCATTAAGATTGGTCAAGGGGTTGAAGCGTGAAAAGGTAATAAACAAACACAGTTTCACATTTATAATACTATATACTAGTAAGGATATTAATCTTCCCACCACCTTGCAAGATTTTTTTTATTAATGTTTTTTTCTAGTGTTGTCGTGCAATAAATCAACTTTTCTCAAACATTATTGGAAATTTAAGCATTATTTTTAAAAACCTTCTTCGAGATAAATCGAAATTGCTGTACTGGCCAAATACATGCGAGCAGCGGCAAGAAAAAGTTCTATGAAAATCCATATCTATCAGTGTAATATAAAAATGGTACTATATTTTACTCCGAAACATGGCACCCAAGGAGGTAACTTATCAAAGGTTTTATTTAAATTTCGAACTGACTATCAAATAGAACGCTGTTTATTGAAAAAAAAAAACAAATGATCACTTTGGCGCGTGAAAAATTATTGTTGTTCGCTGTTCGTCATTGATTTTGAAAAGTGAAGTTTCATTGAAGTTTTAATTTCCGCGCATTATTTGAGAAAAGTACTACTCGTATGTAAGCCTTGGCCACAACTAGGCATTGGTGGACTTACGTATGTGTGTGGCCCTCATTTACACGTTCGTCCATCAAGGCCTCTTTTGCTGGCCGCTGCAGTAATGTAATAATGTAATGTACTAATACCACGTGATGGCAAGTACCGCCGCTTGAGGGTTACGTAACAAGGGGTGTTACTAGTGCATTGGTGAGCCCCCAAACACCTCACTTTATTTAATTACTTTATTTTATGCCGGTCGTATTAAAAAAATAATCTAAATCTAATCAAATAATCTAGCTTCGATGGCGTAACGGCTAGGACCGCCGCTTCCTGTCCGGGAGGTCGTGTTTCGAATCCCGCCACGTACAATGTGATTCCGAATTTATATTTCATATGTACGTTTATTCGACGCTCTTACGGTGAAGGAAAACATCGCGAGGAAACCTGCACACGCCTGCGAAGAAACTCGCAGGTTGTGTGTGAAGTCGACCAACCCGCACTGGGCCCGCGTGGTCGACTGAGGCCCGATCGCCCTGATTCAGGGTAGGCTCGAGCCCCTCGGTGGGGACGTGTACGAGCTGATATGATGAATCAAATAATCTAAATCTAGTTTAAAGTCTGAACCTTAAAGCTAACCATATTTTTTTCTGATCAAATTTAACTGTTTTAGTAGTTTCCGCCCCACCGCACCGCACACCCACAGAGAAACCCCTAACTTTACCTCTAATTTTATTACGACCAAATCATAAATTATTAGTTGGAGTTAATGCTAATACAGCTCGATGTTACTTCCGAGGCTTAACCCATGGCCGCCCAGGGACGATTTGACCCCCAACTTGTCTTTGCGTTTTGTGAGCTAATTGTGGGGTTATCAGCGGGTCAAAAAGACCGTGCCGAGCCCTTGGAGCTGTAACTGCTCTACTGGAAGGGTTCTCTCTGGGGATTAGATATTATTAAGCAGAGACGTTTAATTTGGTAAAGGAAACTAACTAATTACAAACCCGGACTTGGCCCCAGTTCCGCCCAGCCTTTCCAAATTTGGGAAGAGACCCGTGCCCCACCAGTGGGGACGTTTATAGGTAGTTAACAAATTAACTAACAAATGAGAGTCAATCCTGTAAGTTGAATAAAATTATTTGTAACAGTTTTTGTCATTACAATGTTATAATGCACGTGATCGGAAGGAAACACATCCGAAACAGATAACTTTCACGATTGGATTTCTTCTTAGATTATAGCTAAATACTGTTTCTCTGCAAAATAGCAAAAAATAGCCATGAGTGCAAGGTTGAGGCCCACATTCATGGGGACAGAGGGCCATCGACCTGATGTTTAAAGCCAAGTACTTGAACAATATTGATGTGGGATTAAAAATAAGAATCAGTAATCTGCAGTATCTTATCATCATTCTAATAGTAAGTTTTCTTAGACCTACAAAGTTAAATTTAAATCATCGGCAAAATACACATGAAAATACTAATAATTTCAGTTTTATTTATATATATTAATAATTATATACACAGAAAAAGGACAAATATAGATAAGGAAATCATCACAAAAGACACACAAAAGGCGCAGCTAAAGAGTTCATCCTAAATTTATAATTGTTTTGCCAATGATTTCCATTTCACTCTGCATTATGAGTGACATACGAACGCACGCATGCGTATTAATATGATGCTACGGTTGTTCGTAGATCGTCGTAGCGCGTAGCAGTTACTACGAACTGTTAGCTGCTACAAGTATTTTTCTTTAGAAATTACATAATTTAGTGCAAAACTAATTAAAAGATAAGGTATCTTGAACAGTAACACAGTTGCGTCACGTTACGGCAAGGCTCCGATCAACAGTAATGAACACGAGGGCTTTATTTTAATTGGCTCACAGCCTCCGGTAAACTTTTATTTATGAAACTGAACAACAAGAAACACAATTCATAAAAACAATTTTATAATCTTCCAAAATTTATTTCGAGAATTGAAAGAAAGAAAGCAGAAAAATAAAAAAAGGTTGATAAAAGCTGTCCAGTACCACGAGTAGAGGCCCCTTTGAATATTCATTATCATCATCATCATATCAGCCGAAGGACGTCCACTGCTGGACAAAGGCCTCCCCCAAGGATTTCCACGACGACCGGTTCTGCGCTGCCCGCATCCAGCGGTTTCCCGCGACCTTCACCAGGTCCACCGTGTAGGGGGCCTGCCTACACTACGTTTTCCGGTGCGAGGTCGCCACTCAAGAACTTTACTACCCCAACGGCCATCTGTTCTACGAGCAATGTGTCCCACCCACTGCCTCTTAAGTTTAGCATTATGGTTGCTTACTATGAGGCCCATAGTATGCAACCATGTCTAAGTTCCGTATGTCATCACTGGCAACACACACTGGTCGAAGACCTTGGTCTAACTAAAGACATCGCGGTATCTGGGACGTAAAGATATTGCTAAGCTTCCCCAACGCTGCCCAGCCGAGTTGGATTCGACGATTAATCATTCAATACTCCATAGATGTAAATCCATTACTCTCGCAAAGCAAATAAAAAGTGCTCTCAATAAAATAAACATACCGCCATCGCCGGGGCATTTGTCGACGCGCGCGATAAATAAAAACAAATGCTTGCCCATCAATATTGTAGCCCCCCATTAGAGAAGGAGTTCTGCGAATGAAATAAACTGCACTCCCCACAGAGAGCGTACCTTCTCGCAGAAGCGTCTAACATTATTCAATTTGTATGGGAGGTAGTTTTTGACGTCAATTCGATAAATGTTTTCCTCGTCATCTCGACGGGCATTCCAGAAAAATTGTAACATTAAAATCAGGTAGTTTCGAGGGCTCCATACGGCTAACGATCCATTTGGCGACAATACAAAAAAATATTTTTGGACCTGCCCCATCCCTCGCCGAGGACATCATAGACCGCGCAAGTCATCTCTAAAAATCATCGAATTCACGAAAAACTTACGGTAGTAGCCTTTGAAGAATAAAATTAGCGCCATTTTGGGGAAAAAATATTTAAAAACTTTTTTTTGTATGACGGGGTATCATTTTAGTTTTTCCAGATATACCACATAATTGGTATATTTATTAATATTCATAAGTGTTTACGATGACATAAATTTGAAAAAGATCCTTACCACCATTTTTGAGACATTTTTTTTGTATGGAAGGTACCTTCAATATTTCACAATAAAAAAAAACAAAAAAGGTACTCCTAGCAAATATTTTTAAGCTATTGCATAGCTTTTATCGCGGGCTTTGAGCGCGGCGACCGAATCAAGAAATTCCGTAACGAAAATAAAACTTAACACCCCACACTCCGCCTACCATGTAGCTCGGCCGAGCGTGACGTAACGTTACCGCGTTCTAAAAAAACTTACAGTGACATCTATAAGCGATTTGCGGTACTAAAAGGACTTAGTCAATTTTACTGATGTAACTTTCTTAGTGTTAAAAGTTGATAAAAATGCTATGCAATAGCTTTACCGCGGAAGTCCCCGAGTGCCACACGTCTTTTTTTAAACCAAACAGTTTCCCTGCAAATAGAGAATACGGACATACACACACGCACACATCATTTCTAGAACACTTTCTTGGTATGTAATAAGTGATATGGAGTGCATTTTCGTCAAAATCCTGTAGTCCTGTAGTCTACGCTAACGTTTTCCGGTGCGCGTTCGCCACTCGAGAACTTTACGTCCCCATCGGCCATCTGTTCTACGAGCTATGTGCCCTGCCCACTGCCACTTCAGTTTAGCGATTCTGTGAGCTATGTCGGTTACTTTAGTTCTCCTGCGGATCTCCTCGTTTCTGATTCGATCACGCAGAGAAACTCCGAGCATAGCACTCTCCTTTGCGCTTTGGGTGACCTTAAGCCTTCTTATGAGGCTTATTTTTCACTGGAAAGTAATTTGTTTACGCAGACATAACATACTTTGGCCACACCCCGGACACTGCATATAACGGTTGTGAAATGACATTTGTAAAAACAAATGACGGAGCAAACAAAAACACGGCGAAATCCTTTACATTCGAGAACCAAACTATAACCAATCTGTATCGATCTGGGTGACGAGGGAGTGAGGTCGCAATCTAGAGAGCGGCAGGGAGTGTCCATACTGTGTGTTAGTACTAATATATATACATTTCTTCGGCACCACTTAGGTATAGGAGGCAATCTAATGCTGTGCATCAACCATACCATCATTTTCCATCTTTTAGGGTTCCGCTCCGAGTAAAGGGACCTTACAACTAAGCCTACGCTTTCTGTATGTGTGTTCATCCTGATGACTGTTGTATCTTTTGAACTGTAATATGGAGCAGGCTGATTTTTTTTTCAGAATACGTGTAAAATGGGTGTTAAGGATCGCGTTATAATTTTATATCTCTATTGTAAAAAAAGTTATTACAAACAACAAACAAGTGAAAATTTGGTGGAATTATATATTATATAGTAAAAACCAACCGCGTATGAGTCTCACTCGCGCTAAACATCGCGAACTACATTAAAATAACTATATAAATTAAAAATAAACCCAACACCTTTTTTTCGACATTAACAATCAGGATCCCTCTACTGTAAGTTGGTAAGGAGTTGGGGTATCCTGCAGCTTCCAGGTGATGCTGCAGGTCAAGGTCCCTATGTATTATATTCGGTTCTCAAGACGTGTGCAAATTTTCGATTTAACCCGCCGTCCTGAAGTGTGTGTAAATCACATTCAACGATTCCGTTACATACAGACAGACTCAAGCAGACTGTTATATAGATACATACAGGCAGATAGTAACATCGATACATACAGGCAGATAGTAACATCGATACATACAGGTTAAGCTAATAAAAGCTCGCTCCTGTTGATGTCTTTTGATTAAAATGAATAAGTATATTTGTTTTACTCTATTAGAGAGGTCTGATGATACGGAATCCTTGGTGCGTGAGTCCGACTCGCACTTGGCCTGTTGTTCTTTCTTTAAAATGACTCAGAAATCCGATTGAGCTGAAATTTCGATAACCTTGTAGCACGTCGGCAGGAGTAGGAACGGATAGGGCGTGGGCAAATAACCGTGCGTACACACAATCGGATTTCATACATCATATCAGCCCACATATACGTCCCCACCGAGGGGCTCGAGCCTACCCCTATTTAGGGCGATCGAGCCTTAGTCGACCACAAGGGCCCAGTGCGGGTTGGCCAACTTCACACACAACCTTCGAGTTTCTTCGCAGGCGTGTGTAGATTTCCTCACGACATTTTCCTTCACCGTAAGAGCATCGGATAAACGTACATATGAAATCGAAATTTAAAAACACATTGGTACTTGGTAAGACTCGAACCACGGCCTTCCGGATAGGAGGTAGCGGCTCTTGCCGTTGCGCCACCCGACGCTCTTACAATCGGATTTATTTCGTAGAAATATAAGGCCTAACAAGTACACAAGAATTAGACAAGTTTTTCACACGTACAATTCAAAAACAACTCATCACAGAAAACCAAGATAGGTCTTCAAGAGAGTATCAGTTTCTCAATCAGTTACTATACAAACATTCCAAACAGTTATTTTACATACAAGACAAGGTTTAGTAGCGAAAAATATTGAAGGATAGGAAAGAATTCGAATTTTGAAGCACATGTGTCACATTTTGCGGTTGTTAAGTGCCAGCGCACGAGAAATAGATTAAAAAGAAGAAGGATAAATACCAGCAACGCGTTACCGCGTTACAACCTAAAATCTCTATTTTTGCTGCGCCGCGCCGGCTGTGTTTTCTAAGAGGGATGGCAAATTAAAATCGTGCAAGAGTTAGGAGGCCTTTGCTTTGTACCCCCTCTTAATAACACGTCTTCTCTTGTCTCCTGTTTCAAACTGAAACGTAACCCATGTTTACATCAAAGACATAAGCACATGAGTTTATATCTAGATATACAATACATTGACTACAATATGCACTATCTTTCTTTACATCTCGACACTATACTTCGTATTTTTGCCTCAAGCTAGTTAAAACGAGACAAAAATCCTAAGCAGTAACAAAGTGCCGTATGTTAGAGAGGAACGAAAAACATGCGAGGACAAAATTGTGGTGATGGAGTGAGGTTCGCCGAGGTTGTATTTTTTTTATCTCTTTTTGGAGAAATCCGAGAGAAATGAGAGTGAGGTCGGTGTGGCTGTGTGCGAAACTTTTTGTGGTTTAAACTTTTAATTTAATGTGGTGGGGAAAAATTCAACCACTCAAAGACTTAGTTACCTACATGATGGAAAATCTATGTCTGTTTTAAAGGGCGAACGTATAGCGCTAAAGAGTCTAAGATAGAATAGCATTGTTTTTTTATAGATAAGCGATTTTTTAGTTCAGAATAATGATAATTGAATGACCAAGTGGAAGACAATTTTTTGAATCGTAGCTAGCACTGTGATTGTTTTCCGCAGAGGAAGCACAAAAGGTGTCGAAACAGTTCGATAGGGATTTAACAGCACATTTTTTTCTGTAACTTTGGGAATTTTAAGAAACCTTCGACGAGTTCGACTTAATGAATCCTTTAACACAAACCAAAAGCCGCGCCTTAGTTTTATGGGAGGCCCCTTCAGTAAGCTGCATCCACAGAGCTGGTCGTGTGGTTCTTCAATAAGTTAGAGTTAGATAATTTAGTAATTTTGAGTTTAGGATGGTTTTTGCGCGGTTTTTTGATCAAAATTGAAGAGGCGGATCGCAACACGTGCTATCGGTTTTCGCCATATTGGAAAAACGATACTTTTTTATCTCGGCAAAATCCCCAAGAGGGCTTGGTGGTCTAACAGCAGGGTTGAAAGATTAATATTTCGTTTTAACTTAAAAATTATTTGTAAAATAATCATATTGGAATTATAGAAATATAGCTATAGAATACGAAACAAGCGCGAAACAAATTACTGTTTTAAATCGCGTAGACACATAAAAACAGCGATTTGACTTTTGAAGATGTGCAAGAAATGTTCAGCATAAGCATAGTAAGCAATACACACAGCACAGGCATAATTGTGCAAAAATAATTTACATTAAAGTCACCAGGATCTCCAAAAATAGCTATTCTCAAACCGGCCACAAGAGCTGCAAAGTCGCTGTACAAACAATAAACACGCCCGGCTCGCAGCCATTACACGATAAAACGCGGGAAATTTGGGCAAACACAGCCTCAGTGATAACGTGTATCCTCACCGGAAACGCGGGGGCTTATTTCTCTTTTTTAAGTTAATTTCAACTGATCACTTTCAAAATTAAATGTATTTATTCAAAATAGGTGCAAATTACACTCTTTCTGATAGTCATAAAATAATAATAACTTAATTTCATTTGTGAAAAAACAAGAAATAAACAATCATTAGTTGATAATGTCAAAATTCAATCCTCGAACAAAACCAGATTATGTCATTATAACATGAAAGCAGTATGACACGAAAAGTTACACATAAAAATCATTGAATGTCATTAATGCCTTTGACAAGAGTAGGCCAGCACCGGTCACGAGTATAACGCGAGAGTCAGCTCACGACTATGTCAATTTCTGACAGCCCCAAAACCTCCACCAACCCGGATTTGCCCCCCCCCCCATCGTATGTGGAGTATGGCCTGAACTTCCTGACTTCGGGAAGAGGCCCGTGCCCCAGCAGTGGGGACGTTTATGGGTTTGTTATTACTGATTTATTTTCTTGTTATACGATTTTAATAAAGATAATTACTTACTAATATATTTAGGGTCCAGCTATTCTACTATTCTAAAACAAGTGCGAGTCGGACTTGCGCAAAGTAGGGTTCCGCAGTCTTTTCAAAAAATAAATGTTTATTTTGAAAAGCAAAATTATATTTGCAGTTTGCGATAGAACATTTTGCATGGATAACCTGTGAACAAATCGAACTGCACACCTTAAGTTGGTCGACTATTAACCTTAAACTAACAAAGTCTACTTAGCCGTGATAGTTTTCCTTTTGAATTGAATAAGTGTCAACTAGTTAAATCTTTTTTCAGATTAATCTTTCACAAACCGATCCTTGAATCGAAAATGGTTGCAGTAAACCCCTTCAGTAATTTTGAAGAACCTAATTAACGACACCCCACACGATAGGGTACGTTAATAAAAAACACCCCCCCCCCCCCTTTTCATGTAGGGATGGTACCCTAAAAATTGTTTTGTTGAAGCGACAAGACATGACAAGGCTAGTACTTCTTTTATTTAATATTTTTATCTTAGCATTGACATGAGTGGTGCATGCTCGCTTAAATGTTTGAGAGGGTGGTCACGAATCAAGAGCCGGGTCGTTCCTTTCCCTCTAATATGGTTGAGAGGAGCGATGGCTTACTCTCGCGTTATACTCGTGACCGGGTGCTGTCCGTGTGAACTGGCCTACACTTGTCAAAGGCATTCATGACATTCAATGATTTTTTAAGTATTAACTTTTCGTGTCATATTATTTTCATGTTCTAATGACAATGTGGTTTATTTCAAGAATTGAATTTTGACGTTATTAACTAATAATTGTTTATTTCTTGATTTTTGACAAATGACATTATGTTATTATTATTTTATGACTATCAGAAAGATATTTTGAATAAAAACCTTAAACCTTGACAGACCGAAATGGCCAAACTATAAGGGTTCCTTGTTGACTTCGGAACCCTAAAAATCCGACCAAGTACGAGCCGGGCTCGCGTTACCAGCACACCTCTCCTCGCGAGTCACGAGTACAACAATGATACCTATAATATTCATTTCCATCAAAACACATCAACGAGAGCGACAGATTGTTTTGTAATTCAGCTCGAGTTTCTGAGCGCGATCACGACTCACACTTGTTTGGATTTTGTTATTTTTTGTTGTCTTACTTTAGGGTTTGTACTAAATTTCACGATTGTATGTATTACCGTTTAACAAACTAAGTTAACTAAATCTACGCTATCTGTCTATCTGTCTGTCCGACTGTAATCGGTAGCAGGGCGAAATTTTCGCAGCATATAGTTACATCGTTACATTTGCAGGTTATTGTTAATAAAAATCACAAAATGTAAAATTATAAGGGGGTGGCCAAAGGCCATATCATCATCTTCCGAGCCTTATTAATCCCAACTATTTGGGGTCGGCTTTAAATGTTTTTTGTCGCCATTCCGGCCTCATACTGGTCAACTCCTGCGTCACTCCACACTCCTCCATATTTTTCTTCACTCCATCCACCCATCGTTTCTTCGGTCTTCCTCTGCTCCTGTATCCTTCCACCCTCATATCCATCACTCTATGTGTCACATGCTCCTTTTCTCTTCTGCAAACGTGGCCAATCCAAGTCAGTCGGTGGCTTTGAATCTTCTCTGTTACCGGTGCTACTTTAAGACTACCTCTTATATATTCATTCCTGATCTTGTCCATTCTGGTTACCCCTACCATCCATCGTAACATCCTCATTTCAGCCAAAGGCCATATAAATAACGAATTTTTGTTAGATTTTTATTTTTGCTCTATCCCAAAAACGGTTACCTATACATACGTACGCGTGAAACTTGATGTGATGTGATCAAAGTACTAATCCTAAAGTTAAAAAAACAAATAATAAATACCAGCCTCGCACTCGTGCTAAGTGAAAAAAGAACTTTTCTAAAGTTTTTTAAAGTTTAACTTTTTCTTAAGCTCGCGTTGATATCTGTTGTTTAAAATGACTACGTACCTATCTTTGTTGTACTCGTGTAGAGCGGTGTAGTGGTACGGTTGTAACTGTCACTGTCGCTGGTTTTTACGATAGAGCAAAACAAAAAAACACGTTTCTTGTATGGGTATATCACATACCATTTTTTAATTTTTTATTATTGATACGGAGTACTTGAGGACGAACTGTGGATCAAGAGTAATGTAAAGACACCTTATTTGTTAAACATAATTATGAACAAAAAAAAACCGACTTCAAACAGAAACTAAGGTTCCTCTCGATTTCTCTGGGATGTCATCATCAGATCCTGGTTTCCTTATCATGGTGCACTCTTGGGATATTTTTTTTCCAACAAAAAAAGGATCATCAAAATCGGTTCATAAACGATGAAGTTATCCGCGAACACACACAAAAAAAATAAAAAATATATACGATCAAATTGAGAAATCTCCTCCTTTTTTTAAGTCGGTTAAAAATAGACCCAGTACGGAGCTGTGTGGGAGGGAGAGAGGGAGGGGAGAGGGGGTGTACACACGTTTAGTTTTGCCGCATTCGGTTTATACTCGTATGATAACAATGTTTATCTTTCTGTCGTGCACAGCCACTCGTACGATTTCTTTTCAAACCGTTATTTATTTACGTTACGACACACAATATGTCCGTTTCCCGAGTGAAGCACACTCCCCGTTTGTTTCCCGACATTCTCATACAAACACAAAGCTGTGTTTCTCATTTGTCGTCCGATAGTTTTGTCGTTTGTACCTGTTCGCTGAAATTGCTTCCCATATATCCGGACGATGAGGAGGACGCTCAGGGCGTCTACGAGTACGAGTATAAGGATAACACGACATTGTACTAAAACAATATTTGTTCACCGTCAGACATACGGTTTATAACAATCTTTGCAGTACGACTCAGTCACGCTCTTAAACTTATGATGGCCGTACTTAAGGGTCCCCAAGAGGGTCGAGTTTCCATACAAACGTAGTTCCGCTTTAAAAAACTACGATTTACGGGTTCGATTCCCGGCCGAGTCTAGCTTTGTATGACTTGGTTTGGTTGGTAGAAGGGCATTTCTTAAGCCCACCTGGCTAGCTACCACCATCTTATCTAAGTCTTGCCGCCAAGCAGCATTGATGTGTTCCGCTTGTAGACAATATAGCCAGTTTCTCATTGCGATGGGGAATCTTGGTAAACCCGCTTCTATCTTCAGCATCGTCATCACTTTGCATCAGGTGAGATGATGCCAAGGGTTTAACAATGGCGAAAAAAAACTACATGCCGGATTAAATCCAAACGTTGCGAATATATTGAGTAGACACATATCGATGTTTGTAATTGGTTTTCATCGTTGTAAATTGAAACATAAGTAAAAGAAGGTTTAAATTAATCTTATACTAAAAGTATAAAATTTCTCTTATATAATCCCGTTTTGTATTAGTACTAAGAAAACGAATTACAAAGATCGATATGTATCCACTCAAAATATTCGCAAAGTTTGGATTAAATCCGGCATGTAGTTTTTGTATGAAAGCGGAGCTACGTTTGTATGGAAACTCGAGCCTACTGAGGCCCTTAAAGACGGTATGGAACGCAAGTGCCAACCATTCTGTTGCGTCAGCGAGGGCCGTACTTATGAACGGTATCGGTATGTATAGGGTACAAACAATCCAAAACTCCCACACCATCTATGGATGAATGACACGGAAAACTTCAACTCAATTCACTTACAACCATTTCTTGTCCTGCTTATGTGCATAAAGTTTCATTAGAGTGGGCTCATCGAAAATCATGAATTTGTATGGAAAACGAGTTTCGGCACGGCATCTTAAATCGGGTAAATGTATCGACCTGAATTTTTATAGCTCGAACGATTTGTTCAATCCAAACGTGTTTTGTGAATTGGCCATTGGTTTTGAGGTAGTTATTGATCATTGGTAATGGTTATTAGTACATTCGCTGCATACCCGGAGTTTGCGGGTTCGATTCCCGACCAGATCTAACTTTGAGACTACGTTTGGTTGGTGGTAGGGCATTTTCGAAGCCCGCCCCTGGCTAGCCACCACCATCGCATCTAAGTCATGCCGCCAAGTTAACAGCATTAATGTTTTCCGGCAGTTCCTCATTGCGTTGGGGAATCCTGGTGAGTCCCACTCCCATCTTCGGCATCATCGTCACTTACCATCAAGTAAGATGACCCTAAGGTAATTAAATTACGAATTAAAAAAAATCGTTAAAGAAATTTGGACTTCCTATACGAAGTTGGCCAATAAGCCGATCGATTTATATGAAAAGTTTGGATTGCGATTGCGACAAAGTTGTACCTAGATAAAAAGTTGTTCAGTTCCGTGAGTACAAGCCCCCTCAAAAATATGTTCTGTTATATTTAATATTTTGATATTTTACTTTATATCCGGCATATTGATATTTTACTTTAACACCTGGCATATTGATGGTTTACTTAACACCCGGAATATTGATATTATTCGATTCAAAGCGAACAACGCATCCATACAAAGATAAAAGGTAACTACACCTCTCTCGGTTGGCCAAAATAGAAACACTGACTGACCTTAGGCGCCATTGTCAATTTGACGTGATTGACAATTGCCTTTTACTTGAAAAGGCATCAATTCAATTACAATTGGAATGGACAATACGAGGTCGTACACGTAACAAACTTAATTGTCAATGTAGCTATCGACTATATTACTGGTCGTCTACGGAGTCCCATACTACGTGTAATGTAGGTATACAAATGTTCCTGTGCTTTTGAGGTTCCGGAACAAAATTGTTTACCATACAAACTAATAATTATAATTTCTTGGAAATGAATTGGCCGGGTGTAATGAAACGTGGTACATATAAGTGAAACACGAAATTGTAGCAAGTGTACGATATAGATTTAATAAACACTTAAATCAAAAGAAATAAAGTGCATTTTAAAATTACTATGAAAAAATTAAAATCTCAATATTATGTGAAAATATCATTTTTTCAAAAAATAAATTTTACACTTACTAGACGTTAATTTTAGTTAATTTAAATATATAAAGATACCTCAGAATAGGTTTTATAATTATTAAGAAATTTAAATCATAGTTTGTATGGAAGACGATGTAACTTCTTAACTCGCGATGTACGAAACCCTCACTTTCTCGCAATCTCTTGTCCAAAAGATCCCTATGAAACCATATCCTTTTTGCCACACAAACCCTAAAGGTCTAACGCAGGGCCCGACAGTGAAATCCTTTTGTAGGCCCTGCCTAATGCATGTTAAACACTCGCCAGATAGGACGCTGAAACAACTAGTGCTGTCCACAATGTATCGATAGTTATATTGTAGGTGTAGATGTTATGAGGTTTGATATGAGTACTTATGAAAGGCGCAGTAAAAAATAAAAAAAATATATCCCCCTTGATATCTGACAAGAAGAGAGAGAGCGCACATTTTAAACTGTATAGTATAACAGAAATAATACCTATAATCACTTCAGTGTACTACCACCAGCACCACCAACGATATGAACAGATCTATGCCATACAGAATCAGATACTGGCAGTGCAGTGTTACAACTGACAGGCAGTTCACTGTTCGTACAACAGGTGTAGTTTATTTCTATATTTTTTTAATAAAATATTGAGTCATAGAAACTTTTTAATTTCAAGTCGGTTGTATTATTGTCGGTTAGATTCGACCATTTCACATCATGGGCACAATCGATACTGTCACATCACTAGTAAGTGCAGAGAAATCGCAGCATCCGGCAATCAGTTTTTTTACGTTTATCGTCCGACGGGACTCATGAAGGACGCTGTACGGCAATTAGGTCCGATCCTCACCTGACTGCCTAGTGTCTATTAAGATTTTTACGCTCTGGATACTACATGTTATGTAATAAATTTGAAACGTATAAAATTCTTTGTGTTTTCGATTTTGAAAATATTACAAATTCTTCACAACGTCTATGCAACAGGAATACTTATTTATGGCACTGCCAAGTAATGAGAGCCATTGTAATATGAGTACTAGTTTATACAATAGACAGCACGAGGGTTACAATGGCTAATTGCGTGCATTGGAATACAATCCTTTTTCTACGACCATGAAATAAATAACAATACATTGAAATTTTGTCATAGTCATGTATTGAATTTTTGGAGCCAAAGGCATAAAAATATTTAAAAATTTTCATTGTAGTACAGTTGTCTCATTTTAAAATGATCATTGTAAAACGACTTGTAGGAATGAATACTTAATTTTTGAAGCTAAAGCCATAAAAATATTTAAAGTTTCATTGTAATTCAGTTGTCTCGTTTTGAAATGAACACTGTAAAACGACTTGTAGGAAAAATACTTAATTTTTGAAGCCAAAGCCATAAAAATATTCAAAGTTTCATTATAATACAGTTGTCTTGTTTTGAAATGATCATTGTCAAACGATTTGTAGGAATGAATACTTAATTTTTGAAGTCATTGCCATACAAATATTTAAAAAGTTTCCTTGTAGTACAGTTGTCTCGATTTGAAATGATCATTGTAAAACGACTTGTAGAAATGAATACTTTTGTCATATGAGTTGAGGTTATGTATTAAGCAAACTACCAAATGGAAGTAGAAAAAATACTTCACTTTATCTTTGAAATTAGTCTCTTGATTATTTGTTTTACTGTATCCATTTACCTATTTCGCAGCTCGGAGGTAAATAAAGGTAACCGACATAATTGGACACTACAAAATTTTGTGAATACTTACTATAGTACAATAATTGAAAAATACGCAAAAAAAACATTTCAATCGCAACGACCAATTACAATTTAGGTAATTTTTTTTGTTGTTAATTTCCTGAAAAAGTACTAAACAGATTTTAATAAAAATTAAATGGGACCAACCTCGAGACATAACCTACTAAATAAAAAAATATTTATTCAAATCGCTTCACAATTGGCCAAGATATTGAGTAACAAACACATACACAATTGAGAACCTCTTTCTTTTCTGAAGTGGGTTGAAAATATGTCGAGAACTTTTTTTCTGTAATCTTGGTAGGCGGGATAGAGAATGGCTAGCACAAGACAAGCTCCAGCAGTCGGCTAATGTCGTCTAATGTGGGCTGATTAGATAGATATAATTTTAATTTCATATGATAACAGTTTTAAAGTACACGCAGAACAAATCGCCAATTTTCGTTAGCCCAATTTAGCACGACGAAGCACCAAGATAAACTAACCTTCCTTTGTGGAGACACCTTACAGTTCACTAAACAAATTCCGTAGCAAACCTCGCTTGCTTCTCAAATTCACCGTTATCTCGCTTTACATAGGACGCATTTATGAAAACAAAGGGGTTTCGAGCCACCTCCGTGTCGATAAATTTAAAACTCTCTCAGTCGGTAGGGAGATTTATCGCTATCGATATATCGACTCGATAATGCGCAAAGACAGCTCTACGGATTATCTCGTTCTATGCAAGCGGAATTGGGCGACATTTTCCAGTGAGAAGATTGAGTTTTCAAGTGTTGTTTATGGTAGAATGTTTCAAATAAAGTTCAAGAGAAAATTGCTACGGGCATTTCTGGCTGTTTGACTATGGTTTTCTACTGGTAAGAAATTTATGTTACAAAGTTTTAAAATCAAATCAAAATCATTTATCTAATTAGCAGGTTTTTGAGGCCATGGAGCACTCCTATAAAATATGTCATTTCTTACTACCTAATCATCATCATCATCATCAGAATTTAAGAGCCGTGCTCTTGTCGGTGTAGCTCTTTCCGGGACTCTCTCTCCCACACTATCTCCTTCTTTTCTCTATACGTTTCCACCTTAGCTTTCTTCTTAACTTGGTCTACATAAGCAATTCTAGGTCTTTCTCTTCCGCGCTTTCCTTCGATCTTTCCTTCTATTATGTTCTTACCTAATTCAATACATTAGATATAATTTACTGTCCAAAACTGAGTACAAAGGGTTGTTACAGATTGTTTGGGCATCTTCACTTTACCCATTTCGGGCATACAATAATTGATATTTATATTGTCATTACATACAAAATTAATGCTACCTACTTCTGCAACTTTATAAATAAAATATTCTTCTAAGCTATAAAAGGCGTCTTCAATCAACCACTCTTTTAGTGACATTTTAAAATGATCACCGTCTAGTGACTTAATTGAATTAGGCAAATGATTAAAATTTTTGTACCCGATAAAATAGCACTTTGCCTAAATATATAGCTTCTTGCTAATATACAGCACACATATCATTTTTGTATCTACTCCGTAGTTCATTTCTGCTAAAAAAAAATTTTGCAAAGTATTCTCTATGACTTTTTATAAAACCGGCCAAGAGCGAGTCGGGCTCGCGCAACGTAGGCTTCCGTAGTCTTTTCAAAAAATAAATGTATATTTTTTAAATAACATAATTGTATTTTCAGTTGGTAATAGAACATTTTGTAGGGAAAATCTATGATTTTTTTACAAATCCAACTGCACACCTTAAGTTGGTCGACTATTACTCCTTAACTAAGAAATGCTACTTAGCCGTGATAGTTTTCCTTTAGACATGTTGTTCATACTGCCTTCGTGATCACGAAACCGGTTGCATGCAGTATAAACAAATTTGTGTTTTATTTATATTAATTGTGGAATAGTGCAAGGGAAAACATAAAAATGTTCATTTCAGTGTTCCATCAAGAACCTACTGTCGCAAGCATACAATATTTTGTTTTTAAATTGACATTTTGGCAATTGATACACACATCACTAGGTATTTTATTGTAGTAGTGTACACACGCACTGCCACACAACTAACAACATTTTACCTATTAACCTATCGTCTATGGTGAATCAAGATAGAATTAAATAATTTTCAAAAACCTAATTAATAACTTTTAGGTGCAAGCTTTTAATATTGCATTGTCACGCTATATACATATGCATGCAAACTTTCAGCTCAATCGGAAACCGGGAAGTGGGTCAAATTTAACTTGCAAGATTCCACCCGAACAAACATACATACATTGCAAGTTAAATAAAAGCTTGTAAAAAACTGTGTCTTGCCGAGATCTGCTGCTGTCCGAAAGATTTCTTTTTTTTTTTTTACTCAGACTGAAAACGTATTTTTCGTGGGTATCATAAAATTGCAAATATTATTTTGAGTGGATACAAACATTGTTAAAAAATTAAAAACACTTACTTCACTATTTTAGTGCATTCAGCGGTTATTTCTCTCGTGCTTAGATGAATTACCTGCAAAAATAAAAACAAAAGGTATTGAGTCAGGCGTTACTTTGCGGAACTTCAGATGTATAACAATGTGACTACCTTGCTATTCCACTTCAATGTTTCTGCGCAAACACTTTGCAAAGGCAATCATATTTGTCAAACATTTAAAAAGATTAAACTCTATCTAAACTCTTTTAACCGCCTTAAACAAAAACGGATTTGACTCGTATGTACGTATGTAATATTGCTGGACTGCACAATATTCGTAAATGGTAGTCCATGCGGGCTACTAAACAGTAATACTGTATGTATGCTTGTCCACGTATTTCTCAGAAACTAGAAATTCAGTTGCTATATTTATAATTTTTTTTATTCACAATTGGAAAGCCCTTGTTGGCATAATCACACCTGATGGTAAGTGACGAAGATTAAGATTATTAATTATTAGATTAAGTATCTTTCAACTTAGGGAACAGCGCATGTTTCATCAAAATAGGTTCAGAAGTTTTTAAGATAAGTTGTACTAATCACTGGAATTACACGACCTCGGTTCCACTAGCCGTAATTTTGTGACTGAAGTCAGTTGTTCTTTACGTTTTAAGGTCCCCAGGAGGCTCGAGTTTCCATACAAACGTAGTTCCGTTTTAATACGAAAACCACATGCCGGATTGAATCCAAACATTGCGAATATATTGAGTAGACACATATCGATGTTTGTAATTGTTTTTTTTAGTACTAATATAAACGGAAAAAATAAGAGCGGTTGCAAACTTTCAGTACAAAATTTATTTAAGCCTTCGTTACGTTTAAATTTACAACGACGAAAATTAATTACAAACATCGATATTTGTCTACTCGATATATTTTTAAAGCTTGAAATCAGTCCGGCATGTAGTTTTTGTATTACAGCGAAACTACCGAAACTACGTTTGTATGGAAACTCGAGCCTCCTTGGGACCCGTAAGCGCTGTCAATTATTATAATCATGCAAAAGTAGGTAGAATGAAATAGAAAAGGCAAACTGAGACATATACGCAAAACCCTGTTTAAACGATACATCCCATACCATTGCTGTACCATCTTAACATTTGTTAGCACATAAACACACACAGCATCCTCTAATACAGTTGTTTATATTAATCTTGTGCAAAAATAAAGCACTTTAAAGTGACTTTAAAAGTTAATAGTGTTTTGCTTGCTTCTCATTGCCCGCCGCGCCGGGAGGAAGTAGAAAGAAGCAAGCAGTTTATAATATGGATATAACATTTTTGATAATCTTTGAAAATGCGGCGAAATATGGAGATGATATTCTTAAGGTGTTTTTTAGGGTTCCGTAGTCAACAAGGAATCCTTATAGTTTCGCCATGTCAGTCTGTCCGTCTGTCCGCGGCTTAGCTAAGAGACTATTAGTACTAGAAAGCTGTAATTTGACACGGGGATACATATTAATCACGCCGCCAAAGTGGTGCAAAAATATCTTAAAACATATTTTAAGGGTGCCTCCCCTACATGTAAAAGGGGGTGAATTTTTTTTCGTTGACGTACCACCCTATCGTGGGGGGTAACGTTGAATAGGTCTTTTTAAAACTACTGAGGTTTACTTAAATCACTTTTCGATTCGTTCGCGAAATATTAAGATTTAAAGTGCTAATTAGGGTTCCGTACCCAACGGGTAAAAATGGGACCCTATTACTAAGACTTCACTGTCCGTCTGTCACCAGGGTGTATTTCATGAACCGTGATAGTTAGACAGGTAAAGTTTTCACAGATGATGTATTTCTGTTGCCGCTATAACAGCAAATACTAAAAATTTGAAAAATTGAAAGTCTCCATACAAAAAAAACACACCGGTAGCACTCCGGGAGTGCCGGCAGAAGTGAAAACTTTAGTATTAACGTTGTGTTTAATTATAAGTACAAAAATACTTTCATTTATGAGGTAGAATACAATGTTTATTTATTGCGCTATCGTACACAAATATGACAATTTACATGTTATTATTCATAATATTATATCGTTATTTATTTATATATTACATTAATTTTTATCTCTTAGAAATATCAACTTTCATCCAAAATTTCGACGACTTTTTCACCATCGTTATTACCAGAATCATCATCGCAAATTTCTAAAACTGATACAATCGGTTTATGATAGCTGAAGTAAGAAACAAACAGTTTTGATTCGAATCTATTTAAGTGTCTAATAAAGACCGCATCAATTGTTGTTTTGTATTTCGTTGTGCTAAAATTGCGATCATTTGACATAGTTTAACCAAATTCATTATTTAAAAATTCAAATAATGATTGATTTTTATCCTCTGCAAAATTGACTCGCATTATTGGTGTGTTTTCGCATTTTTAAGAAGAAAAGGATGAAGTGTTGTGTTTTATCGTGTCGAAGTTATTCAGACAGACGTTTTGATGCTATGAATGGTATCACATTTCATTTGTAAGTAATTTTATACGTAATTATTAAAATAGTTCTAGAAAATTCTCGGCTTTCAAGTATAAACTATACTTCTCGACACTAGGTGGCGTAACTTTTGTGAATAAAAAATACGAGTACGTAAAGTTCCGCATTGGTATATAGTTATAATCATACGTGGATACTGAAAATTAAAGTATACAATTAAACCTGAATACTTTTTAGTCGCCAAAACAGTACTTTAGTGATTTTTATAATTATATTGTAAACAGGCCGCCATCTATCGTCAACAAGAACAACTATTTTCAACGTACCAAATATCCAGGGCCGTAATTAGATTCAAATAATTTTACCGAATAACACACGGCTATGGTCAGTAATGAAATAACATTTTCATAGCAAATATTTTCAAGTAACAAAGATCTGAGTTGTATACATGCTCGTACTATTCTCCGTGACTGTTCATGAATTGAAAGAACTTCGAATGTTAAATAATCATTTTATTCATATTAAGATAATTTACCACCTAGTTAATTTTATTTCTTTTTGTTTGTTTTAGATTTCCATCCGATGATAATTTAAAACAACAATGGATCACAAAAGTGAATAGACCGGATTGGACTCCGACAAAATATACAAAGATTTGTTCTTGCCATTTTAATGATGCAGACTTCATAGTGACAAAAAAAGGCCATAAAAAATTAAAGATGGGCACTTTACCTAGTTTAAAACTGGATTTGTCGGTTGGTTTCGGTATTGTTTGTATAACCGAGTTTCAATTATTTTAGGAGAATAAGTATGTATTTCATTTTATTTTTTAAATTACAGCTTTGACCAATCACCGACTGTAAATCATATTATACTGCTGATTAAATCTTTATCAGAAAAATATATAGATATTCGTTTTAAGCATTTCGCAACCATTCAAAACGATAGGGCAACGAACCGACAACAACTAACTAAAACTGTTATTTTCGCAGGTAATTGAATTTTGTAAATAAAATTATGTTCGTAATAATAATTTGTCTATTATTTTGTGCTAGAAATTTTAAGTACGTCAGTACACATACAAAACAGTAAAAATGTTAACCCTCATTTTATTCATTTATTACACAAACTTTTTAAAGCTCATAGTTCTGAGTACGTCCCATTACTTTCTACACTTATTGACATCTAGTGTGAAATAGCTGAACTACGTAGTGACATCAATATGTCGATGTTAGGTCGCTAGGCGAGTAGTTTTGCTACTAACCGGCAGATGGAAAATTGAGAAAAGCGCCCTGTGCTGCCTCAGCGGAGCAGCACACTCAGGCACGGTAGAAAGAGTGGGAGATACTTGTTCCTCTCCCTTCCCCTCGATCTTACGCTTTTTCGATCAGCATCACGTGACCCTGACGCGAGTTTGGAAGTTTTTACCCATCCAACAAAAAGTGCTCAGCGCCGCTAAAGAAGTTTTCACTTCAAAAACAGTAAAAATGTTAACCCTCATTTTATTCATTTATTACACAAACTTTTTAAAGCTCATAGTTCTGAGTACGTCCCATTACTTTCTACACTTATTGACATCTAGTGTGAAATAGCTGAACTACGTAGTGACATCAATATGTCGATGTTAGGTCGCTAGGCGAGTAGTTTTGCTACTAACCGGCAGATGGAAAATTGAGAAAAGCGCCCTGTGCTGCCTCAGCGGAGCAGCACACTCAGGCACGGTAGAAAGAGTGGGAGATACTTGTTCCTCTCCCTTCCCCTCGATCTTACGCTTTTTCGATCAGCATCACGTGACCCTGACGCGAGTTTGGAAGTTTTTACCCATCCAACAAAAAGTGCTCAGCGCCGCTAAAGAAGTTTTCACTTCAAAAAATGTTTTTTTGAAACTAGCGCCATCTAGTATGATAGTACGGAACTGAAGAAACTAGCGCCATCTAGTATGACGGAACGGATTCCTATGTGTGCGGTTCTGACTCGCACTTGGTCGGTTTTTCTGTTAGAGTCAGATGAACCGCTATTTCAGGACATATGAACTTTTTACAAATCTAACTGCACGTTTTAGGTTGGCCGACTATTATCCTAAACTAAGAAAGCCTACTTAGCCATGATACATTTTCTTTTAAACTAATGGTATTTCCTACTATGTTTATAAATTGTAAATATGTCCTAGTATATTTTTTTATACCATTGTTTAAAAGAAAAGTTATCATGGCTAAGTAGGCTTTCTTAGTTTAGGATAATAGTCGACCGACCTAAAATGTGCAGTTAGATTTGTAAAAAGTTCATAGATTTTCCTTACAAAATGTTCTATCACCAACTGCAAATATAATTTCGTTTTTTAAAATACACATTTATATTTGAAAGACACTACGGAACCCTACTTTGCGCGAGTTCAACTCGGTTACTGCATTACAAAACCCATCAAGCCGTTTAGGCCAAAGAAATAAATAAACCCTTGTTCTGCCGCAATCGGGTTAATCCTATTATAAATGTGAAAATGTGTTCGGTTTCTTGTTAGTTTGTTACCTTTTCACGCTTTAACGCCTTGACCAATCTTTATGAAATTTTGCATGCAGGTAGCCTGTGGCACGGGGAAGGACATAGGCCACTTTTCATCCCGGGAAAATAGCATAATATGATGCAGTTCCTGAGGGAACTAAAAAAATACTCGATTGCTGCGATTTTTTGCACAGAGATGGTTGAGTAGGTGGGAAACGACATAATTTACTAATCACCCTTAAAGACAGTCATAAAAACGATGTCCACGCGGGCGAAGCCGCGGGAAAAAAACTAGTAAATAATAAAACAATCTGAGCCTTTGTTTTTATTTCACAAAAGCTCCTTTGTTGTACAAGTTCATAACGTAACTGATTGCGGTCTCCGTTTGTACAAATTCTGTACAAATTAAGCGGCTGGAAAGAATCGCAACATTTTTGTAAAACAAAAACTCCCGCGCACCGAGAGCGAGCGAAAGAGAAAAGCCCCTAAACTAGAGCGAGAGAGATAAAAAGCTTTTGTTTTGTCTCGGCGGGGCTGACAATGGCATTAGTCTTTTTGCTCGTACCCCCATTCTGTAGCAAAATACTTTAACGGGCGGATTGTGACAAGCACTACTCTGGCAGGTACAGACTACACATTATTGTGTGTTGGGGACCGAGGCTGAGGGTGTTGGCTATTTTGCTTGGGTTTCCCTGCCTGGGTGTCCGTTGTGATAATTATGTGAACGGATACGGTGACATTTAACAATAAAACGCTGCTAATAAAAACATATACATCTAATTTGCCAAAAGGATTTTCTGAGGTAAGTATTTAAAATTGGCATAATTAAGTTTTTATGAACCCAACTTAATTCGAATACCATTTTTAAGAATAGCTTCTGCGATAATTTTCCACTTATAAGATTTCAAAAATTTCAAGTGATTTGGTATATTTTATTAAAATTGTGATTTGCTCTTGATTGGCCTACGACGAAGCACGTCACCACAGATTACTAAATAGTTACTTCGTACGTCACTGCCGGCGTTACACAATAGGCACTCGTTAGGTTTTTTACAAGGCACGTTAATAAAAGAACGATTTTATACTATAAACGCATACAGAATAACTTAATTATATTTAAAATCGTCAACTTAAATTAATACTTTTAATAAGTATTAATGATAGTAATAGAGTAATAATAACAGTACTGAGCCCTTTCTTTTTCGTAGTATTGGGCCTGTGACGTCATCACAAACATTTGAGCGTTTAACATTTGAAAAATAATAAATAATAATCAGTGAATAAAAAGAAAAAAAAACATCTTAAAATAGTCTATTTCATTAAAAAAATACTTTATTTTTTCTGCATAATGCCAATTTATGAAAATTATATTTTACGAAATTGAAAAAGTATTATGTAACGTGTGTCTAAAAATATTCTGATATAGTTATTCTACGAATAATATTGGTACAACAACATAAAAAAAAGTACTGTAATTGGGCTGTAGATTAGGGTTACGCGAAGGTTGACTAGTAGAGGTTCTTAAGGGATAAGTCTCCTTTTGTATCAACCAATGGATTTTAGCAATTAGGGGTTAACAAACAAACAATTAACATTATCACACGAGAGTGGTTTCTTACTTTCCTAGTATCATGCTGTTTATCGGGGAATAATATATGGGCCTGCAAGTCCTGCAACCCATCTATGCGACGGAAAACTCCCGAATCCGAACCCAGAATGCATTGTGCTGCAGGCATCGTGGTCCCACACGCATCGACTGGGCTTACCTGCGGGTACAGGAGCCGCAGCCTCGCCTAGACAGCCCTGCGTTTCCTGTGTCCCAGGTGGTCCAGTGTTTGTGACACTGCAGTAACCGTTTGGACATGGTCATTTTAATAAGAACCTATTCACTCTAGGTATCACGGACAGTCGAGTGTGCATGAAGGTTGAAGACACTGCTGCCTACATCCTTCTGGACTGCAAGAAGATAGCACGTACTGGATCGTGCATCTCTGTGACCCGATGTAGCTTCAGGAAGTTGTCGGCGACCCGAGGTCATTACTAAAGTTCCTGAAGCAGCTGAATTGACAGTAACGCCGACCCACCTACGCAAAATGGGCGCATCAGTCGTCTGATTGTAGAAAGTCCGCCCCCGAACTATAATCGGCGTAGACGAGCGAGACAGGTCAGTGAAGATGCTATTTTCAACTCATTTTCTTTCATCATCATATCAGCTCATATACGTCCCCACCGAGGGGCTCGAGCCTACCCTGAATTAGGTCGATCAGGCCTTAGTCGACCACGCGGGCCCAGTGCGGATTGGTCAACTTCACACACAACCTTCGAGTTTCTTCGCAGGTTTTTTTTTCACTATTGTTAAACCCTTGACAACATCTCACCTAGTGGTAAGTGCAGATTTCCGCACGATGTTTTCCTTCACCGTTAAAGCAATCGGTGAGTATATGTACGTAAGTTTCGAAAAACTTATTGGTACATTGGCCGTCCGGATTTGAACCCGGCACCTCTGGTTAGGAGGACTGAGTCGATACCGATTATGCCACCGACGCTTTTCCTTTACACTAAAACATATTTCTTACGGGTCTCACTAATGCTTTGCTGCGGTCTACGACCAAAAGTGTTAAACCAGCCGTACACCCGCTACAGCCTATAAATCAAACCACTGGTCACCGCCAGGTATTGTAAACCCGTAGCAACCGATTGTTTTGTTTTCCGCTATCGCTCAGTGCGACGCGAAATGGGGCCGTCCCGCATCTGTCCGTCTGCTCCGGGAATTTTCCAGAAAGTGGAATCTGTCTGGAAAATGGCCCACATTTGAAACATCAAATTTTTTTGAGTACATTTATAGGTTCACAAATAGTAGTATGATCACAGATTACTAAATGGTATGATTTCATACCGCCCCCGTGTGGCGTAATGCTTAGTGCATTAGCTTCACAGCAGGATGTCGGGGGTTCGATTTCCAGCGGAGTTTTCTAAACCCGCCTGGCTAGCTATCATCATCTTATCAAAGACTTTCCTCCAAACATCCATGTTAACAGCATTGATGTGTTCCGGCTTGAAGATAAGATACCCAGTTCCTTTTGCGTTGGAGAGTCTTGGTGAGCCCGCCTAAATTTCAATTACCATCAGGTGAGATGATGGCAAGGGATTACCAATAGTGGATAAAAATAACGGTTAAAGCACAAAATAATGAGGTGTGAAACAGTTTTGTGATTTTGTTTAGCTTTTTGTATTTATGTAGGGTACAAGCGAAACTAAAGCTTTTACATGCTATTTTATCCTAATCACAGATATTCTGACCAAAGTAAACTAAATCATAATCACTGAACCTCTAAGATGTTGGAGATCGTAATCATGTTTTCCCATCTTTTTCGAATTATGCTTTTTATATGAAGTTAACTAACTCTGTTTAAAACTTGTGTAAAACAGGAGTTCTATTAAGTTGACTTTAATAGTAAGGGAAAGTTTGCTAAATAGGTCAAGTGTGAGTGTAAGGTCGGCAGTCGGCAGTTGGCGCCAATCGCGCGCGATAAGCCGGGATCCGCTACCAAATCCCGGCTCCCCAGGGATTGCGGGAATTGCATTTCACGACTCCCTGAACACGACATTGAAAAAATGAGAAAAAACACTATTTTTGCACAGGTGAGGGTTGACAAGAAGCAGTCGCAGCCCAGTGCGATTTGCAAGTATAGGAAGGGACCCCTGCCCCCGCAGTTGGGACGTTGGCTAACGACTGTTTTGACAGGTATTTGTACTGATTTTAGGTTTGGGTATAGTGAGCTATCGCGGAAGTAATTTTTTTTAAAGGCACCCACGCGTAGGCAGACCTCCCACTTTGGTGACCAACGAATTGGTGGGATGATCTCCGTTACCAAAAGGTTTACATAAACAAGAAGTAAATTCAAACCACACGAGTAAAGTATCATCTAAAGACCACACTTGCAGATTTTATTTTCTTCCTGAAGATTCAGCTCCTTATGCAATAAGTAATATCTTTAACAAAATCGTGTCACCTATATCGCTTCGGGTCAACTATATACATGAAAACTTGAATTTCAGGTTCCTTCATTCATAACCCATCACGTCCCCCTCCCCCACACTGCTGAGGCGCAGGTCTATTACCATACCTCGGGAAGGTTAAGGCTCCACACACGGGGGCCAAGTTCGGATTGATTGAATTGTAGGGCTAGTGAAGAACACCTGACAGAAGTTTGCATGCCGTCTATAAAGCCTCTGATAGGGCTTCACGGCTGCCATCTTGTGATACCAGCCGACACTAACGGAAAATACGGGAAAACTCATCCCTAGGTAACGACCGCGCTCATGGTCATTTAACCTGCGTGATCGATGCGGTAATGCAAGTCGCATATTATGAGATACTAGCTTTTTCCCGCGGCTCCGCCCGCGTGGACATCGTTTTTGTGACTGTCTTTAAGGGTGATTAGTAAACTATGTCGTTTCCCACCTACTTAACCATCTCTGTGCAAAAAATCACAACAATCGAGTATTTTTTTAGTTCCCTCAGGAACTGCATCAGATTATGCTATTTTCCCGGGGTAAAAAGTAGCCTATGTCCTTCCCCGTGACGCAGGGTACCTTCAACTGTCAAGCGTGAAAAGGTAACAAACAAACACATTTTCACGTTTATAATATTAGTAAGGATGACCGATTCTGAATGTCACGTTATCGAGTTCCACACTCTGGAAGTGTCTCCGTTACGTAAGAGGCGACTCGGGAAGTGTTGACAACAAAGAGTACAAGTTGGTAAGACAGCAGAAAGCACCAAGTTGTCTGGTGCTGTCACAATTTTCGCTGAAAACACAAAGCCGCTTGAGGGGACAACACGACAGGATAAAGTCCTCTATTGTTATATACTTTTAAGCAACTAATTAAACGAGGGTATTTTCTTTTGTTTATTTTTTTAGAATTCATGATATTAATTTAAATTAGGCGTACGATAGCTAAATGCGCCGTATTATTATTGGTTTTATGTTTCTAAGGGTGGATTCTACCAAACTTCAATTTATACACGAATAACTATTCCAGGGATAGTCTAGTAGTTTTTCCATGCAACCTAAAGTATAGCTACTGTTAGAATTGCTATATGCGAATAACAAACGAATGATGAACAATTTGGAACAAATGTATTACCCGACAAATAAATGTTGTTTTACATCAGGAGGATATTAAAGCTTAAGTCCTGTCAACTTGCTTTTGTCTTATATTATAGTGAGAGAAAATAGTTGTCAATGTCGTTTGATGTATCGTCGGTTGGTCGGTTGTTTGCCGTGTTTGTTTGTTTGAAAAAGTGAAAAAGAACTTTTATAGGGCTTATTGCATTCTCACTATTGTATCATAGAAAAAAACCGATGGAGTAACCGCCGAAACAAAATTGGCAATGGCAAATTATTGCTGATCAATATAATAGCCGCACAGGTGAAAACTTGAAAGCTCAGTGGGAAAGTATGAAAAAGGTTCCTGATAAAATATGTTGATAGGTTGAATGTCAGACAGACTGTAAGTGAAATTTAAATAAAAAAACCAAAACAAAACAAAACGGCACGCGGGTACCATCAAAATATTCTTAGAATAGCTTATTATTCCATCCAAAACGGTGGTACAGCAACTATTCCTAAATAGGCTCCACTATTCTTAGAATTATGAATGGTAAAAAGTAAACTTGACTTAGTCTCGAATAACTGGCAATCTATTCTAAGAGTAATATTTACTCTCGTTTGGTCGAATCCACCCTAAGAATTTCAGATATGTTTTTTCATTGTAACATTTACCACTGAAATCCAGTAGCTTTGCAGTATAAAGAAGTTACACAGGTAAAATAAGTCATTTTTCCTACCTATATAGAAGAGAAACTTACTAATACTCGCTTTCAATCCTCCTTTAAAACACACACTAGGGTTGCTCCAGAAAAAAAGTGTGCATGTCGGCTCCGACGCACGACAGGAGTGTGCTCGTCGTGCAACATTTTTATTTTTAAGGGTTCCGTACCTCAAAGGCAAAACTGGAACTCTTATGGGATTACTATGTCGTCCGTCTCTCTGTCCGTCCGTCTGTCTGTCAAGACCCTTTATCTCGGGAACAAGTGGAGGTATCGAGTTAAAGTAAAACCATATACTTGGGTCTAAAGTCCCTTGAAGCTGTAAAAAATTCGAACTACTAAGTTAACGTAAAAAAAGATACGGCCGTACGGAAACAAAATTTAAAGGGTATTTTCCGTTGACCTAGAACTATGAAATTTTGCAAGTAATACCGTCTTATACTACAAGTGTGGGGGAAAATCTGAAAACTATACATTTGTAATTAAATTATATAAAACGTAGTCCTTATTTGAAGTACATAATCAATAATGCAAGGAACGGCGGTCTAAATTTTGAATTGAGTTAACCGTGTCATGTGGGGTCTCGTATGAAAGGGCTTCATTGGCACAAGCATAAAGATATTTTTAATTATTTTTATGCTGTATAGTTTTTGATTTAAGACGAAACATAAAAAAAAACTTTTTCCTTTTTTATATGTATAGGTAGATACCCAATAATTTTGGAGTATGTAGTACCTAACAGTTTGCACTGTGATGTGTAACTGCTTAGTCCTTTTTTAAAGTTTTGTAATTACCTACTCAAGTGTTGTGTATCTAGAAGTATTGTACATGTTACACTTTAATAGTGAGTAAGCAAACGTGAATTAACGAATTTAGTCGAAAAAAAAACTGAACAAAAGAGTAAAAACTCCGCATATATTTTTCGTACCGCGTGCTTTAGTGGATCAGGTATGGGGGTGCTGCTTACAGTGCCTTACGCGTCCTTTATAATAATGCCTTCAGGATGCTGTTGGGGTTGCGGCGCTACTGTAGTGCATCGGGGATGTTCGCAGGCGCCTATGTGGATAGTTTTCCAACTATCATGCGCAAACGAACTGCATCCTTAATGCGCAGGGTCCGCAGTAGCACCAACAGCTACCTGAAGATAATAGCTAGTCGCATGGACGCTGATAGTCGCATCATGGCATGATGGACAAGGGCACACGTGACTGTTTGTCCTTGAGTGCTATTAATAATTTAATGTGTTCTTTTTAATTTTAAATATTTCTGTTACTAACATAATTTGTGAGGACATTGTTACTAACAAAATCATATGGACTGTCAATTAGTCTGAAATAAAGATATAGAATTGAATATCATATCAGCGTACTATATTATGTAAAATTAATTCTAAAGGAGAAATCTCCAAAAAACTTTTGTCGAAGTTTTTAATTAGAAACTGGAAGATCGAGCGTTGTTCGTTACAAAATTTCATTAAAATCGTTAAAAGTTTTCGAAAATATTATACGAATATGTATGAAAAATTGTTCACTTAGGGCCGGTTTTTCAGATGAACAGATAAACTCAAATAAACGGACAGCGTTTATTCGATAGATACGGGTAGCAAGATTTTGATTTTTTCAATAGTTGGATATGTATAATTTATCTGTCGAATAACTCCATTATCTGAAGAATACATCTAACTGACGCTTTGACCGTCAGTTAAGTGCATTTTTCGATAGATAGTTTGACGTTCAGTATTCTCTTTGGTTAAGTAATTTGGTTAGGACTTTAAGGTTGTTTGTTTCTTCCATGCGTTCTCCTTGTCTTTACCTACTTGTCACCGCATTTGTCTTTATAAATTCAATTTTTTTTTACGTGAAAACGTCTAATAAATCGATGGACGCCGGCTGCATGCACGAAAAAGGTTGACAAATTGTCCCGTTACGCTCATTGTCCCGTTACGTTATGACTACGTTAAACTATCGTCCGTAAACGACTTTACAGACAACCAATTTTTTTTTCATTACTTCTTGATGTTCACGAGTAACTGAATCTCAGCAGTAGCAAAATTTGCCCAACGCTCTCTTTTTCGAGATTCCATTGCAATTCTACTGATATTATACACGCGAAAGTTTGTAAGAATCTATGGATGTATGTTTGTTACTCTTTCACGCAAAAATATGGCTGAACTTTGGTAGGTAGACAGATTAGAACCTGGATTAACACATAGGCTACTTTCCTCCACGCTCGCGATCCGCTTGCGGGTCGCGCACTGCGCAACCCTCGAAAAGTCATAGAAACGTTGTCCACGCGGGTGAAGCCGTGAGAAACAGCTAGTGAAACTAATAATTTAGGTAACGTGAAAGACGATGTACTTATTTAGTACGAGGCAACGTAAATTTAGGTTCAGTGTTCCTTAAAAGTAACACATAACCAAAAAATCCCAGTTGAATCACAGTGTCTAAAGAAGGAAAACAAAAAAAAATATTGACATTCACAGCAATTGAATGCTACATTCTGTCCTGCTCTAACGTATGAGTATCCAATATATCTGTTTCACCTCTTTGAAGTTTGAGTTACCAGAATTGAAATATCCGTTCAGATAGTTTTTCATTGAAAAAATAAATGACAAATGAAAAATAGGCGTCCAATTATCTGACAGATAAACAGCTAGATAACTCAATTCGTTAGGTAGTTATTCGATCTTTTAACTGAGCATTGAAAAACCGGCCATTAAAGTAATAGAATTTAGGTATAAAAGGGCAATGGAGCGTGCTATGCTCGGAGTTTTTCTGCGTGATCGAATCAGAAACGAGGAAATCCGCAGGAGAACGAAAGTAACCGACATAGCTCACAGAATCGCTAAACTGAAGTGGCAGTAGGCAGGGCACATAGTAAAGTTCTCGAGTGGCGACCGCGCACCGGAAAACGAAGCGTAGGAAGGCCTCCCACGCGGTGGAACGACGACCTGGTGAAGATTGCGGGAAGCCGATGGATGCTGGCAGCGCAGGGCCGGTCGTCGTGGAAATCCTTGGGGGAGGCCTTTGTCCAGCAGTGGACGATTTTCGGCTGATATGATGATGATAAAAGTTTTACATAAATTACGCTAACACTTCAAACAACCCAATATTATGCAAACTGATGAAGTTATTGCAACGAAAAAGACCATTAAGTTAGCAATACTTTCCTCTCCAAGCATAGCTTTCAAAGTCTCATTCCGAGATAAGGATACCCGTCAATTATTTGCCTGTTCTCTCGCGTAAATATCCAATCTATTTTGAAGTAGGACCCATCCAGCCAGCAACTTGCTCAGTGTTGCCAGACCTACAACAAATAGTTGTGGTCGCGAGACCGGGCGGGTATTTAGCAACGTTTCAAAGAGGCTGTATACTAATTCTGCTCGTTTGTTCTTACACTGGATTCATTTATTAAGCTGGATAAGAGCTAATAATTAAATAACATCTACAGTGTTGGCCAGCAGAGTGAAAATTTTGTAAAGGATATAAAAAAAATATATCCTTTTATCCTTAAATTTAGACTTAAATTATTTTAACAGTGATTATTCACTCTCGGAAAATTCAGACAATCGAAGAAGTCGGAAAATGGACCCTTGTAAAAGCTGGGATAACGCTAAGATAGGCAATTTGACTTATTCGTAGTCGTTATTAAAAAAACAATTTATAGATACGAGTAATCAGTTGATTGTATTTTTATTTTGTTAACGTAGAAATATTCCGTGCACGAAATTAAACGAGCAGCGAATTGCATTGCCGATAAAAAAGAAAAGAAAAGCAGCCACTCGAAGTAACGAGATCTTCGCAAGAACAAGCGAGCTTTCTTAATTACACCCAGTGAACGCTAAAGATCTGAATCTCGTAAAAACCCTCTCTGAAATTAGCGAACAATGAATCCCGCAATGCGATACTCCTTTTTTCAGGTAATAAAAAAAACTTTAGGAAAAAATGAAGGCGGGAAAGGTGACATTGACAGAGCGCTCGCTCGACGAACGGGTGAGGCGGGGCCATTATACTAGTACCTACGCGACTGCACACCTACCTTTACTATTTATTTTTAAGGTTTCACACAGTAAAAGGAAAAACGCTTTTTTGGATCACTTTGTTGCCCGTCTGCTTGTCTGTCTATCGAGACCATTATTTTCAAGAACGATCGAAGTCTCAAGGACCTAAGAGCACTCAATTTGAGAAGGTTGAAAAGTTTTTTAAATAATATCGAATGTAAGTCTATTCATTTTAAGTTCAAATCAATGCGAGCCTGAACGCGGCAGTTACGTTGAAACCGAACGCCGAATTATCGATTTTTACATGTTTTTATTACTTTTAATCACATTCAAATAAGTTTAAAAAAATGTGTTCAATTAAAATGAAAGGTCTTATAGTCACCGATTTTTGTGTGTTCGTTTCAACAATTTGTTTTCGAGAAATTTTGCGATTAATGCCAAAAACAAGACCTACAGTATATTTTTTTACATCAAAAGTGGTGATTTTTTTATGATTGTATTCAATTAAATCGATTTTTTATTCATCATCATCATATCAGCCGAAGGAAGTCCACTGCTGGACATAGGCCTCCCCCAAGGATCTCCACGACGACCGGTTCTGCGCTGCCCGCATCCAGCGGCTTCCCGCGACCTTCACCAGGCCATCGGTCCACCGAGTGGGAGGCCTGCCTACACTACGCTTTCCGGTGCGTGGTCGCCACTCGAGAACTTTACTGCCCCAACGGCCATCTGTTCTACGAGCAATGTGCCCCGCCCACTGCCACTTAAGTTTAGCAATTCTGAGAGCTATGTCGGTTACTTTGGTTCTCTTACGGATCTCCTCGTTTCTGATTCGATCACGCAGAGAAACTCCGAGCATAGCACGCTCCATTGCCCTTTGAGTGACCTTGAGCCTTCTTATGAGGCCCATAGTAAGCGACCATGTCTCAGTTCCGTACGTCATCACTGGCAACACACATTGGTCGAAGACCTTGGTCTTAAGACACTGCGGTATCTGGGACGTAAAGATATTGCGAAGCTTCCCAAACGCTGCCCAGCCGAGTTGGATTCGACGATTAATCTCTTTCTCGAAGTTGGACCTACCTAACTGGACTGTTTGTCCCAGGTATACATATTCGGTAACAACTTCGAGTGTAGAGCCTCCAACCTTCAGAGGAGTAGGTATGACACGGACGTTTGACATAATTTTCGTCTTGTCCATGTTCATTCTAAGACCCACTTGTTGAGAGGCTCTACTGAGGCCATCGAGCATTGTGCCTAAGTCGTCCATAGTCTCAGCCATGACCACGATATCGTCAGCGAATCGAAGGTGGGTGATGTACTCGCCGTTGATATTGATGCCGAGTCCACCCCAGTCCAAAAGCTTAAAAACATCTTCCAGGGCGGCGGTGAACAGTTTCGGAGATATAACGTCTCCCTGTCTCACCCCTCGCTGCAGCTGGATAGGTTCCGAGTTTTGATCCTGGAGGCGAACCGACATGGTGGCGTTTTCATACAAACACTTCAGCACTTCGATGTATCGATAGTCAATTTGGCACCTCTGGAGAGACTGTAACACAGCCCAGGTTTCGACCGAATCGAAGGCTTTCTCATAGTCCACGAACGCCAAGCACAGTGGCTGATTGTACTCTTCGGTCTTCTGTATAATCTGCCGCAGCGTATGTATGTGGTCTATGGTACTAAATCCTTTTCGGAAACCGGCTTGTTCGGGAGGCTGGAAGTCGTCAAACCTGCGCGCGAGACGATTCGTAATGACCCTCGAAAACAGTTTGTAGATATGGCTCAGAAGTGAGATGGGTCTGTAGTTCTTCAGCAGGGTATTGTCGCCCTTTTTGAAGAAAAGCACGACCACACTTCTGTGCCATGCCTTAGGCGTTTGTCCCTCAAGTATAACGGAATTAAATAATTTCTGAAGAGCTTTAAGTACCGGTGTTCCACCTGCTTTCAGAAGTTCAGCCGTAATTCCATCATTACCCGGTGCCTTATTGTTTTTAAGCTGTTTAAGAGCCATTCTAATCTCGTACAGGCTGACGTCCGGGATATCTTCGGTATAGTGTCGGGTAAGTCTAGCTCTTGGGTCTTTAGCCAGATCGCTGACAGGCGGACGTGTGGTCGTGTACAATTGTCCGTAGAACTTCTCAACTTCTTCCAGCAACTCAGTCTTAGACGATATGATCCTGCCGTCCTCAGTCTTCAGCTTGGTCAGTTGGCTTTGACCAACAGACAGATCTCTAGCGAACACTTTTGAGCCTTTGTTGTTTTCAATCGCCTCTTTAATACAATTTGTATTAAAGTGGCGCAAATCGCGAGTTAAAGACTTAGAGATCTGCCTGTTTAGTTGCCGATACTGAGTAGCGTCTTCAGAGGACTGCAAAACCAATCTGCGTCTTTCTTCCATGAGGTTGCTGGTCAAGTCAGAGATTTTTTTGGTTCTGTTTGAACGGCGAGTTTTGAAAATCTTAGACCCGACCGTTTGGACAATTTCCACGAACCTGTCGTTATAATCGTCCACATTCTCGCAGTCTCCTAGGCATTCGAAGCGATTGTGCAACTCGAGCTGAAAGTTTTCGGGGTTTTGGAGCTGGATGGGCGCTGGTCGGAGTGTGGACTTCATCAGTCGACATCTTTCTAGCTTGGTCTTTAGATTCAATGTGCCTCTTACCATTCGGTGATCACTTCCTGTTTTGACTGAGTTGATCACAGAGACATCATTGAATATTTGCCTTCTTGTCGACAAGATGAAGTCGATCTCGTTCTTGGTTACGCCATTGGGATGCAACCATGTCCACTTTCGCTGTTTAGGCTTTTTGAAGAAGGAGTTCATCATAAAGAGGCCCTCCTTCTCCATAAAGTCGGCCAGCAGCTGGCCACGTGCATTTCTCTCTCCATATCCAAATTGCCCCACTCTCAGCTCACCATCACTTCGTTTGCCCAGTTTCGCGTTAAATGGTGCACCTGTGTGCACGAACACCTGGCGCCCGCTCTTTACTGATTGTCCAGAACATCCTTAAGCTTGTATGCATCATACCATTTATCTAACCTTTCTCCGACGGTGCTGAATCTCTAATACTTGGTGTCAGTTTTGCAAACCAAACTTGTATCTGCTGGCCTCTCCAGCAACATAACTGTTGTATCTAATATCTCCTATGACTCTGTAAGACACTACCTCTACGGCCCGTCTCAATCTACCTTTTAAGATAAGATTCTTTTTTTTTGTTTGTAAAATTTAACCTAACCTATGTAGGAATAGCTAGCTAATACATTACTAAGTAAGTGCAATAAGGTAGCTGCACTAATTTAGACCCACAGACCAGCTTTCTTTCACATCTCTCAACTCATAACCTCTATTCGTACTGTCATATCTACGGCCTGTTACAATACCTTTTTTTTAGACAATAAAAAGCACATTTGTTTAAATCTAAATTTAAATCTTTCATTTTAGAAATACCTTTCCCTAGTAGAGGTTACATTTGGCGATTTTTTATTACTTTAAGTATATTATATATTTTTGCCATGGTGGATAGCTTTACACAGTCTTTCAATAATTTGAATTGAATATTGTCATTTGACCCATCTTAGGGCTTTAAACTTAGGGTGCAACAAGTTTCGTCATGTCTGTCTGTCCGTCTGTTCGCGGGTAAGCTCAGAGACTATTAATACTAGAAAGCTGTAATTTGGAATGGTTCTACATATTAATCACGCCGACAAAGTTGTACAATAAATGTAAAAAGTAAGACATATAATCAATTTAAAAGGAAAATTATCACGGCTAAGTAGGCTTTCTTAGTTTAGGAGTAATAGTCGACCAACGTAAGATTTGCAGTTGGATTTGTCAGTAGGTCACAGATTTTCCATACAAAATGTTGTATTACCAACTGTAAATATAATTTTGTTTTTAAAAATAAACATTAATTTTTTGAAAAAACTTGAGAACCCTACTTTGCGCGAGTCTGTCTCTCACTTGTTTTAATACAAATAAGTGTGTTTTTCACTAGCCCATGAAACATTTATTACGATTCCAAATAGAAATGGTTCAATAAGCTAGAAGCTTCAAATTTGTGTCAAGAAAAATTAGGCATTTTGAACCCTCGTCGTACGACTTACATGCATCATGGCCGATTTATTTATCAATTCTTTGCTGGATCCTTCAGACAGTCGAGTTTTTGTGCCATTCCAAAGTACCTCGAAAAACAAACTAGAGGTGAAGGAAATTACAATATAGTAAAATAAATAGTTGATTGTTGCGGGAAGCCGATTGATGCGGGCATCGCAGGACCGGTCGTCGTGGAAATCCTTGGGGGAAGCCTTTGTCCAGCAGTGGACGTTTTTCGGCTGATATGATGGAAAAAAAAATTTTACAGCCAAGCTGTGCATACTTTCTCGCGAAGCCACCGGCGTCTGCAAACAGAAATCAATACCAAAAAAATACGCTTACCTACCTAGTAGCAAAAAAAAAATTGGGTAGGGCCGTGTCGGAGTACACTGCAGGTGGTTTAACGTGAAACAATTAAATTTTCCTCCACGAGTGGACTACTAATGAAGTTTGCTTGTTCCAAGAATTGATATTATTAAAGTGAAACTTTTACTACATCGTCTCAAATTTTTTCGACTGCGTGTTGCACGTCGCGTGACGGTCGCTTTCGTCTGACGGACGGTTTGATCGTTTCGTCCTCTGTACCGTAGCGAGAGCAGCCATGATCGTTTCGTCCTCTGTAAAGTTTCATTTTTACCGTGGTTTCATAAAACCACACACTTAGTTTTTTATACAGTTTGCCGGTTTTACTGGAAGCAGATCGAAGTCTTTTTCGTTACGATTCCTTTTGTCATCACAACACCTCCCCGATCCCCGAAAGTAAAAAGTTATATTTAATGGCAAATTGTTGTTGGTATCTTCCTTTTTACTTTTATTATTTCCTTGTGGACCAATTATGAATAATTTATGATCGTAATGATAAAAGAATACGAAAAATAAAACGCTACAAAAACAGCCGTAAAAATTACTGTTTTAAATTAATAATTTGGCTGTCTGAACGTAGTAAAGGCTTAACGTTCATTCAGGAACGTAATTTACATATTTTCAGCCCCTTTTAACGCTTACCGTGGCATTTGAATTATTTATTAGCAAAAGCAAAACGGAACAAACTTTAGTTATTTACAGAGAGCTCGCTCGTAACTGTGAAATAGCAACAATACTGTATTCAAAAAGTTGTCGACTACTATGTACTTGTGTTGTGTTGCTCTGAATGGCAGTCACCACTTTGTTCAACTATACCAACAATTATTTCATTTCACTTAGACGAGCCTCTACATCTGTGCTAATCTACACTATCATTATCCTTACTAATATTATAAATGTGAAAATGTGTTTGTGTGTTACCTCTTCACGCTTTAACACCTTAATGAAATTTGGCACACGTGGCTACACAGTGTCGTGGAGACGGATAAAGGCTACTTTCAAGCGACTTCCAAAAAAGAGGAGGTTCTCAATTCGTCTGTATGTTTTTTTTATGTATGTTACCTCATAACTCTGGACTGCGTGAACCGATTTTTATGATTCTTTTTTTATTTGAAAGCTAGTGCTTCCCGTGTGGTCAAAATCAGTGTAGTACTTCATTAGAAAATTAACAAAAACCAAAAATAATAATGCAAAAATGTACTAAGTTGTTGCGATGGAAGTCGGTTTTTTAAAGTGTTTAGCGTTTTCAATTATGATCCCGTCAAAATATCATAGTCCAATATACTCGTAGTTTTATAAGGAACAACAGAGCAACGTATTATCGTGATACTAAAAAAAGTGACATAGACTGTTAATCAGAATAACCCGATCTAGTTCCCGAGGGATCTAGATAATAGTTATTTGTTATACAAGAGAGCAAAGTTGCTTTTTAACCGCGTGCTCAATTTTGATGGCCGAGCAGCGAAGGTTTCTAAAATTGAGCGTAAGCGAGGGAATCAAAAGAGCACGAGGAGAAAAATCTTTGCACTCGAGTGCAACACGTAACTTTTCATTCCACCTCAGCGAGGAAATGACAAAATGCAAAAAAAAAAAACATTTGCGCATTACAAACAGTTTCAGTCAATTCTGTTGGCGTCAAATAAACTTCCTCGTCGCTATAATCACTCATTTTAGGTTTTTCACTTGTTTTCAAGTTTCTTGTTTTTAACCTTAGCTTTTAACAATATAACGTGAAAATAAAATGGCGCGCGCAAAGCAAATTAAAAAAAAGTACACCAAGAAGGTTCCGAGTCTGAGTTTTTAACAAATCAAAAAGTTTGTATGTTAAATTCGGCACCATGGAGGTAGAAGTAAATACGTTTATTAATGTTTTGAATTCACAAACTTAGTGCACACGATGTTCTAAATTTAATTTACTTTTTCTCCTCAAGCGAATAAAAACGGCTTTTGCACTCAGATATCGAAGAGCAAAGATACAATTGCCGAGATGGGGGGATGAAAAACAATATTTCACGCTTTGTGATTTTTGCACAGAAATAGTTGAGGGGTGGGAAGTGACATACACTGCTAATAACAATAGCCTGATATACTCGTAGTTCTCGAGGAATCTGGAGAAAACTAATGCCTACGCTCGCGAGCCGCAAGCGACTCGCGCACCATTCACCCTCACGAACCGTCATAAAAACTAAAAGGCAAAAGCTTAGATGGTTGTCAAGTTAGTTAGGTAATCAAAAAAAATGTTATTATTATGTTTGTAAATCGAGAAATAAAATTAGATAAAGATAACACCTAATGCCTACGTTCTCGTTTTGTTTGCGAGTCCATTTGAACCTACACGCAGACTTTTATTGTCTCGTAGCAGCAGTACCTCACCCTCGGCTGTCATCAAGGAGCCGCATCAGTTATCTAGGGCACCTACGAACCTTACCTTTTCGTCTACACCACGCATAAGCACAACATCTCTGCTATTCTAAATCGCTCTGACGTTAATCGACTGAAAATAAGACGCGTTCAACTGACGAACTGTAGAAGAGTACATTTTCATAAGGACTTTACTTGTATATATATATTTACTGGTTGCCCTCCAAAACGAAATGTTATAAAATTTTAAAGCGACCTCGCAGCTGCGCTACCTTGCGGGGCGTTCAAAGACACCTCAAAGAGCTTTCCTGTACGGTTTCCACATAGTAACAAAGACGGGTCTTATAAGAGATTGCTTAAAAATGATTATTAAAAAAAAGATAAAACTTTAGATAAAACGCTGTGTTCCTGGTAATAGTATAAGTTTACAAAGTCTTTAAAGTACAGTGTAAAATGGAAATACTACTCTGTCAAGAAAGTACCGGGAAAAGATCAATAACACACCAAATGTTAGTCATTCATCCGATTTAAATTATCACCCAAAGTATGCTCCTTCAGAAATGATACACTTACATCAACAAAAAATCCAATCAATAAAAAAATTATTAAACGCTTGTTTCGGGATTGAGTTCAGTTCTCGCAGCGGATTCTCGTCTTCTACCGAATGAGAACGGGTGCCACGAAGTGCTAATTTGAGTTTAGGAAAAAGAAAGAAATCGACTAGAGCCATGTCTGGTGAATAAGTTGGGCCTTGATGATGGCCTTGTGCAAAGGCTCATTATCGTGGTACGTTAGTACTAATATATATAGACTTTGATCGCGGTGCAAAATCCAAGAATTTCCTTTCCACAAATCTGTCCTTTTTCGTCGAATTTGCTCTCTTAAACGCCGCCTAACGCTCAAATAACATACTTTATTTACCTTTTCACCTTCCGGCAAGAATTCCGAGTGAACAACACCGCGATAGTCAAAGAAAACAGTCAACATGACTTTGACTTTGATCGACTTTGAAGTGTTTTTTTTTTCGGTTTTGATTCAGTTGGAAGGCGCCACTCCAAAGCTTGTTGACTAGTTTGCATTGACAACTCGTAAACCCACGTCTCGTCTCCAGTAACCATGTTTTTTATGGATGTTGGGACGGAATTGACTCGTTCTAGCATGTCTTTAGCGACTCTTATGCGATTGAGCTTTTGGAAAAAAATCAGGTCTTTTGGGACTAGGCGAGCCGCAACATGTTTCATACCCAAGTGATTATTTAAAATGGTACGGAACGACTCGTGAGACACAGAAAGTTCGACGGCTATCTGTCTCAAACTTGAATGGGGATTTTCAGTAACTATTTCCTTCACTTTTGCGATGTCAACTTCAGTTGCAGACGTTAATGGCCTACCAGAGCGAGGCAAACCTTCCAACACATCTCGACCGCTTTTGAACGCTCTGTACCACTAATAAGCACGTGTTTTTGATAAATTAGATTCAACGTAACCCTTCTGTAACGTTTTAAGTGACTCCGAACACGAAATTCCATTGGCGATGCAAAATTTAAGACAAACTCTTTGTTCGATGTTTTTGTCAATTATGAAATTTGCAATACACACTAAATATGATATAACTAAAAACGGCAATGCATGTAATCTAAATAACAGATGCAACTCAAACTCCGCTCTAAAATGGAAAACAGTCGTGCCAATCTAACAAGAACAACAAAAAAATGAATTTGGAACCATAAAAAATCTCTAATTAAGAACCTGCTAGCTCGAGTAATGATTTTATAAAAAAAAATCAAAATAACTTTTGTCTTTTACAAAGGAAACAAACAACAAACTTTATTAATGTTGATTAGCGCAAAGTGAAAACAGACTCCATTAAGATTTTATTAAGCATATTATAAATATTGTTCAGTCTAGCTAGAGATACTTTCATTAAAATTAAATTCTAAAATGCTAAAAATAACTTTATGGATTATTAAGTCGTTGTTCACTTCAGTAAATTATAATACAGAATTTTAATAGTCTTGTTCTGGCCACCCCTCAAATTGTGTGTGGGGTTTTTTCCATTGCCAAGTATGGCAATACAAACATTTTTTACTGTAACTTGCTATCATCATATCAGCCGAAAGACGTCCACTGCTAGAAAAAGGCCTCCCCAAGGATTTCCACGACGACAGGTCCTGCGCTGCCCGCATTTAGCGGCTTCCCGCGACCTTTACCAGGTCGTCGGTTCACCGCGTGGGAGGCCTGCCTACACTACGTCTTCTCGGTACGCGCTCGAATCAGAAATGAGGAGAACCAAAGTAACCGACAAAGCTCACAGAATCGTTAAACTGAAGTGGCAGTGGGCAGGGCACATAGCTCGTATAACAGATGGTCGTTGGTGCAGTATAGTCCTCGAGTAACTAGCTATATTTAGCCAAAATGTTTAAACTCAAAAGGCTAAGACAGCTGGTGGCACTCGGAAAATCGAACCCATAAATGTCCCCATTGCACGGATCTGTTCCCAAACTCCGGGAGATAAGGCCGTACTCCACACATGGGAAGGAGCCAAGTCCGGGTTGGTGAAGGTTGTGGGGCTAGTGGCAAACCCCACTGTCACAAGTTTTTCAAGCCGCCTATAAGGCATCCGACACGGCTTAACGGCTGCCATCTAATGATACCAACCGGCGCAAACGTCCTAATGTATCTTGCGAAGCACGGCAACGTTAAATAAAATATCATCAGTAGTCAAAACAATCCAGATAATGACCGTGCTTCAGGTCAGTTAACTTTCGTGATCGGCCCAACCACACTATTGGGGATGCTCGCTATGACCGATTCTTGGGGGGATCTATCACCAAAGTATAAATGCTAACGAAAATACGATCATCATTCTAAACCCACAGTGTCCCCGAAAGACCCCTTGGCGCACGCAGGCCGTAGTTTATGGGCCAAACTCTACACACGCGTGTGAAGTGTTAAACCGCCTCCGTAGCTCAGAGGCAAAGTTCACTGGAGGTCGCGGGTTCGATTCCCGGCGGGGTCAATGGTGGTAGGGCATTTTCTAAGCCCGCCTGGCTAGCTACCACCATCTTATCTAAGTCTTGCCGCCAAATATCGATGTTGATATCATTGGTGTGTTTCGGCATGATAGCCAGTTCCCCATTGCGTTGGGGAATCTTGGTAAGCCCGCTTCCATCTTCGGCAACATCGTCACTTACCACCAGGTGAGATGTTGTCAAGGGTTTACCAATTGTAAATAAAAAAAATAAAAAAAGTGCAGATACGTATGAAAATATCGTAAATTCTTATAAAACATTTCCATTACCGACGTCTAACACAATTTTCCATTTCCTTTCGTCTCCTGAACTGTCAGTTCGTCACGCTCCGGTTTAACGACATAGTTTAGCGGTACGTGATTCATATCGTCGTGCAGTGCAGTGCAGTGCAGCGCGGCTGGTGCGGTGCGGTGCATCCCGCTCCACGCAACAGCATGATGCACTCGTGCGGTTTATACACTGGAGTTTATGGAGTTCGTGACTTCAGGTTTTACTGTTTACGTCACTGGAGGTGTTAATTTGATGGTGACTTCAGGAGTAGATGACCACTTTATTTTTCTGCTAAGTGCTCGCACTTAGTAGATTTGAACGAGCTGGAATAAAACAGAAGGTTCTTTTTTATGAACGAGCGTTCCCTTAAGAAAACCAGTCAGGATATTTGAGTCAGATCAGAACACTAGGCACTATCATTCCAGCACAGAGTTTTCAATCATTTAGTAAATTATTTATGTGTCAGAAAAATGTGAAATATTGTCCACTAAATTGCCCTCCTACTCCCTCTTATGGCACAATTAACTGTACTATCCGAGGGATAGACGGCGGTTGCCTGGTGTTGCACTTAGCATCACCCGCGGTCACGTGTAGGGCATTTAGTTTTACACCTACGAACGTGTGCAACGCCACCTTCATACACATCTGAAATCAGATGTGCAGGTTTCCTCACGATGTTTTCCTTTACCGTTAAAGCAATCGGTACGTAAGTATACAATATAATACGTAAGTTTCGAAAAACTCATTGGTACATTGGCCGTCCGGGTTTAAACCCCGGACCTCTGGTTAGGAGGACCAAGTCGTTACCGTTGACCCACCGAGCCCTCCTACTGACATTTTAGAAGACCTTACTTGTTTTTCATACATCACGTTTTACATTTTTAGGGTTCCGTACCTCAAAAAAAAAGAAATCCGTATAGGATCACTTCGTTGTCCGTTTGTCTGTCTCTTTGTATGTCGAGTCGCTTTTTCTCGAGAACGCGAGGAGGTGGCAAGTTGAAACTTTAATTAAATACTTAGGTCTGCAGTCCCTTACAGCTCTTAGCTGTAAACCAATAAAAATATAGTTGATACTTTTGATTGTAGGTTCTTGGTGGAACTTTATATCACACATATTTATTATTTTATTTTTATATATTTTATGTGGAGTTTTTTTTTATGTGGAATTAGTGTAGATATATACCAATATGTGCAATAAAATATATTTTTGAAGTAAAACTTCTTTACCACGTTTGGTTTTGGGAGTAAGCTGGTACATGCGTTACGCGAACGGTAATTAAGTTTTACTTCAGTCGTGTGGTCTAAAGCACACTCGTTTTTTTATTAAATAATTATAATTACGTTTAGATTAAGAGACGGCCATTACGGCGCATACAGTTTTAGTTGTAGACTTAGTTTGAACTGGGCGGAAACATGGAGTTCACAGTTTGCAGTTAACTGTAACCGTGCGTGAGGCGTTCAAAAGCAAACTGATTACTACGTTCATTTATGTCAAATATTTTGATAATCACAAGTAAATGACAACTTATAGGGTACTTCCAAGCAAGCAAGGCTCACAGCACAAGTAAATGAAAATATCCAAAAATTGAAAATTATATTAAAATATTTTTTTATTAAACACTTATAATATGGGAGAACATTTTTCAACTACAAATTTAAGTTTGTCCTTCAATCCGATTGTTGTACCTACATGTTGATGTTTGTAGGGTTTCGTACCCAATTGTGTTTTGGTACGGAACCGTCAGTGCGCCAGTCCGACTCACACTTGGCCGATTTTGAAAATCTTATAATGAGTAAGTCAATGACGCACATAACAATAACGTCAAACCTTGCTATTTCAAACATTTCAAAACAAACTTTGTTTTTGACAGATGTTAAGAAATAACTGAAATGAATCAATGTAGTCGATTACCTTGTTATTTGTTAGTAAGCTTAACTTCTAGTGCGAGGTCGCCACTCGAGAACTTTACTACCCCAACGTGTGCTCGAAATAAAGCAGTTTTGTTTGTTTGATGAAAAATTCAATAATTTGATGCAGGGAATAATAACTTGCTATATCACTTGATTTAACTGTTAATGGTATACAGGGTTCAAGATTCAAGATATTTATTCAAAATAGGTGCAAATTACACTCTTTCTGATAGTCATAAAATAGTAATTACATAATTTCATTGGTAAAAAATCAAGAAATAAACAATCATTAGTTAATAACGTCAAAGTCCAAACCGTGATATAAAAAAAAACAAATAATATCATTAGAACATGAAAACAATATGACACGAGAATTTATACATTAAAATGTTGAATGATGAAATGTTGAATGTCATGAACGCCTTTGAAAAGTGTAGGCCAGTTCACACGGGCAGCACCCGGTCACGAGTATAACGCGAGAGTCTGCCATCGCTCCTCTCAACCATATTAGAGGGAAAGGAACGACCCGGTGAGGGTGTAAATAAACTGATATAGGTCCCGTTAGGGGCTTCTACTCATGATACTGAACAACTTTTGTTCTATGTCTACTGAAATCGCAAAAAAACAAACTTCATTCAAATCGATCAGCTAATCGACCAATGTTGTTGTGATGAGTAGAACCCTCAGTTACCGAGTTCTGAACCAACATTTTTACGTCCTGTATATCTTGACCGCCTGTATAGTATATATCTTGACCATTTTGTGCTTCGCAAAGCATGTTGAGTCGCTAGTGCCGGTCTCAATGACTAGATGGCGGTCGATAAGTCACGTCAAAGGCGTAATAGGCAGCTGGAGGAAATCTAACAATGGGGTTCACTACGTTACACTAGCCTTACAACCTCCACCAATAAAAATAAATCTGGACTTGACCCCAGTGTGCGGAGTATGGCCCAACATTCTCAACGTATGGGGCAGTAGACCCGTGTGCCCCAGAAGTGGGGAAGACGGGTCCTTACATCGTTAATAGGCTCTCAGTGCTTATAAACGCCACGAATAAAAATAAATCTGGACTTGACCCCCGTGTGCGGAGTATGGCCCAACATTCTCGACGTATGGGGCAGTAGACCCGTGTACCCCAGAAGTGGGGACGATGGGTCCTTACATCGTTAATAGGCTCTCTGTGCTTATAAACGCCACCAATAAAAATAAATCTGGACTACACCTCTGTTTGCGGAGTATAGCCCAACATTCTCGACGTATGGGGCAGTAGACCCGTGAGCCCCAGAAGTGGGGACGACGGGTCCTTACATCGTTAATAGGCTCTCTGTGCTCATAAACGCAACCAATAAAAATAAATCTGGAGTACACCTTTGTGAGCGGAGTATAGCCCAACATTATCGACGTACGGGGCAGTAGACACGTGTGCCCCAGAAGTAGGGACGATGGGTCCTTACATCGTTAATAGGCTCTCTGTGCTCATAAACGCAACCAATAAAAATAAATCTGGACTACACCTTTGTGAGCGGAGTATAGCCCAACATTATCGACGTACGGGGCAGTAGACACGTGTGCCCCAGAAGTAGGGACGATGGGTCCTTACATCGTTAATAGGCTCTCTGTGCTTATAAATGCAACCAATAAAAATAAATCTGGACATGACCCCCGTGTGCGGAGTATGACCCAACATTCTCGACGTATGGAGCAGTAGACCCGTGTGCCCCAGAAGTGGGGACGACATCGTTAATAGGCTCTCTGTGCTTATAAACGCAACCAATAAAAATAAATCTGGACTACACCGCCGTGTACGGAGTATAGCCCAACATTAGTAGTAGTAGACCCGTGTGCCACAGAAGTGGGGACGATGGGTCCTTACGTCGTTAATAGGCTCTCTGTGCTTAACGCCTCACGCACGGTTACAGTTAACTGCAAACTGTGAACTCCATGTTGCCGCACAATTACAAACTAAGTCTACAACTAAAACTGTATGCGCATACGTTACGTATGATAATGAACACGAGGTTATACAAACAAGAATATTACTTATACATAATTGCGTTCCACCTGGATCCCCTGTAATGTTACGATTCCCTCTATCAATTATCGTGTGGCCCATTTTTAAACGTGTTATCCAACTGTTGAAAAAAAGCGTGGAGAGGAAGGGGTATTAATCGCACAGGCTATACATGCTCATCATAACTATCATTGCTGGACAAAGTCTTCCCCCTAGTATTTACAACGACCGGTCCTGCGCTGCCCGCATCTAGCGACTTCCTTGCTTCTTTACCAGTTCGTCGTCGTTCCGTCTGTTGAGAGGCCTACTTACGCTACGTCTTCCGGTTCACGGTCACCACTCCAGAACTTGACTACCCCAACAGCCGCCTGTTCTACGAGTTATGTGCCCACTGTCACTTAAGTTTAGCGATTCTGTAAGCTTGTCGGTTACCTTGACTCTCATACGGATGACCTCATTTCTGATTCGATCGCGTAGAGAATCTCAGAGCATAGGTTGCTCCATCGCCCATCGCCGAGGAATGAGTTAAAATATATATTTTTAGAATGTTGTGAAAAATCAGTAAGTAACTTATATGATACATCCTTAATATCCAAACTTCCGACCCGGGTGTATTGTATTTTGTGCTCCGAGTATATCAGCCGAGTTCGCTTTGTGATGAGCAAAGTTCTGTTTCATTAATATCAGCAATATACTAGAAGGGAAGTTGCAAACATTTTGTAAAGAAAGTTTGCACAAAGGCTCGGCCAAATACCTATGATCGTGTAAGTTGTACTCGCATGTTTGAAACTGGCACAAAATCGAGAAATGTTATATACTTGAATGAACAAAAGTTATTTTGTAACTTTTTCGCCTACACTTCATTTAAAGTTTCTTTTAATGTTGATTATTTCGAGAATTTCAAATATGTGAAGTTTCTTTTGAAACCCGACAGCTCATCTCAATTTGCTAACATTTCTTATCTCGAAATATTGGGTACAAGAGCTCCATCCGAGTGGTAGGCACTTTGTATTAACTATAACAAAAAAGACAAGTTTAAAAAAAATCTGTCATCCGATCCTTGTGGGCGGAGATGGTACGCCGCGCCGTGCATGCCAGTACTGGCACTAGTGGACAAGCACCCGGATATACCGAAAACTGAGTGGCGGGCATCCTAATATAATGGGTTAAACATGGGTTTTAAACTACATTAACCTATATATACGCAACATTTGGGTTAAAACTAGGTTTTCTCGTACTGGTTATTTTTAGGATTTCGTACCTTAAGAGGAGAAAAGGAATCCCTATATTAGGATCACTTAGTTGACCGTCTGTCAAAACCCCTTTTCTCAGGAACGCGTGGAGATATCAAGTTGATATTAATATAAAATACTGAGGTCTACAACACTTGGCATTGTAAAAAAACCGGTAAAGTGCGAGTCAGAACCGCGCACAAAGGGTACCGTACCATCATACTAGATGGCGCTAGTTTCTTCACGTTAAAAAAAACACGTTTTTTGTATGGATACTTTCACTTTTTCTAATTTTTAGTTTGTTGTTATAGCGGCAACAAAATACATTATATGTGAAAATTTCAACTGTCTAGCTGTCACGGTTCATGACATTCAGCCTGGTGATATACAGACAGACGGACGGACAGCGGAGTCTTAGTAATAGGGTTCGGTTTTTACCCTTTCGGTACAGAACCCTAAAAATCAAGCTTCTAAGTGAATGCTATCAAAGGGCCGCATAATTTAATACTAGCAAATAAATCAAACTTTAAGACCTAGAACCATTAAATTTGGCACAAAACAATAAGGTCTAAGAGCAGAATTAAGTAAAGCAAAAAAATTACAAATTATCGATTTTTGGATTTTTTTCCTTTCCTTCTCTAAAAATAAGGTCTCAGAGCAGTAAGTAAAGGAAAAAAATCCGAAAAACAATAATTAGTAGTTTTGTTTTATTTTTTTGCGATTACAAACTTGCATACTCAGTTGGAGAACTTACATTACTGACCGTGGCGTTCATAACATCTTTTTCAACACACTTTCAATAGCTTCACCTGTACCTAAGTAACAATTATCTATAGAACGGAACGTTTGAACGTCATTTTCACCCACTCTAAGACGTCGGATTAAATCGGCAATTTGCACACGTATTAAGAACCGATGACAATACAATAATTATTTTGTTCCAATATGGTTAACATGAACACGGTTAATATGAACAAGCTCAGTTTGCCATTAAAGTGTTTTTTTTTTAAATTTTTGAAACTGTTATTATACACCTACAAAGTTTAGTTGATCCTTCAATGCGACTTACTTTTTGTAAATACATAACACAAATATACCGTGTGATGATACGAAACCCGAAGCCCGACTCGCACTTGGCCACTTTTTTATTTACTGCCTATCTACATGTATTCGTAGGCTAACTCAGCCCTCCGGGTCCCAGCACGCTGATTGACGACAGGTAGGTAACTCAGCCCGCCGGGCCCCAGCACGCTGATTGACGGCAGGTATGTAACTCAGCTCACCGGGTCCCAGCACGCTGATTGACGGCAGGTAGGTATACAGCGAGCAGTCAGTGGTACCAACTACCCAACCATGAGTCGCACCTTTCATGACAATATCCACGAGTATAATTTAATGCAATTAATTTAAAGATGTATAGGTAACTCGACAACATCTTGACAACTGTCGGCTATCTGGAACGAGATTAAAGTCTCGACGCAACTTGGTACGTTTTGTTCTATTCCAGAAACTTTGGTCACACAACTGCTGATCTGCAAGTTTCATAGAAAGTAGCACAAGCACAACTTGAGTAGTGTCGCCTGTAGTTAAACTTTAGTTCCGCGGTATCTTATGAAGATGTAGTTTAATTTACAAAGTGTATGGCTGAGACAAGCTCCTTGAAATTGTTCGGGTGTGTAAAAGGTTTTATTGTTGTGGAGTTTGAGAGGGGAGTTTAGTAATTAAGACAAAGGAGATGCCGATACGATATTCATCATCATCATATTAGCCAAATGACGTCCACTGTCAGACAAAGGCCTTCCCAAACAGCGATTTTTTACCCTAGATGGGTTATGGTAACAAACCACATTTTAACCCATCGACACACACAACATTACAGGTAGTTCGCTTCCGTTGCACCAAATGCTACTAAGATAATTTTGAACAAAAAAAACGACTTCAAACAGGAAACTAAGGCTCCCCTCGATTTCTGTTGAATGCCATCATCAGATCCTGATTTCCTTATCATGGTACCACCCTTGGGATGTCTTCTTTCCAAAAAGAATAATCAAAATCGGTTCATTAACGACGAAGTTATCCGCGAACACACATACTCGTAAAAAAATATACGGTCGAATTGAGAAACCTCCTCTTTTTTTAGAAGTCGGTTAAAAAGAGATGCCAATTGGCTTCTATTTATTTGCTTCACTTTTAAGACACATGTCCCCTTTTCTTTTAGTTTCTACAACGAACGCTCTTGCGCTGCCCGCATCAAGTCGTCGGTTCACGGAGTGGAAGGCCTGTCTATGCTACGTATTCCGTTGCGCGGTCGCTACTCGAGAACTTTACTTCCCCAACGACCATCTGTTCTACGAGCTTTGTGCCCGCCCACTACCACTTAAGTTGACACGGTATTAAACAAAGTAGGCGCTCGGCAATTTCATCGCTTACCATTCCGGTACGTCCAATAATCCGGCGCTCTCCGGCTAGTTCGACATTGACCTGCCGGATTACAGAAGCGAAAGTTATACCCTGGAGTTGAACATGATAATGAGTACCTTGTTATCAATATTGATGAAGTAAACAATTTTACCAATTTCGATGTAAATGATTACATAATCTAATTAAGATTTTTACGGAGATTATTACGATAGAAATATTTTGTAGAAGAAATACAACAGTCCGGCATTTCCGACAATCCGACGCAGGTGAATAAATATGAATGGCGGATTACCGAGCGCTTAATAAATTCAAGATATTTTTGAAGGGTTGAAGTAGCAGTGCGCAGGCTACATGACGGCCTACCACCAGCTGGCCTGATAATCTAGTGCAGTTCCCAAGAAGCCGCTGGGTGCATGTGCGTCTCAAAGCCGTGCAAAGCGAGCGCTATAGGACGAGGTGATGATGAAACTATAACGAGCATAAAGTGTGTCCTGGCCTCCGCGAACTCGCTTCTTGTCCCAGTCAAAGAATGATGATGATGCCTACTTATTACAAAACGAGGTATTTTTGTGACGTTGGACAACCCTATTATTTATTAGTATATTTTTTTTATTCTCAATTGGTAAGCCCTTGGCATCACCTCACCTGATGGTAAGTGACGATGATGCCGAAGATGGAAGCGGGCTTACCAAGATTCCCCAAAACAATGGGGATCTGGCTATCTTATCTTCAAGCCGAAACACATCAATGTTGTTAACACTGATGTTTGGCGGCAAGACTTGGATAAGATGGTGGTAGCTAGCCAGGCGGGCTTAGAAAATGCCCTACCACCAACCAAACCGAGTCTTACTAGTTGACCCCGCCGGGAATCGAACCCGCGACCTCCTGGTGTGAAGCGAATGGACTGACCATTACGCCACGGAGGCGGTTACTCGTACCCTACCAACAAGTACATAGAAATTTAACTTCGATAAAGATAGATGAATGCTTAATTTAACAGCCCAGTACGGAGTCGAAAGAGAGAAACTTATATAGTAAAATAACTAACATTCTTAATAATTGCAAAAACTCCAATGCAAACAAAAAGTGTTTTTTTAAAGTTACTTAGCTTACAAATATACTATTTTCCCTACATAGGTACATAAACTCATTTTATTATATAAAATAAAAATAATTCTTCTTTAAGTAGAAGAAGTAATATACAAGAATTTAACGGCTCTTAACAATTAATCAAGTGACTGCTGTAAAATCACATTCATTCATCAACCACTTTTCAAGCCCCTAAACAAACCAGTTGGGTGGCTTATAGTTGGTTTATTTACTGTTCATCCTCGTTCACTCGTTCACCCTTCCACCCTTCCACCCTCCGCCCTTCAGTCACAAAGCGGTCGCACAAAGACGAGATCAACAAGTGGCCTTTAATTCATCACTTTCCCGCTATTTTGTGGCTAACCGACCTGCATAGTTAATGAGTGTTGCCAGTTATTTATTGGAAATTCATCGATTTTTAAAAATATATTTGGCACTGGGAAAAATAGTAAATCGACAATAAAAATTCAAATATAGCGAGTGATATTAAAATTATAAAAAATATATAATTGTTTATTTTCAAAGCGTTTTTTAATTAATAACCGATGTCGATGGCTTACTATGGCGGCGAAACTATAAAAACGGTAGAGTATTGACCTGGCTAGTTTTTGGGCGCAACTTCGCCCGCGTGGACATCGCTTTTGCCTGCGACTTCGTTCCTGCTTTATTCTCTATACCGTGAGTCTTACCTATGAAATTGCCTACACTGCAAATTATTATTGAAAAATAAATTCTCATTTCAATTATTGACCATGGTATGATGACACTACTTTTGGTCTTTTATTAGTGACCAGTGTGATGTCTTTCGTGTTCCAATCCCCGGAGATACGTACCATTGAATGGAACAAAGACATTTTCTTAGTGGTCAGATAGGGTAATTTTTGGAATAGTTAATTTTTTTGAATTTTCTTGAAAGTGACGAAATCTTATGCAGGGTGTTTCGAAGTATGACATTGGTAACGAAGAAATTGCTACGAAAACTCTAGAGATTTATAATTAGAAATAAGATGTACATTTTGTCTAAAAAAATGGCGATATATTGAGTTGAAAAATCTAATCTTCATGGGTTTAAAGCCACCATGCTCTCAAAACATCTAAACAATAGGCACACATTTAACACCACTTATTTTCTGATAGTTTAATCCTTTTTTTCAGAAAAAAAATGTTTTAATATATATATTTTTTTATTTATTTCTTGTTCAAACTTTTTCATCTAATCGGCAATACCATAAGTACAGACATATTTATATAATTTACGTCATACGGCACAGTCTAATACTGACACTAAGCGCATTTTTTATAGTTCCTCGCGGTTCCCGAAAGTGGCTATCTCTCATGGTACACTAATTTACTCCAATTTAGTATGTCGACTACAGGACATACGCCTTCAAATCTACGAGTATAGCACACAACTAACTAAAATGATTGGGAGTAGCGATTACCGGTCAGTTCATCTATAATTCCAACTGGAGCACGTGGTCCGGTCACGCCACCACCCACCACGCCACGTCCTGCTATGCCACTCCCCCACTCCCCCACGTCAACACTAAGTGTCTTAAAATTGATGAGTGACTGACCGTCAGTACCGTCTAGGCCTAAAATACTGACGTATTTGTACAATTTACGATTTAAAAATTTGTACAATAGTGAAAATAGTACAATATCATCGTTTCAAATTGAGGATGAGATTTTTTTGACAAGCTGTTGCCCGCGTGGATATCGAGATCTCGCGTTGCGCGAGTCGAAGCAGCTCGCGTTTTTGTATACGTACTATTTGGATTCTGAAGGTTCATTAGTGAAGGAATTTTTGGAATAGGATGAGTAATTCACCGCCTCCGTGGCGTAATGGTTAGTTCATTCATTACACAACAGGAGGCCGCGGGTTCAATTCCGGTGGGGTCAACTTGTAAGACTCGGTTTGGTTGGTGGTAGGGCATTTTCTAAGCCCGCCTGGCTAGCTACCACCATCTTATCTAAGTCTTGCCGCCAAACATCAGTGTTAACAACATTGATGTGTTCCGGTTTGAAGATAAGATAGCCAGTTCTCCATTGCATTGGGGAATCTTAGTAAGCCCGCTTCCATCTTCGGCATCATCGTCACTTACCATCATGTGACATGATGCCAAGGGCTTACCAATTGTGAATAAAAAAAATAAAAAAAGTATAGGTTTGGAGATACCAAACAAACTTAACCTCTTTATAACATTAGTAATTGAAGCATAGATTGTAGAAGGTGGAAAAACGTCTGACGGCCCACCTGTTGGGAAGTGGCACCACCTGTGACACTCGGGGCGGTATCAGTGCTTTGCCGATACTTCAAAATCCTTTTTAAGTACTTCTCGAAAAATGGCATGCTGTAGTCCTTTGGGCAAACCTCAGAAGTGACGTCAGTTAAGAAATAATTTTTAGATATTTTTTTCGTATATACATGAATGACCACTGGGGCAGGTGGCTTATTTACCTTAGTCATTATTACCACAATCCACTGGTTTCCTTCAGATAACCTTTTTTTTAATTCATAAGATGGCAAAACGCTGAAGAAAGCTACTGCCACCTGTAACACCGGAGGCATATTGTTATGACTGTTCGTAGTCTCAATACTGTGCCAGTATAATCTCGCCAGCGGAGTGGTGACGTGTGCTGGTTACGTCATCAACTCCCAGTCACATAAAAGAATAGAATAAATAGAATAGAGTAAGTTTATTGAGACACCAGGCACATAATATGCAGTTAATTGTACATAATTATTGTCTATACAGTTAAGAGCAAACAATCGCCTCTCTAATCCCTGATAGCAGTCGCCGATGCCGAACTCGATTGATTGACTTATTGACAAGGGATTCTTGCCGACTCTCGGCCATTTTAATAAGATGCGTCTTATGCCTGTGATCTCGCTGGCTATCTCGCTCCCCTGTTACGCCGAAACACAACAAGATGTTTGGCGGTAGGCATGGAGTGAGTAGTATCAGCCAGTCGGACCTTGCAAAAAGATCCTCTCTCTCTTTCTTTTTCTCTCTGTGGTCGATCCCTCATTACTTGTGACCGTGGTCTGTTTTTAACCTCAGACGCTAAAAGAGGGGTGTAATAAGTTTGAAGCCAATGTTGGTATTTAGAAGCCTATGTTGGTCTATGTGTCTGTACAGTACATGTCACCGCAGTTCCTACAACGGGAGGACCGACTTCAATGCATTTTTTTAACTTGCTAAATTAACCGAGACGGTTCTCAGCCATATTTAATATAAATCTATTCAGTCGTTAATGGGGATAAATAACTGCCCACCATAAAAGTAAGAGATAGAAGGGTGGTGCTCTGACTATAATAAAGTACACCCTGGAAGATTTAGTTGCAATAAAAGAAGCCGCAGAAAGTGAAGCTGCTGCGATGTGATTGGCATTCGGTAGGATTTTAATTTCACGAACGGTTCGAAATGTCTACCGGTTTCAGTTCATGGTTGCCCTCACCACCACCATTGTTGCAAATATCGAAAGAATGGCTAGGTCAAAGAAGGCACTTTTAAAAGATCCTACAACTGGGTGTTTTACACACTTATCTGGTCCTACCGAATGCGCGTACTAATTACGGTGAAAAAATGTATATTTTTGAGGGGGCACGAATGTACAACAAACTACCTTCACGTGTAAAAAATGCGGAGTCATTCAACATATTTAAAGGTAAACTTTACCAATATTTACTGGAAGAGTATACATTATTAGCCAAATAACGATGTAATGAATGACCCTGCAAATAAACTAATTTTCAATATTTTTTATGTTTCCAATACGAGCGAACACATACTAACAAATTGTTTTTTTTTTAAGTATAATATTTATATTTTTCTCATGTAAGTGACTGGTGTCTTTATGGGAATAAATATATTTAAACCTTACTGTACCGGCAACTATACCTGTACACCGTAAAGCTATAATAACTTAATGTGGGATGAGCCTCAGAGCGATTGCCGCGCCAATATTCATCAACAGTTATCGCGAAGGCTGCCAAATTGCAAGGAAATTGTTCTAGTTTCTTTTGTTATTAACTTGGAGGGCCAACGGTTGGTTAGTTAAATGGAGATGTAACTGAAACATACTTTAAAGCCGACCGATTCGGTTAAGATAAGCGTAGAGTTTACAAACACGGTCGTAACTGATTGTAACTTATCGTGACCGTTTCCGTGCTTCGCTAGGCAGGTTGAGCCGTTGATGCCGGTCGTTATCACTGCAAGTCAGTCGTTAAGCTATGTCAAAGGCTCGATAGGCGGCTCGAAAACTTCTGACAATGGGATTCACGTCTAGCCCTACAACCTCCACTAATTTGGATTTGGCTTCACTATTTGAGTGGGAGGGGGGATGGCGTAACATTTCCAAGATACGAGACAAGACCTGCGCCTCAGCACTCAGCAGTGGGTACGCTATGGCTCCTAACGTGTAAGGACGCCCTTCCTTTTTTTAGTCCATCGTTAACCTATAAACGTGTCCACAATTGGGGCGCGGCTCTCTTCCGAACCTCAGGACATGGGGGGCAAGTCCGCGTTGGTGAAGGTTGTAGGGCTAGTAGCAAACCCCACTGTCGGAAGTTTGCCAAGCCGTCTATATATAACATCTGACACGGCTTAACGGCTGTCCTCTAGTGATAGAAACCGTCACCAACTGCTTAACGCATCTGGAGAAACACAGAAATAGTCGAAATACCACTAACAGTCAACCCTACCCATGACCGTGCTCCAGGAAAGTTAACCAGCTTAATGGACGGAACCATGCAAGTCGTACTGAATTAAGATCGCTTTAGACAATGAATTTTTGATTCACCATATTATCACAAGAGAGAAGTATCTCACTAAAATTAAATATAAAACTGCAATGCAAGATAAACTGCACAAGACTCGTCGAGTCCCCGAAGACTGAGAACTGCACAAAAAAGGGAATTTTTCATATTTCATTTATTATTATTGTAAAAGCCCATCTCAAACAGCCAGCTGCTGCTTTTGGCAGAACGTCAGCTCAGTATTCCGTCTAGACAAAGACTTTCTGCCTATCAATGATGACTTACGATTTCTAAATTTAAATGTTTGTTGTACTATACTCCCGAACAAGGGCTAAGTGTGTGTCGGACCACACGCAGTCTTTGCCTCAGGATACCAAAACATAAATCTTCTTCTTCTTAGCGAGTCGATCCTTTGGCTTATTTTAAATTCTTCCAGGCCAATACTCTGCCACTCGGACTGCATTGTCTGTTGCATTTTGCAGGTCATCGCGCATACAGATGCTAGGACAAAAGTTGTGCCATGGTGTGGGGAGAGGCATCGCCCACGTGTGCGCTATCCCAGCTGTATCTCCTTCTGCAAATATTTTCCTTGTGTCGGCCAACTTAAGTCCGAAGTCTGTTAAAAGACTCCCATGTCGGCCAGAGAAGGTCGTGTCCAGTTTTAGGACAGTGGGATATGTGTTGCCGCGAAATACCCAAAATAAATGTATTTTAGAGTTTTCTCTAAACCTACATCTTCTTCTTTCGTGTCGACGCATATCTCTCCTGGCCAGTATGTGGCCACCGCAACGGTGCTATCGCGGCGTACATCAGCCCCTCCCGAGTGCAGGCCCACGGATTCTACTTAACCCTCGGGTGGTCGCGCTTTTTTTGTGACACCGTCGGTCACGTGGGGTCTTTAAACGCCCGGAGATTTTAAATATTTTGATTTTTTATTACTTATTGTTATTTATTTATTTTTATATTTTTTGTAGCATAATAAAATTTTAATTAAAACCCATAGTGTGGTTTTAAATAATTTTAATGATAGGAAATTATTTTTAACAAATAATAATATGTATTACTTTTATATATTATTTTTGCACTAATTGATAGTTAAGTATGTTTTAGGAAGCTACCCTGAGGTACAAATTTGAATCTTTAATATGGAACAAAATATAGCAGTTTTTGTAAACGTCGGGCTTTTAAAGACCCCACGCGACCAACCGAGGGTTAAGTTTACTATAATAACTGTGACCTGGTCCCAAATGAGGATTGCCGGTACTACGGGAACCAGAGACTGATATAGACTGATTGAAAAGTATTGAGACTGATATGACTTACATACGTTTAAAAACATACTTATAAAGATAGGTAATAAACATTCAAACACAGAGCAAACAAACCTGTCCGTCACACAAATGTTTGCCCTAGATGGAGTCGAACCCACGATCCTCAGTCTAGCAGGCAGCAGCATTAACCACTGGTCAAAAGTTACTAGGTCAAACAGTTTAGTAAGAAACGCCGAAAAAACACTTATAATGACGTGAAGTGCAAGTGATTTTTAACGTTTCTTGTAAGTTTTGTGTAAGTGCAGGCATTTCTTCAGACAAGAACAACTCCAATAACCTAACCAATTGAATTTAAAATAAAACGGCCAAGTGCGAGTCAGAGTCGCAAACAAAGGGTTCTGTACCATCGTCCTAGAGGTCGCCAAGCTCTTCACGTTTCCAAAAAAAAATCACGTTTCTTGTATGAGAGGCGAGAGCCCCTTAATTTTATTTTTTCTTTTATTATTTTTTGGTAAAAAGGCATTAGAGATACATACTTTGCGAAAATTTCAACTGTATACCTATTACGGTTCGTGAAATACACAAACGAACGGACGGTCAGCGGAGCCTTAGAAATAGGGTCAACATTTAGGTGTACAGAACCAATAAAAAATTGAAAACCCGTCTAAAATATTAATCCTATTTTTACCCAGTCGGCTAAATGTGTATACTATGTCAGACACGGGATCAATACGAATCTAAAACACCTGACACTCTAAAACCAATCACAGGCTCAGCCAAAGAAACATACCCGAAAAACATTATTCTCCTTTTGGGGCTAGTCGAGCAAAAAATGACGAAATTTTCTGTGTAAAGAAGGCTCATCCATAGCTGGTATTAATACAAGGTCCTTGGTATCGAACTTTTTATTTGTAAAGTTAATACGATTGTCGGAGCCGTGGGGATAGGAGGGGGGGCATTATTCAATTTAACTTTTAACTTTTTCGATTGACAACCGTCCCTTTCGCCAATCAATGTCTCTGACAGACGTTTTTCGGGGTTTGTTTGTGCGGGGGGTGGGGGTTATACGACATGTTATGAGTCAAGTTGTAGTAAAAGTTTTGTAGAAGCATAGAAACCATTGAAGTCCGACATAATAATGTCACTATCAGAACAAAATGTCAGTGACACTTGCCATCATGCCAACCGAAAGGTGTCCACCCAAAAATATTAATTTAAAAGCTGTGCCCGTGACTTCGTCCGCGTGGAGGTTTTGAATTTTCCCACGGGACCTCTTGAATTTTCCGGGATTAAAAATACCCTATATGTTAACCCGGGCTATAAGGAACCACCATACAAAATTTCATCAAAATCGGCCTGGTAGTTTTTGGTCGATGCGCGAACATACAGACAGACAGACAAAATTCCAAAAGTTGTTGTTTTGGCCTCTATATCGTTAGTAATGTCCACCGCAGTTATTATTTTCCAAAAATATTTCATGTACCTACAGACACGGCCCCGTTACATTTTTATTATATGTATAGATAACACCGAAAAACTTAAAAACCTTCAGATAATAGTTTTTATGTCCAAAAATGCCAAATGCTCAGTTCAAAAAGGCGAGCACAGTATTTCCTATGACTTTATTTAAAACAATAGTAGTTCCTGGAACTTTGATTTCATCTCAAATGTTCGATCAACTTCAAAATACCAAATTTTAGCTCAATCGTACTTTTGGAAGTCGATCTATAATCGTTTGCAAGATTTGACCTAAACAAACTAATGATAAACATTGCAAGTTATGAATCTGTAAAAATTAAAGAGTGCTATCTATTATTTTACATTTTTGTTTGTGTCAAGTATGAAAAGAAATAATTTTAAGAAGTCTTGTTCAGCTTCGGGAAATACCCTATGAATTTTGATTCCCTTGAGAGTGTCGAAATATGCGTTTTTTGCGGCATAAACGGCCGTATCTCTTTTTTTTACGTTAACTTAGAAGTTTTATTTTAACAAACCTTCAAGCGACTGTAGACCGAAATATATGGTTTTAATTTCAACTCGATAACTCCACGCGTTCCCGAAATAAGGGGTCTTGACAGACAGACGGACTGACGTAACCTAACCTAACCTAACAACAAAGTGATCTTATAATGGTTCGTGTATTACTTTTGAGGTACGGAACCCTAAAAGCGAATTATTTTGCCTTTATTACGTTACCAAGTGTTAAAATTTTATTTTTCATTCGCTCTTCACGATTTCGAGCAACAGGTGTTTGCTGCAAGTCAAGTAATAAATCCTAAAATACAAAAGCACGTTATATTACCTGAATGTAACTATGTACTAATTAGTCAACTAACACAAACCTAGAAAACATAATTAAAATATAATTAAAATTAAAAGTAAGCGAGCAATGCGAGCAAAAATGTAAAACTTTAACACTTTGGTTGCCCCAAACACATTATATTCGTATGTGTTGTTCTACGGCGTAAAAGCGGAAACCCCCTTAAAGTCTACGCCAAATGCTACGAACTACGACGTAGCATGTAGAGGCTACATTATTCGTAGCGCTACGAAATTGAGTACACGTGTTACTAAACAAAGTATTTCTAAACCAAATGTTTTGCAAAAGTAAGAAAAAAAGGTTCCACTAGCCGCACAGAGAAGATCTGACAATGAGTCTGCTGAGCTGTTTCAAGCGTATGTTGTTTAAACTTTTTGTTTTCCAACTTCATAGATCATCATATTTTGAAGTCTCTGAGTGGATAACAGTGCCTCCGCCAGGTTGGTTCACAGCAGACCACCGTATTTCGTAAATCTATCGCCGTGCGGTAGAGATGGACGGTGCGTAAAACTTCAAGCAACCCATCCGTAAAAACCCGCCTTTAACTCAAAAATGGGGTATTTACCCAGGTTAAACCCATGTTTACCACCCCGGGTTGTTTTCCAGGTTTGTTTAAAACCCAGGGCTGGCCATCACTGGCACGCGGGCGCGGGCGCGGGCGCCACCGCGTCGCCGGCGCCGCTCCGTTTATTAAATCTGCCGGAGATTAATGTGCTCCGCGTGCCGCATACAGATGTCAGTCGAATGGCGGCCATATTGACGTGTGCAGTGCTGTGTAGCTTGATGTTCTGTTCTTTTGTTTGCATTAGCCTAGTGAGAACACATGGGCACACCCCGGACACTGCATACAAATGGTCATGAAATGACATTTCTAAAAACAAATGACGGAGCAAGCAAAATCATGGCGATATCCTATACGTACGTCAACCAAACTGTAACCAATCGGTATCAACCTGTGTGACGAGGGGGTGAGGTCGCAATGTAGTGAGCGGCAAGGAGAGTCAATGCTGTATGTTAGTACTAATATGTATACTTTGACATGGGTTCGCCCTTTGACTATTTTGCCCAAACCGACATTTTCACGTGTAGATAGTTTCTAACAAGTAACTTTATGGGCTGAAACCCCCAGATTTTTCCGGGTACAATATTGTTTTATTCTTTTACAATATTAATACTTTTGCTACACATCACACAGTTGCACATCACGCGCGCCGTGTGTTTTTGTGTCTGTGCGTGCGTGTGTGTATTTATTGCTACTTCGCCATATAAATAAGGTGTTTTTGAATTTTTTTTTGTTGTTATTGCTCTATCGTAAAAACGATTATAGCTGTAAGCTATAAATATACAATTGGTATGTCCATGGCATCATCTTACCTGATGGTAAAGTGACGATGATGACTCCCCAAAGAAAAGTACTGGCTATCTTATCTAACGGAACCCTCGATGCACAAGTCTGACTTGCACTAGGCCAGTATTTTAAATTTACCCACTTGAAATTTTCAATAGGCAATGATAGTATGATCTCAAGTTAAAACTCAGCCTATCAAAAGTAATATCCAAACTTGTGTCTATGAGAAGTTAATCAAGTAACTACGTTAGGTCTTCAGGGGTTAAGCGGCTACTATTAGCGAGTTGACCAAAGTTATTATCCGAGGAGGGCGAAGGTTAAAGCTAGGCCTTTCTTTGTGGGTCGTGATCTCTTAATGATAGCGACCTTCTTTTCTCATCTTGACTCTGTGGTGTTGCTAAGCCGAGGTAATGCTTATCTATGGTAGTGTTTATCTGTTCTTTGTTTCAATACAGTGTTGAACCTTATTTTTTATAAGTAGTGAGTGCTTATAAATAAGGAATGCCTTAAAAATAATGATAATAAATATAAAATGATAATAAAACAATCAACTAGCTCATATAATAACAGATCTCCCTAAGCAAAATTCAGAGATTTTTTTTCGCATATTACTCTTTAAATCAAAACAATAATGAAATAATAACAGATTATCATTTTCTCAAATAGATTACGAGAGAATATGAAAGTGCTATTAAATGTTATTAATTAATTAGTATTTTTTTATTTTATTTTATTTATTAACCCAGCCACCCAAGTCGCATAGAGCTACGACCTACTACATAATCGCTTTTTACGTCTACTTATTATTTTTCCAATAAAAGCCTACCGTGAAACCGGAACGTGAGTAGAGCTCCTTGTGACACGAGTAACGACAAACACACAAACACGCAAATCGTTGACGCAAAACATGTGAAAGTATGAGTACACGAGCACGCCGATATTCTTAAGAATTCTCTACAACATTTCATCGTTGTTTTGTGCAAGTATTTTGTACATTCAGCACATGAAACGTGTTTAAGCCAACATAGGGAATGTTCCCAGTGACAAACTTTCTCGACTCTTCGATACAAAAATACAAATTGGATGTTTGCATATTGAAACCTGGCGTAATCGCAGAGTTGATAAATTTCGACACAATAATTTTGTCAGAGCCAATGATTTTCATATCCAAACGTTATGAGAAAGGGACTCCTTCGAGTTTTAATATTTGTTCCCCACTGCTGGGGCACGGGCCTCTTTCCAAGCTCGGCGGGAAGGTTCGGCCATACTCCACACACGGATTGGTGAAGACTGCAGGGCTAGCGCTGAATCCCACTGTCAAAAGTTTCACGACTGATATCTATTACTAGATCTAGCAACCGGATTAAAACAGGAAGCAAAGGAAGGGTCGAAATAAGTGCTTCATAAATGTCTTCATAAGGAAATAACGACACCATAACGACGCACGTTTGTTGTTAGCCATTACGCCACTGATGCATAACAATAGGGATGACGAATGCTATTGTTCTAAATTACTTTTATCATCTGTCAAAAACGACATATTGTTAGAAATACCTAGGCGTGACGTCATAGTTTGGCAGCTTCATTTATGTACTCATTTTGTGATTTTATTGAGTTAAAAATCGAAGACTTGATGAAAAACAAAACGAGTAAGGTTTTCCGAAGTTTAAGTAGGAGGACTATTGAGTGATCAAGAGTTCATAATTTATTTTTGATGCTGTCGTCATCCCTATTTGATCATAATTTGGTTGTAGGCTTTCTGAGTTTTGTTTTTATTTAGCTTATCCGCAGGAAGCGTACTACTTCCTTATTATACATACGGGCAGCGATGAAGTGGAACTCCAAGGCTGCGTTCTGTGTTTCCCGACTCTCACAATTTGGGGATCTTCAAGGCGAGAGTGAATAGGCATTAAGTATTTGAGTTTGGGTGTACCATCCTCGACTACATCGTCATTTTCCATCAGGAGAAATGCAGTCAAACGCAATCAAATTTTCAATTTAAAAAAAAAACGAGACCTACAGTACTCGCATATGATGTGTAACATGTGACAAAATACTTATGAAATTAATTAATTATCGGGTCGTACATTCACGGGCCGACCCTTCGAATAGTAGTATGTCATCTTTGCCTTTGCCATCACACTAGGCGGCATGGCTATGACAACCTTAGTTTTTGAGAATTAAAAAACGTTCGTATTTCCTGTTACACATTTCCGTCCCATTTCACGAAATCACTCCCACAAATTGCAGGAAAGCGAGAGCAAAGATGTTACACATCAAAAATTGTATGTACATCGTAGTCGCAACGCACATATGAGTATATATGCAATTGCGGACACTAATGGACTAAAACACTTTAGTTGCGTTTTCTCGAATAAAAGCAAAAGCGAGATCCGTCGTTTTACTTACCCTATTCTAAAAGTGTAAGACGCCATATAATTTATGATATTAGAAAAAGTACATTATTACATATCTCATCAGTATATAATTCAGGAGCTACTTTATTTTTGTGAATACTTATGGCACGAGTTTTTGACAAACTGCCGCCGCACAGCGCACGCGATTTGGCAGAAGGCTGCACATTTAGGATAATCACCACGAAGTCGTGGGTAGTGTAATGAATGGTGTAAGAATTTATTTTACTCTGTGGCATGTCTCTGTTGTGATGAATGGGTGTGGTTGTAATGACGCTATTTGGCACGCAGGACGGTTGGTGTACCTTAGTTCTAATGTATAACTTTGTTTGTAGTTTATGATTAGGCGTGGTCATGGTAGCAAAATAGAGTAATTCATATAGAAAATTAATAGGTTAGTTCAGGTGCAAAGGTTACCCTTACAGTTTAATATTAATTACAGTTTTCAGGGACCCGTACCACCACACCTTAAAAATGGTACCCATTATTTTTTTATTAAAAATTTTAACGCGTTTGGCTGCGCCTCACCTTTGGTAAGTCCCGATGCAGCCAAGGATGTACTTTAAACAAAAGAAATCAACGCGAGCGACACAAATTATTTTTTTTGTTAGTGCGACGACTCACACTTGGCCAGTTTTAATTATCTGTTCTTTTACTTTACGGATAGCTCTAGAAAACCACCAAGTTTTACTTTTGTATGTAGCAGCATTTTACATATCGCAAAGAACACACTTTTTTTTGAGGAGCCCCTTAATTTGTAATTTTAATTATATGCTAGTAATAATTCCTCGATAATGACACAGCCGGATACCTATCACGCTACAAAATATACAACCCCGTCACGGGACCCTAATTACATATTACGGAATTCTAAAAACACTAATATCTAGCGCTTACAAGGACAACTTGGTAATATTATGGAAACATACAAAACTTAAGCATCGTTACTGCTGTACTCCTGCTGTACAAACGATTATCGCACTTATGGTGTAGATTGGTACCTATACACTTTTGCATCTCAATGTGCATATGAAAAGCTCTTCACAAGTCGACCACTCCAGTTGTTAAGTATAATAGCCAAGTTCACAAAGAAAAATATGAAAAATAATGAGTTCAGCTAAGGGTCGAAAACTTAATGCACATCTGTGCATAAAATATCTATTTAGAACATTCCAAATGTTACCAAGCGTGCAGAGAAGCAATAATCTATGTATTAAAAAAACATGAAATCTAATCTGAGTCTGTCCAACCGTTATATCCAACAGATTCGCTTATTTTATTTTTATGGATGCACAGATTTGTCGTTAAGCATTAGAAAACCCCGCGCCCCTTAAAGGCAAAAGCTATTTGAATATTTAAAACTAGCTTTTGCCAACGGCTTCGCTCGCGCGAACATAGTTTCTATAACTGTCTTAGAACAAAGTAGCCTATATGTCAATCCAGGTCCTAATCTGTCTATCTGTTGTGGCGTGAAAGAGTAACAAATACCCATACTTACATCCATACATACAAACTTTCGCGTTAATGATATTACTAAGGATAATGATGATTAATTGACTCACGGCCACTTTTATTTATTCACTTGCCTAAACTAGGATATTCTAGAATCACTTATAAATCCTTGGCATATCTATGTCTACATCGAACTGTCAAAAAGATCGTATTTCATGGCACAAAGTTTATAATGAAATGCAGCGCCGCCCGCCGTAGCAACGGCGACTTGTCACCTCAACACACTACACAAGTAGAAAACTTGCACCAACACACTTTATTTCGCTTCGGCGAGTTGCATTACAACTTTCCAAGTTGAAATAGCAACGTCGGTTTTCATGTTCTACTTTTCAACAAGGTTGGATACTAAAATGGCTAAGAAATATATAGTATGCTTTGAGCGAGCTCCGCGTGGCACATGGCTACTGTTATTTTTGTAAATTTAAAAATCTAGCTCATTTTATGATACAAAAAAAGCAGTGAAAAATTAACTGCCTCGGTGGCGTAGTGGTAAATCGATTCGCTTCACATCAGAAAATCGCGGATTCGATTACCAGCGAGTTCTAACTTTGTAAGACTTGATTTGGGTAGTAGAGCATTTTCTAAGCCCACCTGGCTAGCTACCACCAACTTATGTAAGTTTTGCCGCTAAACATCAATGTTAACCTCATTGTTGTGTTCCAGCATGAAGATAAGATAGCCAGTTTCCCATTGCGTAAGGGAATCTTGTTAAGCTCGCTTTCATTGTCACTTACCATCAGGTGAGATGATGCCAAAGGCTTATCAATCATGGATAAAAAAAAGATATAATGATAGTGGTAGGCTTATGCACGGTCTGACCACTGCTGGCTCACCTGCCGCCAAACAGCGTGCTGACCGCTGTGCTTCCCGACGGGTGGGAGTGAAACAGCCAGCACGATAACCAGTATACGAGGCTATTCACCTTAGCCCCCAGGAATCGGGAGAGCATTGATAGATAACATGCCCAGTGTAGCAGATTTTTACAGGCCTACGATGTTTTTGACTGACTCAGTAGATTGAAATTCAGACAAACTAACATACACAGATATTAGTTTCTGGAGGGTGTTTAAAAAAATTCAATATCTTTAATTTATAAATAGGTATACAAATAAGAACTAAACTACGGTTGCGTGGAGCGTGCTCCCCGCAACCGGATCACAATCCGCACAGAAATCACATCATCATACATACAAATAAAACTTACAGTCGAATGGAAACCCTCCTCCTTTTTAAACACGTTTATAATAATGATCGATAATAAAAAAAAACGGACAAGTGCGAGTCGGACTCGCCCACCGAGGGTTCCATACAAATTTGTAGGTACATATTATAAATCACAACAACGGTGCAAACTGTCATGTGTACTACCTACATACACGAAAATTATTAGATACCTACCTATACATATAAAAAAGGAAAAAAATTTTTAATTCTTCGTCATAAATCGAAAACTATACATCATAAAAATAATTAAAAATCTGTTAAAGCTGGTGCCAATGAAGCCCTTTCATACGATACCCCACATGACACGGTCAACTTAATTTAAAATTTGAACCCACGTTCCTTGCAAAATCGATTACGTACTTTAAATAAAGACTATATTTTTTATGATTTAATTAAAAATGTACAGTTTTTCAATTTTTCCCTATACTTGTAGTATAAGACGGTATTACTTGCCAAATTTCATAGTTCTAGGTCAACGGAAAATACCCTATGAATTTTGATTTCTTGAGAGTGTAGGTTTTTGCGGTATAAATGGCCGTATCTTTTATTTGTACCTTGAATTAAAAGTTTATTTTTTTCCCAGCTTCAAGGGACTGTAGACCAAAGTATATGGTTTTAATTTTAACTCGATACCTCCACGCGTTCCCGATTTATAAGGTCTTGACAGATTGACGGACGGACAGTCAGACGGACAACAAAGTGATCCTATAAGTATAAGGGTTCTGTTTTTTCCTTTTGAGGTACGGAACCCTAAAAATTAAAGAAACGAATACGTGTCTATTCTGGCAAAAGCAAATGTTTTCGTTTATCGTCATTCAATATATTTCCCTGGTTAAAAGAATGTGATACCAAGTAGGTTACCTGCGTAACCAAACTCCTGAAAACGAAAATACGCAGCTCTCTAAAACAGGCTGTGAAATTTAATGTGAATTCGAAATCGCTTCGGCAAACCATAAAATGTAAAGTAAACATAAGCTTTCAACGTAGTCCTTGCGAAAGCTTGCAACACTACGGTATACATAAGGATGTGCCTCCACTGGGAAAGCTATGCTATTTTTAAAATAAAACTAGGTCCTGCCCGCGGTTTCGCCCGCGTGGCAATTGTTTTTATGACAGTCTTCGAGGGTGAGTGGTGCGCGAGCGACAAGCAAAATTTCATAAGATTTGTCGAGGTGATGAAGCATGAAAAGGTAAAAAACGAACAAAAAACACATTTTCACATTTACATATAATGTTAGTAAGCATTATTAAAAAAAAAGGTTTTTGTAATAATGCGATTTTGTAATAAATCAGGACTGTACTGCACCGCTACGATTCTCTTTAAAAAACTATCGTTGCACTTTTTTCTAATCTATCCTACCCGGTAACGCTGCCACGGTAATGCTTGACAGATTATGCTAGCTTTACCTGTCAAGCATTACTAAGGATTATGGAACCAAAGTCACACAAGTTTTCATAGAAGAGTAACACCACAATCAAAAATTTAGGTTTACTTCTATTAAGACCTAGCTAAAGAGCTACTCGTAAAGCAACATAGCATAGTACAAAGTGGTTAGTGGAACACTGACCTTACGGGAGCACTTACTGTATACAAGGTGTAAATATTTGAGGACTCGTCACAACGCTCACCTGGAACAAGAGAGAAGCGTTCTGCTGTAGTTATATCAGACGATTCTGCCAGCTGGCACTAATCATAGTGCTAAGCCTGTTCCAAGGCTTTCTATTGCTTTGCTCAGGCCGAAATACTCATTAATTTAACAGTTCACAACTAAGTTTACTTACTGGGCTAAAATTGTGAGATTCTCTGCAGGTAAAGTCTATTGTCTAAGCTTAAATAATTTTAATAAAATTACAGTTTCTTCTTCTTCTTTTCGAGTCGACGGCAAACTCAGATAGTCCCATCCCAAAACAGAGGCACGCAAATTGCCTTGTCAGTGGCCTGCATCAAGTCCTCCCGCGTGCAGGTGACACGGCAAGAAGGACACGTAATGAGGTGGTCCATCGTTAGAGGGACCGCACCACACCTACACTCCAGGTTCATATCTCCAATGACTCCCCACCTGAAAAAGTTTCTTTACTTCGGCCAACCTGAGGCCGGAGTCTGTTAAGAGATTTCTAGGTCAACCATGGCAACTTATATCCAGCTGAGGGATTCTCGGAGATCGGAACGTAGGGACGAGTAACAGAGACAGTGTGTATTTTTTTTTTTTCCGAACTGGAATAATCACACTAATATTAAAACGGCGAAAGTTTGTGGTTGTGTATGTTTGTTACTTCTTCACGCAAATCTACTGAACGGATCTGGCTGAAATTTGGTAGGTAGACAGACCAGGACCTGAACTAACACATGGGCTACTTTTTTCACGCTCGCGCACTGCGCACCCTCGATAAGTCATAGAAACGTTGTCCACGCGGGTGAAGCCGCGGGAAACAGCTAGTAAATTATATTATTTTAAACTAATAGATCTTTCCGGGTCACATGTTTTTTTCTGTACTAAAAATAAACGCCATGGAAGCTAAATATTTGCAATGTAAAACGGTTAATGAACAAATCGCCCACAATTCAAAGAGACCTTAGAACAAATCGTCACGCAGAAGTGAGCTAGCCACCTTCACTTACTTAACAAAATGAACTGGCGAGCCCAGCTGTGGCCCAACTAATTAGCAACACCCATTAAGCAGAATGGTAATTTGGCCACTAAGCCAATAGCACCAAACGCGCTGCACTCGGCCCTCCGTGAATTTTAAATAACTTTAATGGTACCTCTAAGCGCCAACACAAACAAAATATTTGCGAAAACTTTCAACCCTATTACCATGCATTAATTTTATTGTTTGGTAAGGCTGTGTCCGGTTCACGTCGTTAAAGATAAGCAACGATTGGGTAGAGGACTGCCTAAATAATAAAATAAGAAATACAATTCACTGAATAGCCCTTTTTTTATCCACAATTGATAAGCACTTGGCATCATCTCACCTGATGGTAAGTGACGATGATGCCGAAGATGGAAGCGGGCTTACCAAGATTCCCCAATGCAATGAAGATCTGGCTATCTTATCTTCAAGCCGGCACACATCAATGATGTTAACACAGATTTTTGGCGATAAGACTTAGAGAGCATACCTAAAGTGAAGTTAACTAATTGATTGTGTTTCAATAAATCTACGATTGTACAAGTTCATTGTTGTCTCTTTACTCGACTTACCCAACTAGGCCCACACGATGTCTGATGAAGGAACTCTACCTGAACCTGATCTGACATCATGGTGATAGCTAGCCAGGCGGGCTATGAAAATGCCCTACCACCAACTAAACCGAGTCTTACAAAGTGGACCCCGCCGGGAATCGAACCTGCGACCTTCTTGTGTGAAGCGAATGGATTAACCAATACACCACGGAGTCATTTGGATTCCCATTTGTCATTTGTCATTGTCTCTTCAAATATTGTTGTACTCAAACTGGGTCCATTAAGTACTTTTATTCTCTCTAACACCTGTAAAAACTCATGGATGCAATAAATAATTGAGTATCGAGTATTGATGCGGTTAAATATGTTTCACTATTTAAACCTATTAATTAAAGGTATACTGCATCGTAATTGCTTTTTATGGAAAACCTTGTTGCCTTCCAAATCGTTGCCTTACGTGGAATACCTACGTCCCGCCTAAAAGCGCTAAGTTGCCAGGGGGCATGACACCATTAGCTCGTACAAATTGTGTATTACTAAAGATACACAGAGAGTTGTGGATATATCTATTCTGTCGGAATATCGTATTAGTTGAGCTTCAGCTTTGTTTCTTAAGCCTCCGTTTATTTCATTGCTAATTCTGCAAACTGGAATTTCAGTTTAACGCGCAAACTAACGACTCAAAGGTTGACAAATCACACTTTGTCAAGAGATGTTTTAAGATATTTTATACAAAATATAGTTTTAATACCTAGAATTGCTTATATAGACCAATATGAAGAGGAAGACCTAGAATTGCTTACGTAGACCAAGTTAGTAAGAAAGCTAAGGTGGAAACGTATAGAGAAATGAAGGAGATAGTGTAGGAGAGAGAGACCTGGAAAGAGCTACACCGACAAGAGCACGACTCTTACATTGTGATGATGATGAGTTTTAATACTTGGAAACGCTAAACACATTAAAAAACCGACTCCCATCGCAATACCTTAGTACAATTTTCTATTAATATTTTTGGTTCTTTTAATTTTTAAAAAAATTACTATACCGAATTATGATAAAATTTATGTGGGACCAACTCGTGAGCATACCCTATCAAATAAAAATAGAATCATGAAAACCGGTTGACAATTAGCGAAGATATCGCGTAACAGACACACAAAAAAAACATACCCTCGAATTGAGAAACTCCTACTTTTTGAGAGTCGGTTGAAAAGAGGTCACTTATAGTGTAGAACAGAAACGAAGGCAAGTGTGTGCTACGTATACTTATCTTCATAGTTGTTATAAACGAATTTAGTTTTAGGCGACATTTTGTGAAAAATTCTCACGACAATGACAATAGGAATGACGACAGTATTAGAAATAAATTATGAACTCTTGATCACTAAATTGCCCTCCTAATTTAACTTCGGAAAACCGTACTCGTTTTATTTTCCATCAAGTCTTCGATTTTTAATTCACCAAAATCACAAAATGAGTACATAAATGGCGCTGCAAAACTATGACGTCACGCCTAGGTATTTCAAACATTCTTAGAACAAAATGTCGTTTTTGACAAATGATAAAAAGTTAATCAGATGACTAGCATTCGTCATCCCTATTGTGTTCGACTAGTGTTTTAGAGAAGTGCTACGGATTACAAGAAATTAAAAGAAATACCCTCTAACAACTGTTATTAACAAAAATCTGTAAAGGAACATAATTTTCATTGTCTATGCACGAAAGAAGTGACAACTTAAAGGGCTTAAAATTAATTAACCCAAAGATGTTAAAATATTCTTTAAAAATTCGGTTACGTTAACAGGTAAGTGTCGCGAGTTCAGTGGTTTTTTCCCATCTCCAACCGTACTTACACTTAGATCATCCATCATTCAAAGACATCCATTGCTGGACAGAGGCCTCTCCCAAGAATTTCCAAAACGACCGATCCTGCGCTGCCCGCATCCAGCGGCTTACCGCGAACTTCACCAGATCGTCAGGCCACCGAGTGGGAGGTCTGCCTACGCTACGTCTTAAGGTACGCGGTCGCCTATCTAGAATTTTAGTGCCTGACTAAGGTATCGTAATTTAAATAGCCAGTCCTCCATTGCGTTGGGGAATCTTGATAAGCCTGTTTCCATCTTCGGCATCATCGTCACTTACCATCAGGTGAGATGATGCTAAGGGCTTACCAATTGTGAACAAAAAAACGATCAATGTGTGTTGCCATACGGAACTGAGACAGTCGCTCAGTATAGGCCTCATAAGAATCCTCAATAGAGCGAGCTATGCTCAGAGTTTGCCTACGCCATCTAATCAAAAAAGAGAGGATCCGTAGTAACGGTAACGGACATAGCTCACAGAATCGCTAAACTTAAGTGCCTGTGGGCGGGGCACATAGCTCGTATAACAGAGGGCATTAGGGCAGTAAACACGATATGTATTTATTTAGGACACCTTCTAACTTATTCATACTCTGATAAGGTTATTCACTCCATCAAACCTAACTAGTCTCGAACAAGAATCTGTCCACCGTCGGACGAACTTAGTTGGAAGTTCTCGACATCATCATAAAGGAGCTACCTGCAGTGGACAGAAACACAAAGCACAGAGTACGAGTACAGAAGGTCCACACTGTATCTGACTGAAAACGGCCGGGCACATGTATACACCTACTGTCACCGTAGCGCGTAATTCTGTTAGATTGTAATAGACAATAAGTTTTTTGACTATTCAAAGTTTGTGAAAACACCTATACAAATAAATATTTTTATACCATTGCCCCTCTAAAAAGCTTATTTTATTCACTGAAAACAGTGAATAAAAAGCTCTTTCAATCACTATTTTGGTGTTTGAATTTAGAACACACCAATATATTCGACCTCCATCTCAGTGCTATATACTCGTAAACTACTTGCACAAAAAATACTCGATACAAACTCCTACATAATCCAAAGAATATTTGACATACAAACTCCTTGTGCAAATAATTCCTCGAGATTTGATTGTTCGATATTTTCGAAAAGGAGTTTAGCATCAGAATAAAAACTGTTTTGTGTTCTTTACTGTCATTTTTCATTAGTAAATTGGCGCTATTTTGAACACTTTAAGTTGTACGAACATACTTTTCTAAAAACCTAAAAACTTTTAGGTATGTACAAGCTTGCGATATACATATGCGTGCAAAATTTCAGCTTAATCGGAAACCGGCAAGTGGGTCAAATTTAACTTGCAAGATTTTACCCGAACAAACATACATACATTGCAAGTTAATTAAAAGCTTGTAACAAAGAAAATTACTCTTTATTTTAGTAATTGTTTCAATTTTAATGAATGTTTTAACTAATTTAACATTACTTTTTTTTCATTAAATGTCCATTTTCGCTTATATGTTTCTTTTTCTCGAAGTCGTGGTATAAAGTATAGTATGCAACTCTTGAATAAAACGGATTTATATCGAAGGCCATGAATCACTCGCATCGCTCAGGATTCTAATACTTGAATCGCGAGCGTAGCACGGTCAGGATTCAGTCATTAGAACCCTTCACTTACTCGTGATTCATCTATGGCCCTCGCATTAAATCCGTCGTTTATTCACTAGTTGCATAGTATACTATTGATTTTGTATAATTAGGGCTAGTGATGAAACTGTTAGGCTAGGTTACAACAGAATACTAACTGATCTCACCGCACAGTGTCCGTGTCGTAGACAGTGACCATGTCGTCGGTGCCTCCATCACGCGATCTCAAGGTTTTAATCGTCATTTGGTGACAATACTATTTTTTATTTTTGGCTAAACTTTGAAGCGGACCCTCTGTCCCTATGTACCTGCAGGAGGTGGAAAGTTCCGGAACGCGTCCCCGGACGGCTGTGGAGTTCCCTGAGAACGGTAAGTAAGTGTTGCTGTTGTATAATGCAGTATGTATGTGTACAGGTACTTTGTTAGTGTTGCTCTACGCCTCGAAATTTCCTATTGGTCTGTCTTCGCCCAAGGTTTGCCAAAGGAACAAACAATATTAACTTTACATAAAAACATTGATTTTCATACTACGTCATTTTTATTAATACTATTATATTTTTTCCTAGAATAATTTTCTTCCAACAATAAAGATCATATTCAAACATTACAGGCAATATATAAAAATGTAATATTTGGCTCCGGTGGGGGCCCCTAATACCGTAAAAGGGTTTCTATGTCATCAGTTTTATTAATGGGTGCGACCTTTTTTAATGAAATTTATTACAACTAAATCATGTCATAAAAATATCATGGGATTATTGTGTACATGACAATTGGTTACACCACCCTACACCCTCTTTGACGGCGCGAAATTTGTGACCACCCTCTAGAGCATCTATTGTATAAAATTGTATTTATCTGTTGTGTGTTGGTTAGAGAATATATTTTATTCTAACTTACAGCATTGATGTGTTCCGGATTGAAGATAAGATAGCCAGTTCTCCATTGCTTTGGGGAATCTTGGTAAGCACGTTTTCATTTTCGGCATCATCGTCACTTACCATCAGGTGAAATGATGCTAAGAGCTTACCGGTTGTGGATCAAAAAACCCTTCTGGCGCGCGAGCTAACCCCTAAGACCCCCTTAACGCGCGAGACAAAATTCCGAGCTACAACACCACTTACAGCTTTTGAACTATTGTATTTTTAAGCTATTGTATAGCTTTTATCGTGGCCTTTGAGGGGACCGAATCAAGGAATTTCGTAACGAAAATAAAACCAAACACCCCAAAAAAAAATGAGTTCTATAAAACTTTCAGTGCCATCATGATAACGATGACGATGATGATTAGATAAACATCCCGCGCCCCAAGGACTATATGGTACTGGTAAATACTGCATAAATAAAAAATAAATAAATATTTTTAATTGCATAAGTTGATAAAAAATGCTATGCAATAGCTTTACCGCGGCAGTCCCCGAGTGCCACATGTCTTTTTTTATATTTAAGGTGAGATGATGCCAAGGGCTTATCATTTATGCATAAACAAACAATAAAGGATTGTTGTTTTGTGCTTGGTCGATGAGTATATGGTTTTATCTATCTATTTGTCTGTCTGTCTTAACTTCTGATGGGTTAAGATGAAATTAATATAATTAAATAATTATAAACGCGAAAGTTTGTATGTTTGTTAATCTTTCACGCCACAACAGATAAACGGATCTGGATGAAATTTGGCAGGTAGAGAGATTAACATATAGGCTACTGTTTACCACGCCTCTCTGAAGCCAGTCATAGAAAGTATGTTCACGCGAGCGAAGCCGCTAGAAAAAGCTAGTAGTGTATATTATCTTGCCTTTAAAAGTTATGACGTTATGACGCTGTGACACAGAGCGAATGCCCCACCGCTGCCATTGTGTCGTAGAATCAATGAAATAACAATAGTCAGATATTAGTGATTGTATTTCAAAACAAAATTGGTAGTTGGCCCCAATCCCAAATTCGTCGTTGATCATTCAAATATAACATTTAGAATTGGTAACGTGTAACCAAATATAAAGCTTTCGTAAATACTAAACTTAGTCAAATTCAAATAAAGGGAATCTGAATTAATACTAGGATATATCACAAAATGTGTAACTATTAAAAATGTTTCCAAACATTTTAAAGCCTTAAGTCTTGGAACTTATATTAGTATTTTTATTAAGATTATAATCGGTCAAATTTGAGTTTAAACAAAGAATCAACTTTATAATCCATCAAAAGTTTTACAACCAAGACAGTAAAACTTGGGCCACTCTTAGAAGAAAGATGACCACAGTTTCTCAAGTGCCTGACTTTTTAGATAAAACCTAGTTTCTAACTGTAGTTGGGGAACGAGCAAAAAGTTGTCGCTATCGCATCGCAACTCCAGCTGCCAGTATCTTGAGAATTTAGAAAAAAAAGACACCTACGCAAAAAGACTGCATTCTGAGATGGATGGCTGCAAAAAACGTCGATATGTGAAAGCCTTGTTTGTGGTTTCTTACTGTGGCTTCGGAGTTACTGTCTCAGGGTAGTTTTATAACTTTTTTTGAACTTCTAAGTGCGGTTTTTAGACATTTTCCATTTCCTTTCAAATAAAGTTTGGTTTAACAAGTCCCAGCTAGTTGCGTCAGTACCTTTAAGTGTTTTTACTAGGTTTTGTACTAGTTCCGGCAATAATTTAAACGTGAAAAAGAGCTACGTTATCTTGGGCTAAACATTAAACGAGCAATAGTGTTGAAATTAGATTTAAACTGACGAAGCCATGTTTTAAACTACAACAGTTTATAAACAACTTACTAACAAAATGGACGGTCTGAATAAATTAAGATTAATCTTATAAATAACAAAGTCTTATAAATGTTAAAATGTGTTTATTTGTTATCTCTTCACGCTTCAAGTTCTCAACCAACCTTAGCTAAATTAAGTATACACGTAGCCCGTATCATGGAGGAGATATGCTACATTGTATCCAGTGAAAATGGCATGGTCCTATATAATTCACGAGGGAACTAAAAAAAGACTCTTTTTCGGTTGATTTCTTTAACATCGCATCGGAGTACCGGATTGTTGTGATTTTTTCCACAGACATGGTTAAAGGGGTGGGATTTGACAAAGACAACTAATTAGCATAGTCCGACATAGTTACCGAGGGATCTGAGGAAAACTTATTTCCAAGTCGTAGAGAAATAATATCCAAAATTAAATGAAAGCTTATAAAATTTGATACTACTCTTATTGTATACGTGTATCAATTCGATCAAATCGATTCGTAATATAAACACGAAAGTTTGTAATAATGTATGGATGTATGTTTGTTAGTCTTTCACGCAAAAACTCCTGAACGGATCTGGCCGAAATTTGGTAGGTAGACAGATTAAGACCTGGATTAACACATAGGCTACTTTTGTCCACTCCCTAAGCACACTTAACACGTTTCTGAAGAAACCGCTTAGATCCCTGCTCACGCACACAAAGGGGTGCTCTTTGGGCCATTGGTTTACTTGACTAAACGAGTAAAATCTTTTTCTACCTCAGTTACCTGTCTAAACAATTCTGATTTCCCCAAAAAAGCCAACAAATCTTCGACGAGCGCAATTTCCTACGGCGTCACAATGACAGTGGTACTCGCCGGGCGACAGGTCACGCGCCGCGTCACACACAACTCGATTCGTGTGGGGGTGTGTCGTCGCGATCAGAAATTGTCATAGCGAAAAGTGCTAACGATGGCTTAGCCAGGAGTTTTTATTTATTGCTCTTACGCTTTCTTTGCAATTTGTTATAGGATTCCGTACCCAAATGGTGTCAACAACGGGATCATATTACTAAGCATGCGCCGGCGCCGCCTGAGAGTTTATCACGGTGAATCGCTTGTCCAAATCGCAGTTGTCCAGGTTGTTTTTAGGAACATTTATTATTAAGAAAATGTTTTAAACACACTGTTTGTCCAGGTTGTTTTTAGGAACATTTATATTTAAGGCAATGTTATAAACTCACTGCTTGTCCGGGTTGTTTTTAGGAACATTTATATTTAAGGCAATTTTTTAAACACACTGCCATCTTACGCGTTATTTTACCATGCGGAGCATAGTCGTAGAGCTGATGATGAGAAATTCATAAAATAGTGATAAAGTTACGTTACTAAATTTATTAGCTATATTAAAGTAGATACAAGGTTACTAGAGACAGTGTTGCATACGTTAATATGAGCTAAGAATAAGACAGGGACAACATCAAACGTAATGACTTTGTGAATTTCATCATTTTTCTTAAGAGATTTAATGTCCAAAATCAGCAACATAAAGTTTTTGTTTACATACGAGGTCAAGAGATTAAGAGATTTAAACGTTATTTTACCAACACCATTCTAACCCCAGCTCAAAGTTTGTAGAGTATGCTAATCTCCTAGGGGTAGAAATAAACCAGCAGTGGGGACGCTATGAATTGATAAAACTAATTTCTAGAGGGCACCGAGAGACAAGGAATCTTAAAACCTACAACTATGATAGCTACTATGGTACCTTCAATCAACAGATATCATCGAGAGTAACAGAAAAAATATATTTTTACTCAGTTCGGGATCCCTAGGGCGCCTATGATTCAAATTTAGCCTGTTCCTTTTACTTAACTTGCAATGTATAATTGTTTGTTCGGGTGAAATCTTGCGACTCAATTTGAAGCAGATATTTTCAACCGATTGAGCTGAAATTTGTATACACGTTCAGTTTGGATGACAATGCATGGTTAACTGTGTAACGTCAATCTAATTCCAACATGGCGGCGCACCCAAGATGGCGGACTAGTTATTTTTAATGCTCTCCTACAATGTAGGTATCAAATAAAAGGTTTTGCTGAGAAGATGACGAAATAATTGAAAATTTTCAAATAAAAGCTTGTACCTAAAAGCATTAGTCTTTCGAAAATAATTTATTTGTCGTTTTACTTAAGGGTTTGTACTATAGTCTCACCCAGTTCGACGCTTGTGTGTATAAACTGTTTGTACTATAGTCTCACCCAGTTCGACGCTTGGGTGTATAAACTGTTTGTACTATAGTCTCACCCAGTTCGACGCTTGGGTGTATAAACTGTTTGTACTATAGTCTCACCCAGTTCGACGCTTGTGTGTATAAACTGTTTGTACTATAGTCTCACCCAGTTCGACGCTTGTGTGTATAAACTGTTTGTACTATAGTCTCACCCAGTTCGACGCTTGTGTGTATAAACTGATTGTACTATAGTCTCACCCAGTTCGACGCATGTGTGTATAAACTGTTTGTACTATAGTCTTACCCAGTTCGACGCTTGGGTGTATAAACTGTTTGTACTATAGTCTCACCCAGTTCGACGCTTGTGTGTATAAACTGTTTGTACTATAGTCTCACCCAGTTCGACGCTTGGGTGTATAAACTGTTTGTACTATAGTCTCACCCAGTTCGACGCTTGTGTGTATAAACTGATTGTACTATAGTCTCACCCAGTTCGACGCATGTGTGTATAAACTGTTTGTACTATAGTCTTACCCAGTTCGACGCTTGTGTGTATAAACTGTTTGTACTATAGTCTCACCCAGTTCGACGCTTGTGTGTATAAACTGTTTGTACTATAGTCTCACCCAGTTCGACGCTTGTGTGTATAAACTGTTTGTACTATAGTCTCACCCAGTTCGACGCATGTGTGTATAAACTGTTTGTACTATAGTCTTACCCAGTTCGACGCTTGTGTGTATAAACTGTTTGTACTATAGTCTCACCCAGTTCGACGCTTGTGTGTATAAACTGTTTGTACTATAGTCTCACCCAGTTCGACGCTTGTGTGTATAAACTGATTGTACTATAGTCTCACCCAGTTCGACGCATGTGTGTATAAACTGTTTGTACTATAGTCTTACCCAGTTCGACGCTTGTGTGTATAAACTGTTTGTACTATAGTCTCACCCAGTTCGACGCTTGTGTGTATAAACTGTTTGTACTATAGTCTCACCCAGTTCGACGCATGTGTGTATAAACGGTTTGTACTATAGTCTTACCCAGTTCGACGCTTGTGTGTATAAACTGTTTGTACTATAGTCTCACCCAGTTCGACGCTTGTGTGTATAAACTGTTTGTACTATAGTCTCACCCAGTTCGACGCTTGTGTGTATAAACTGTTTGTACTATAGTTCGACGCTTGTGTAAATAAACTGTTTGTACTATAGTCTCACCCAGTTCGACGCTTGTGTAAATAAACTGTTTGTACTATAGTCTCACCCAGTTCGACGCTTGTGTAAATAAACTGTTTGTACTATAGTTTCACCCAGTTCGACGCTTGTGTAAATAAACTGTTTGTACTATAGTCTCACCCAGTTCGATGCTTGTGTGTATAAACTGTTTGTACTATAGTTCGACGCTTGTGTAAATAAACTGTTTGTACTATAGTCTCACCCAGTTCGATGCTTGTGTGTATAAACTGTTTGTACTATAGTTCGACGCTTGTGTAAATAAACTGTTTGTACTATAGTCTCACCCAGTTCGACGCTTGTGTAAATAAACTGTTTGTACTATAGTCTCACCCAGTTCGATGCTTGTGTGTATAAACTGTTTGTACTATAGTCCACCCAGTTCGACGCTTGTGTGTATAAACTGTTTGTACTATAGTCTCACCCAGTTCGACGCTTGTGTGTATAAACTGTTTTTACGATAGAGCAAAACCAAAAAAGCACTTTAAAAACAGACTTTTGTCCAAACTTTGAAGGGATGTACCTTTTAAACTGTAGGTAGTGGGTTAAAATTTATTAGAATATGGTGGATTTACTACCAAATAATGGAAATTTCAAAAGTAAAAAAAATATAGGTTTTCCATGGGGACACAAGGACGTAAGACAGACCGACGGCCGGAAAGCGAAGAGTAAGTAATACAAAAAAAAGAGTTAGAATAAAATTTTCGTACGGTTAAGCAAAGAAACAACACAAAACTCTTTAAACACCGTAGTATAAACACAAGAGTGGCCGAGAATTTCTAAAGCTCTCATGCGGCGGTTCACAGCTCGTTTTCTTACTTAATTAGTTTGTGCGAACTCGTAAAACGGGTGCACTGCAGTCCGTCATTTTACCACAGAGAAAGACATCATTATCTCTGGTTTTACCAAGGAAGCGCTCCGGTAGAATTAATTCTAAAAGATAGCTCGGAAACAGAGCGCAGCGGTTCTGCAGAAATAAAAAACTGGCTAATTGCTAGTCGTAGTAGCTCGTAGAATAGATGGCCATTGGGTCCATAAAGTTCCCAAGTAGCGACCGCGCACTCGGATGAATAAGCTTGCGGAAATCGCTGGAAGTCACTGGATGCCGGCACTCGGGCAGCGCAGAACCAGTCACTGTGGGAATTCTTGGGGCACGTCTGTTTAGCAATGGACATCTTTCGGCTGGTGTGACATGTGATATGAGTTTAGGAGCTACGAAGGAAAATATGAATATTCATAAACACATACATACATATACTACAGCAAAAGGCGGGCGAATTATATTATTTACTTATAACTGAGAATCACCACTTTATCATTGGTAAGTGTTTTTTACTATTGGTAAGCCCTTGGTATCATCAGAGATAATACACATGTCTTGTATTTGCGGTATTTCTTCTGATGTGGTATCATATCACTTGATGGTAACTAATGCTGATGCTGAAGATGGAAGCTGGTTTATCACGAATCCCTAATGCAATGGGAAACTGGCTATATTATCTCCATGCCGGAAAACATAATGTTAACATTGATATTTGGTGAGAAGACCTAAATGCGACGGTGGTAACAAGCCAGGTGGGCTTATAAATACTATCCCACAAACTGCACCAGATTCTACAATGTTGTGAAAATATTTTTCAATCTCAATTCTCAATCTTCAATTCAATTTGTCTCAATTCGACTGTATTTTGGTATGTGTGTTACGCCATATCTTCGCCAAACGATTTTAATTTTTTTATCTATAAATTTCGTCTTCGGGGATATCCCATATTAATTGCATTATAATCGATTCAGTATTTTTAAGCAAATTAGGTAACATTAAGAAAAACATAGAAAAATTATGATAGTTGCGACGTTTTTACCGTTGACAAATATTGAAAGACAGTTTCATACCGTGGAACCAAACATTGCACAAAATAATTAAATTCAACAAAAAGAATTTACACGAATAAATGTATAATATTAATAGTATATTTCCAAACAGCATTAAGGAATGCAAAGTGGCGGACTAATAAAAACATTAAAACAAACATGGCGTCCGTTGCAGAAAGCCGTACTTGCGTAGTAAACTCGTAAGTACTGCAATAATTATGCTAATTGTTGGGAATTCCTTAGACGGGGGACGGTTACGGTGTTTATTCAATTATTTCACGACGACGTGGAGTTATGGTGGTCGCGCAAGTTTTGGCTGCTCGCCATTCTTGCGATATTGCACTTGTAGCCGTTTAAGCAGGGACTACTAATGCAATGCGGGCCATAGAAAAAAATATTAACATATTAAAATAAATGGATTTAGTCAGTATTCTGTAAATATTTATCTATTAATGAATTATCTTATGACAAATTGAAAGCGACTTGACGTGATTTTATAGAACATAGGTATTGATGGTGTTTTTCTGCTCGCGACCACGGCTATCGAAGCATTAGTCGAAACGTTGAGGTAAAAACACCATCAATACCTATTGTAACGAAAACTCTTTTTTCGTCACATAAAAAAACTGATTGGTTCGATTTCCTGCTAGACGGATATTTTTAAATTAGAGGAAATTTTAAAAGCGCCTTCTGACATATTTTGACGGGAAGTAAAAAGGAGTGATGGTCGGTGGTTTATTATTATGAGTTTTAAATATTTTGAAAAATATATTGTTTAAAATATTATTTATTGTTGTCGAAAATGTAAATTCAAATGAAAATTTGTGAGCAGTGCCCTCGATATTTGCCAGAGGTAAGTAGTTTCATTCCTGTTCTCTTACGTGCTTGGTAGCCGTTTCTTGTGATCAAAATGATTATTTTATAGGGAATCTAGCACCGGTATTCTCCACTGCTAAGGCTACTGGCACCAAGCCGCCGGTCGTAGACTGGTCGTTGAACACCGCAGCCGGCTTTCCTGTTTGGACCTCCGTGTGCTGCCAGACACCATCCTGTCCAGTCGCCTTAAGGGAAGTGATTATCGGCACGTTTTCATCGCCAGTATCTTCGCCGATCGGTGTTGCCACAGCACGGAATTTCGTTTCAAGTATTCGGCCACTCATTTTCCAGTGCTTGCAAGACCCTCTTTTTATATCAGCTCATATACGTCCCCACCGAGGGGCTCGAGCCTACCCTGAATCAGGGCGATAAGGCCTTAGTCGACCACGCGGGCCCAGTGCGGGTTGGTCGTCGTTTTAAGTAGGGTGTAGACTGCCTCGGGGTAATTTCGTCTAACGCTAGTTATTTTTAAGTTGTGGTCTGTGTTTAGTAAGTGATTTTATCCGGATTATAGGGACGATCGTTGTTTATCCGGACCTCAACCAAATCTATATTTGGTAAATTTTAAATTTGTTCTATTTGACCTAACATTTCTTCTTAAGATCAATTCTATGTTGTAGGTTTATTGTTAGATCTGTACATCACGACCATCACCTTTTTAGCCTTTTTTTACCTTTTCTTTATTTTAAAATATATTTTCCGATATACCCCACAAATAATTTCTTTTCATATATCCGCTTTTACGCCCTAAATCTAAATTCTAAGTATTATGTAGCGAAAGTATAGCAGGTATTTTTAATTCAATCTAAATCATTTTTGTTGTATAAAATCACGTCAAGTCCCGCTTTCAATTTGTCATAATGAATAATCGTGAAAGTTTAAAGTGTTACAATGAATTATTTATTTGTTAACAAGTTCATTTCAAAATCTTTAATATTTTTTGTTCCGTATTCCTTATATATAGCATATCTCTGTCCGTATTAGCAAATGTAGCCACTTGTGATGACGGGGCACGTCGACTTACTAACCGTAGTTGTAATGCTCCAAAACCAAAATGTGTAATTAAATCCAAAACCATTTTTATCAGCAAGACAGCAGCAACAAATGTTCAAAAGTACCTACCACGGAAATGTAGCATTCGTGACGCGCGTTCCGTTTAAATGATTCCGGATTCCGTTCTGCCGTGCCCCGCCGCGCCGCGCCGGTTCATTGTCAGTTGTGTTCCATTTTGTAAGTAGGTCAATTTTTATATCTCAAGGCAACAAGGTGAAGGTTTGAAAGGTAGGAATTTGGTATCAATTTTTTTTTTATTTTTTATTAATAATTTGAGTGCGTTTGACTGCAACTCACCTAATGGTAAGTGATGATGCAGTCGAGGATGGTACACGCAAACTCAAATAATGCCTATTCACTCTTGCCTTGAAGATCCCTAAATAATAGGAATCGGGAAACACTGACGCAGGCAAGTTGTAAACAAAATTCGTGAAAATATTTTATTTTGCGATCCCGTTTACATTTATAGGGAAGACTGACTCAGAAAACAGACCCTAGACTATGCCTGGATAACGCCAAGTAGAAGAAGAAGCGAGGACTAGAAGTGTGACAAGCGATGTTTCTGTAAACGTTAAACGGTAGTTTTTTTTCCAACAGCACTCAATAGAAGTTGAAACCAATTAGATCAATACCCACAACAAAAAAATCTAAAGACAAATCTATCTTTGGAAAAAGCTTTCGTTGATCATTATCAAAACATCTTTAGTAGTTTAAATTGATGTTACAATACTATATTTTACTACTCGTCATTTGAGTAACTTTTTATCAACTGTGAAAAGTTTGTTCTGCAATTAAATTTTCGCGTAACTGACATAGTGACGTCATAAGTGCCATAGTCTTTAAAAACGTATTTGTTGTTTTTAATAAATATAAAATTGTTTTTTTTTAATATTTCAAATGAGCAAGTATTTTTGCTATTTTAGAAGAAATTCTATTTATCAAATAGTGTTTTTTATACTGTAAAATAGCCTATTATAATCGTACCATCTAACCTACACTACATTTAATAAAAGATCACCAGTAATCTAGTGCTTAGTTGATGCCTACATTACTCTGAAAACAGTTAGCAAACTAATTTAGCTAATCCAATACTTTACATTAGCTGGGCCATTTCGTCTCGCAGGCACTGTTAGGCTTTACTCTAGTCTAGACAGAATATAAAGCCTTGGTTGTTCAATCAGAATGCAGATAAAATGTTAGAAATGCGCATGATGTTAATAAAATGCTAGAAATGCTCATGATGTTAAATAAAATGCTGGAAATGCGCATGATGTTACAAATGTGATAATTTTTACTATAATATCGAGAAATCGCAAATATACATACTGAATGCCAATTACGTCATATTTTAATTTTAAAAATGTGCAATGGGTAAAATGCTAATAACCCACCCAGCAAAACCTGGTTTTAATCCAAAATCTATGTATTGATTTCGACTTATTTGGTGACAATGTAAAATGAATCCGACAAGAATCCCGGGTTTTTACCCAGATTTTTGACAACAACACGATTATTGACATCTCTGCCTACAAGGGACCGCGCGGGTTTTTACCCGATTTTGGACAATAATACGAGTGTTGACATCTCTGCCTACAAGGGACCGCGCGGGTTTTTACCCGTTTTTGGACAATAATACGAGTGTTGACATCTCTGCCTGCAAGGAACCGCGTAAGTTTTTAACATTTTTTGGACAATAACACGAGTGTTGACATCTCTGCCTACAAGGAATCGCGGGTGATTTAATGCATGACCATACTATCACGCATCTACTTGTTACCGCCCCATTAATTCGTGAACAACGAAAATTGCCGTACTTTTTTTAGTTATTTTTTTTTATCCATAATTGGTAAGCCCTTGATATCACCTCACCTGGTAAGTGACGATGATGCCAAAGATGGAAGCGTGCTTACCAAGATTCCTTAACGCAATGGGAAGTTATAAAAGAAGAGGAATAAGTTATATCATTCGAAAGATACTGTACCACAGATGTGCGCAGTCGTCAAGTTTCAACCACAACTGATTCTAGTACACTAACGCAAGACCAGTATTCCATTCCGCCATCCCATCCATATATATCCATACATAGGTAATGTCGCACTAATCCCGCCTACCGACTTCGCCTGTAATTTGGCTCGGGCCGGGCTTACAGGGATCCGTTTAATTATTCATTGCGCGTAACAGGTAGCGAGGGGACCACTCCGTGTAACGGAGGATTTGTGAAGTGTATAATTATAATTATAATTCAACATTGATTTTACATTAGAGTTACATGGCATTAAGGGATTGACGAATAAATTTGTTGAAAATTTTGCACAAATTAATTACACCATTTGTAAACTTTCTTCCGCTCGTAAAATTGTGCCAAAAAATTTGGATTCTGGACTTATAAACAGACTAGCTGTTTTCCGCGGCTTCACCCGCGTGAACGTTGATTTGACTTTTCGAGGGTGAGCGGCTCGCGAGCGTGGAGAAAAGTAGCCTATGTGTTGTTAGTCCAGGTCCTACCTACCAAATTTCAGCCAGATCCGTTCAGTAGTGTTTGCGTGAAAGAGTAGCAAAATTACATCCTTTATTGAGATGAGAGGTGGGTGACAACTTTGATTCTACCACTTTTTAAATAAACGCATAAACTTTTTGGACTCTCCATTATACATCGACGTATATGATCAATTTGTATAAAAAGTACAAATAATTTTGACATCTGATGGTACAGATGATATGATGCCAAGGGCTTAATATATTGTGAATAAAAAAAAAGGAAAACGAAAAACAAAATGAGAACCGTGTCTTTTAAGTCATTTAATGAATTGATGATTTGCTGGATAGTTTTGACTGTTAGTGGCATTCATTTCGGCTGTTCCCGTAGCACGTTAAGCCGATGGTGCCGGTTACTAACACTAGATGGCAATCATTAATCTATCCAATATGTCAGAACCATAACAACTGCAACACATCAGACTTTGCCCCCGTGTGTGGAGTATGTAGCCTTACGATCTCGAGACATAATGAACCTTATAGATTCGTCTCGCACAAGAATACATTCCGAACGAAGCCAATTTTTAAGGGCTCTTCACGCCAAAAAAACAGACATATTACGTACAATTTTACACAACCTTGTAATCACGTACACACGTCAAAAATCCCTCACAAGCACAGCAACAAAGCATATTCAAGTATTTTCAAAGCCTTAATTTCCGCTTTCGGAAGCATTTTACAAGTCCTGATGGAAAGGGGGGTTAAGGGGTGGAGAACGGAGGTGGGGGCGGCGGTAATCGCTCATACGCCTGATGTTTAATTCATTCTTTTTATATTAAACCCCGTTCTTGCCTCCGTAATGGCCTTTTTGGTTTGGAAATAGGAAATGGACATGAAAATTTAATAACACTTAGACGACTATGAGGTCATAACATTTATAAGATTATATTATGTATAACTTGAAAAGTAACAAACATGGAGAATTGGAGATGGAGAGATATCAAGCAAGGGAAGACCAGGCTCAGTGGAGTTAATATATGTAAGCATGACAATGTCGTTAAAACAATACAACATCTATTTACGTGGTGACAAGAAATAAACTGCCAAACCAAATACATTTGATTAAAACTAGTTTATTCTCCAATTTATTTCAAGGGAAACGAAACAAATCAATCAACCAAAGACAATATAGACGTGGGTCAAATAATAGCTTTAGGTGTCTGCTCTGATTGGATGGAGGGGCCCCGAAACAACTGCAACTAAGGAGGTGGTAATGTCGATAAACTAATTATCAGTGAAGAGAAAGGACGAGATATCGAGGATAACGGAAAAGGAACATATGTTGAAAAAAACAAGACTATAAAATTTACATACAAGCCGTTTTTTATCGACAATTGATTAACCCTTGCCATAATCTCACCTGATGGTGACGATGATGCCGAAGATGGAAGCGGACTTATCAAGATTATTCAACCCAATGGGGAACTCATGTTAACTACCAGAATGTTAAGTGAAATGGCGTCTTTTTTGTACATTGAACAAAGAGTGAACAAGAATTTAAATGAAATGGTTCTTACCTCTGCGATGATCTTTAAGGAATATATAAGATACGATTATATTTATTTGATTATACGGTTACAGACGTGGCAATGTTTTTTTTATTATTAACTGAAAATAAAATTAATTTATCCTACTGTTTCAATCGATCAATCGATATATAAATACATCCCTGAATGGCCAAAGAGCAGTGATTAAATAAATAGCGCTCGCAAGCGGACGTGGTTAGCGAAAGATTTTCCCCCACACGTAAACCCCTAGGTAATTTTTGATTAGTTAGATTTTTTGTAAACAGTAGAACATCTATGGACGTGGTGACAAGAAGTACAATTCCAAACCAAATACATTTGATTAAAACTGGTTCATAAACCATTAAATCAATATTTCACGAAGATCACAATAGCAGTAGAGTTAGTAAAAACGGGCCAAGTCGGACTTGCGTTACAACGAGCGAGAAATGTCATATCTAAAAACAAATGATGGAGCAAACGAAATGACGGTGAAATCCTTTACGTCGAGAACCAAACTAGCACCAATCTGTATCAACTTGGGTGACGAGGGGGTGAGGTCGGAATCTAGAGAGCGGCAGGGAGTGTCCATACTCTAGGTATGTTAGTACAAGGTTAGTACTAACATTATGTATACTTTGGTTACGTACCACTACACCTCTCTTCACAACTATGACAATGACACCTTTTCACATTACTAACGAAAGATATCAACGCGTATCAATTTTGGCATGCCAGATTTTCTGGTAAAGTATGAGTACCTCTAATTTTACATTTATAATATCTTTTGTAACCATATTTTTATGCAAATAAATCACTTTGACATTGACTTTGAAAAAAATCTTTTTTGAAGTTAGAATGGGGAAAAAACCATTGAACTCGCGACACCGTCACCAACACTGTCACCGTCACCTTACCAGGAATACTCGCAGGGTCAAAACTTATAGAACTGTAAAAAGTTTTGTTCAAGTTTTCACTTCTGTACGCACTCCCGGAGTGGTTCGGACTCCTTAGGTTTCAATCACACAGTTTCAAGCTTGCATGTATTACCGTTTTTACGATAGAGCAAAATAAAAAACACCTTGAAAAGTTTTTTTCGTATGGGGACCTCCCTTAAATTTTCACTTTTTCTGATTTATATTATTTGTTTTTAAGCGGCAATATAAATACACACTCTCTGAAAATTTTAACCGCGTTCAGGCAAACGTAGTGCGGGACGCCCCCCGGCCAGGTGGAGCGATGATTGGCGCAAGGTTGCTGGCGACAGCTAGATGCGCTGGGCCGAATATCAGCATAAGTGGCGAGCCTTGGAGGAGGCCTATGTCCAGCAGTGGACTTTGACTTGATGATGAATGAATGGGTCCACCATTTAGTACTTACGGCTTTTGTTGACTGATTTATGTTTCTGTTTTTTTTGTTTTCTACTAATATCCATGTGTAATTTTATTTACAATTTTTTTTAATTACTACCCAGCTAGCACGTTTTGAGGCAGGACTTGGAAGAGTTTGCAGTAAGTGCTGAGTGTCACGTCTCTAACCTAACTAAATGAACCATTGAACACCAAAAAACATATCGCTATTTGTTTAGAAAAGTGTAAAGTAGGTTTCGATATTTTATACTTTACCAGCCATTGCCCGCGACTGCCGCGACTTAGTTCGCGCTACAAATGATAAAAAGTAGCCTATATGTTAATCCAGGTCCTAATCTGTCTACCTACAGTCATACAAATCCGTCCAGCCGTTTAGTCGTGAAGAGGTAAAAAACACATACACAAACTTTCGCATTTATGTATTAGTGGGATGTCAGCCACGCTATATCCAAACTAGGTCATACTACTTCGTAAAGCTTACTGGCGCTGTACTCTAGCTCGTAAAAACTTCATAATTGCACGTCCAATGAGTTTCGCGACTTCGGGATGCATTTTAACGGGTTGTGTACAAAGTTCCGAATGACATTACATCTAAAATTTTGCATCGAAAGTGTTGCGACCGCGCCTGTGCCCTGTATGGTTTGCAAGGCTACGAAGACGCTTCTAATAGAGATGACGACAGCATCAGAAATAAATTATGAACTATTGATCACTAAATTGCCCTCCTACTTAAACTTCGGAGGAAAACCTTACTCGTTTTGTTTTCCATCAAGTCTTGGATTTTAAATTCACCAAAATCACAAAATAAGTACATAAATGACGCTGCTAAACTATGACGTCATGCCTAGGTATTTCAAACATTTTTAGAAAAAAAAATCGTTTTTGACAAATGATAAAAAGTAACTCAGATGACTAGCATTCGTCATCCCTATACATTTTATATGAAATTATATTGAAAAGCACCGCGTCTATGCCTCTTCCTCACGTTTCCCTGTCTTCTAGACGTATCTCCAATGTGGTTTTTGCCTAAAAAGTACACTATTACTTACCAAATAAGTAAGATTGAAGACTGTTCGATTGCGTTATATTTAGATACTGTCATTTTCTATATTACTAAGTGATCGAAACTCAACGTGACCTCGTCTGAGACTTATTAACGGATATCCAAGTTTGCTTCAGGTCGGTCCAGACGTCAGTTTTATGGGCGACTCCTAAAGTTGGTAATTGGATATCGGTCAACGTTGTGGGGGAGAGAACTAGAAAAGTTTTAGTTTGTGAGTTACGTGGTTGTAACGATTAAGGGACATATACTTCACTTTGAAATGTATGATGCCGTGAAGAGTTTACCTCGTTAAGAACCCACACCGTCCCTACTGCTGGGGCAAGGTTCTCCTCCCATAACGTCCCCACTGTTGGGACACGGGTCTCCTCCTAGAACTTCCCCACTGCTGGGGCACGGGTCTCCTTCCATAACTTCCCCACTGTTGGGCACGGGTCTCCTCCCGTAACTTCCCCACTGCTGGGGCACGGTTCTCCTTCCATAATATTCCCACTGTTGGGCACGGGTCTCCTCCTTACACAAAAAGCTTAGTATTTCCTCGAATATCATACAACTTTTTTTATTTACAATTGATAAGCCCTTCATTTAGAAACATTTAGTGATTATTTGAGACCGTGATTAGAAGAAAAACTATGGCATATATAATCTAAAACGATTCAGTAATGGGCTTATTTATTTATAAGAATATCCACGTTTTTCAGTTACCTCTAAAATCCAAAACCTTTTCGAATAAACACTAATACACACTATAGGTTAAGGTACCTATGAGGTCGATCAAACAGACAGAAAGCATCTATTTAACATATGAATCAACCACATAATCCGAAACAGGGAAGATAATCCTTTCAAATACAAATTCTCCAATCCTGAGATTCCGTCCCACACATTGTCTATGTATATCTACTGAGAGTACTATTCTCTTATCTCCCCCTCTGGCCCCCTATTTCAGAAGGAGATAAAAAGCAAAGAGGTGCGTAAAAATGAAGTGCCGAGGGCGATCATTAACAGGACCGTACTAAACCTGGTTACGGGAAAATGGTGATCTCATCTCATGGTGACTTGAATCACAGCGAACACGCGGAACACGCGCCGGCACGAAGCAGCGATTCATGGACATCTAGCGATCTCGCTTTGCCACATGGTTTTGTAAAAAAAAAAAACGACGGGTTGCACTCCGGGAGTGCCGGCAGAAGTGAAAACTTGAATATTAACGTTGTGCATTTTTGATATTTTGGAATGGTTAGGGAATAATTTTGCACGAATTGCTTTGATTATCAGTATTAAAGTACTATCATTTATGTGGTAGAATACAATATTTATTTATTGCGCTATCGTACACAAACATGACAATTTATATTACATTAAAAAGTTTATATCTCAGAAAAATCAACAAAAAATCAACTCCATCCGTCTTACGAATTTTCGATCAGGTCACGTGTCCTGACGCGAGTTTAACATTTTTTACCCATTACAAAACAAGTGCACAATGCCGCTAAAGAAGTTTTCACTTCAAAAATATGATTTTACGAGTATAGATATGGTATCCTTACTAATTTTATAAATGTGGTTCAACCAATCTTGATGAAATTTGGCATGCAGATAGTATGTGTCATGGAGAATGACATAGGCTACTTTTTATCCTGTGAAAATAGCATAGCCCGATACAGTACCCGAGGAAACTGGAAAAAAAGGCTCAATTTTTGGTTAATTTTCTTAACATCGCAACAGAGCAACGGATAATTGTGATTTTTTGTACAACGATGGTGGGAAATGACATAGATTATAGCTTGGGCAACGAATAATTTGTGGATGGAAAAGTCGAAAGCAGAAAGTTTGACTTAGAAACTTAGTTTGGACTAGTTAGGAGATAAACATACTAAAAGTCCTGACATCTCCGAGTGGAGCCCGAGGGGGGAGGGGGGCACAAAGGTCCCGTTTTTTGGTTTTTTGCTTACATCTCGAAAACGGTGCGTTGTACGAAATTTTGTTGTACTACATAATAAAAGCTGATAAAATTCTCTATAACTTTGGATTTCACACTTTGTATCTATCTCCAATATTTGCCTAGCTATGAGCTTCGAAAAATGGTCGATTTTCATAAACTCCCAATAATATATATCAATATGCCTTCGGGCTTATGTTTTTATTGCGTTAGTGACCTATAGAGTATTGTGACTGTGCACCCGGTAACGTAGGGAAGCAGTCACAAAATATTTTGCACATACGCACGTTTTCAAGATGACAGACAAGTGTTTTGTTTGTGATGAAGTGCTGGAAGAAGGTGGAGAAAATGTTTCGAAGGTCGGCGAAAAAGGCATAAATTCTCTGATTTCTGCCAGTAACCTCAGAAATGATCAAAAGAGCTCACAACTTAAAGATTTAAGTCGCTGTGGGTTCACACATCTTGTCGAAAAGAATACACGAGACCCGACAGCATTAAAGCTGATCTGAGGAAACGTGTTCCGTCCGCTGGGCCCTCCGCAACTCATACTTTGAGGTCATCAAAACCGAAATTTGACTTCAAAACTCGATGCCTTTTTTGTTCATGCGCATTTGAAGATGAAAATAAAAAACCTGTTGAAAAGCGACAGACACTATACTCTGTCAGAAACGTAGCGTTCAAAGACTCATGCATTGAGGCTGGGCATGCAAGACGAGATGATTGGGGCGAAGAAGTAGTGGGTCGTTTAGCGTCAATAGTTGATCTGGTTGCAGTGGAAGCCTTATACCACGACGACGGTGGGGATGATGTAGCTGAAGAAGTAGCCTGCGTTCCATCATCTGATAACGATTCAACAGATGAGGAGAAAGAAGAGGCAAACGTTGAGTAACCACAACCAGGCCCGTCACGCCCGAAGAGGCGGCGAGTGATAAAGTGATTCTTAATTATATTAATTGAAATATGTATAAATAAAAAAAGGTTAAAAAAAATTAAAAAATGAATAAAAAAAGTTAAAAAAGTTAAGTAAGCTGCGAAAAGTTTATGAATCAATGTATGACAATTGACAGAAAACGCAAGAGTGTAAAGTAGAACAGATTTTTGAAAATCGACCATTTTTCGAAGCTCATAGCTAGGCAAATATTGGAGATAGATACAAAGTGTGAAATCCAAAGTTATAGAGAATTTTATCAGCTTTTATTATGTAGTACAACAAAATTTCGTACAACGCACCGTTTTCGAGATGTAAGCAAAAAACCAAAAAACGGGACCTTTGTGCCCCCCTCCCCCCTCGGGCTCCACTCGGAGGGGTCAGGACTTTTAGTATGTTTATCTCCTAACTAGTCCAAACAAAGTTCCTTAGTTAAACTTTCTGCTTTCCACTTTTCCATCCACATCCCCCTTGTGAGCACTCATTGACCAGTCTATTACTAATAACCCGAGATAGTTCCCGAAAGATCTGGGGAAAACTCATTTCCATATTGACTGGTCGTTCCTGCATTTCCCTAATTTAACTGTACCCCAGACGGTGCAGTCTGCGGCGAGGAAAATGCTTCCGTTACACTGTCTATGATGTATATGTAGTAGTCATGCATGAGCCACATATATGTAGCGGATTGCTGTAAGCTTCAAGAGAATATCAGTTCGCCGGGTGAGACCAGCCAACTAATTCAATAACAATAACCTACATTGCTTGCTTGCTACTCCTCATGGACTCACCTTACTAATAGATAACTAGGTGCACTCCACTACACTGTGAGCAACCAATGTAATCTACTCATAACTAACTCTTAGCACGTACAGTGAAGGCACAATGAAGACAAGCTGATCGCTGCTCTTCTCTCTTTTCTAACTCTAACAGGTATAAACCTGACAATAATGTCCCAGCAAACGATATATTTGAAACAAATCGACTCAACTGCTTGATGTGCATGGACCTAGAGAAAGGGTTAAATGGGGGTTTAGTAGAAAGACAAATAAAAAGAGATTGGCGGCTCGTTTTCTAATTTGGAATGAAATAAAGTCACGATAAATGCTCAGCGGAATTAGGATGCAACTTGTGAACAATGAAAACGCAAAAAGTGAAGATATTATAATCCTCGAAGGAAGCATTTTGTTGTTGGCCGTGGGGGCCTTTACAACTTCACCGGGCAGGGGAGGCGAGTACGGAAGGCACTCAACCTAATGCAAAGCAAAAAGATGCAACTGCCTAAGGGCGCCCAGGTGGGCACGGACCTCGGCTTAAGTCGTTGCTTGGACGCGGGAGGATCGGAGAGAAACGGCCTTCGAAGGAAGACTAATTTTGTTATTTCTTTTAAGAGCAAAATGGACAATTAAAAACTATAAAGCAAAATTCTACTTTTTTTTAAAACGCAATTGGTGAGCCCTTTTAGAAATGGTTTATCTGAATTATGGTTAATTTACAAATTCTTTTAAAAATCCCAGTCGGTTCCGTCGATGATGCGCGACTGGTACAGACAGATTTCTAAGCCGAGTTTTGGCGATCTTATAGGAGAACTCACGCGCACACTACGTAACGCATCTACTCGTATGTGTATATTCAACTGAGACTGTGTGTTCCACACCCGACGAAGCTTTATGTCAATACCTCACATCACACAGAACAAAATAAATATAATAGAATGAATAGAATAGAATAGGATAGAATAGAATAGAATCGAATAGAATAGAACAGAACAGAAAAGAACAGAATAGAACAGAATAGAATTAAATAAAATAGAATACCACAGAATAAGGAGACGGTTTTAATACTGTACATGTATTAAAACTCTCACTATTCTGTAGTCATAGCATGGAGCAAATAGACTAAAGTATAGAGAATCGATGACCTTGTATCGTACATTAGTCTTGCAAAAGGTAAAAATACCACTATAAATCTAGATGGCATTACAGTCGCCACATTTTATAAGTTTCTCTTGAAATCCGTAAGCAGCACTGCTGCACTTTATCGTTCGCATTTACGCCATCTACAATCGTTTGATAATATTAATAAATTATGTAATGAACTTTGAGCGAGGGTACCTGAAATTATAGATGGCGTTAGAGTAAATGGTGAAGATTGGTACCTAGTAGATCTGTGGGTGCAGACTTGATTTTGGATACACAGTTTTATTTTGAGAGGATTTTGAGCGTGAGGATCACATATAAAATGTATCCAAACCTACAATCTGTTTCTTGTTAAATATTTGTCAAAAAACTAGCGAAGTGTGAGTCGGACACGGTAACGAGGGTTCAGTATCACTAGACCTCTGGATAAGAAACCTTAAAACATCAACGAATAGGTAGTACCTACAATAATGATACCTATTCATTTCAATCGAGACATTAACGAGAGCGGTAGAAAAATGATCACTTTTTTATGCAGTCCGACAGCAAGCGTAGGCTTAATATTAAACAGGGTCCCGTTACCTTTTGAAACGGAACCCTAAAAATTAAACGTTGGTCGCCTTACACCTATGATGATAGTCCAGCACGACACGGGACATCTAGATAATAAGACTAGAGACATTAAAGTTGCTTTACGCACCTATCAACTACAGTGACAAATTTACAACTATATGGAGTCTGACTGTTTTTCAATGACATGATACCTATGTAATATCATTGCTGTTTTTATTTTCGACCAGCATCACTGTCGTCATGGAGTACATAAATAAACTAAAGATGTTTATTAGAACTCGGGAATAACCATAGACTTAGGATTTGGAGAAGCCTTACAAACATATTTCAATTTGAAATATAACTATGATTTAAGAAACCACTTGTTAACTTGGTACTCATTCAGATCTCTGCACATATTTCACGTGAAATGTCTTTATAAACACCAAAAGATATGGGTACCAGGTCAGAAAAGTGAAGTTGCAAATTGCAATAGGTACGCGTTTTCTTTTTACCTTTTATACTAATTTCAAGATTTCATAATATAAGGTAAGTAAGTGTTTTTTTTTAATTAAACATTTATTTGCTAATATTGTTAAAACTTTACAACCACATTGTAGTATAGAGTATAATAAATTAGCACCTGGGAGACCGAGCTTTGCTCGGTTATAACTATTTATTGTAATATGGTGGTGTTTAGGTGATAAACATTAACTACATTTTTTAAACTTGTCTAAAAACAATACAAATTAAAAAAAAATATATAAACTTGAACATATAAAAAAACAAAAGTTAACCACCGGGAAGGGATTCGAACCCGTATCACTCGTTTCTTGCCGTCCGCGTCTTAACCCGCTGGACCAGACGGACAGTGACAAATTAAACACGAAATAAACGACCATATCCTGCGCGGAAAGAAAAACGCATGAAAACTCGAAAACACGCGTTTTCCCAAACATAATGACTAATCTAGATCGATTGTTTACCCCCAAAAACCCCTATATACCAAATATATATATTATATATATATATATACTGATACCTTTAAACGAGCAATTCTTAAATACAATGAAATATATTTATATTTAATATATATATATATTTCATTGTATTTAAGAATTGCTCGTTTAAAGGTATCAGATAAAATAATAACCTAACAACAACTATTTACTTTAAGTACACGCAATTACATGGGTGACACGTTGCGTGATGCAATTGATGCATACTAGCTATCACTCGTGTGACGAATTGGTTTGTTTTCTGTGTCTAAGACTAGGTTTTTAAAATTCTTTAGAAGTAGATTTTATTTTGAAATATTCATTAATATTTGTATTCACATAACAAATAATGCTTCAAAGTCCGCAGAAAAATACGGAAAATCGTTAATTAGGGCAACACTGCATAATACAGACATTTCGATCCGCAAATTCTCGAATCTGAAACCCTATATAAATTCGCTCCATGCCCGAGAGCACGCCATCTATTGAATTTCTTTATTATTACATCAACACATTGTACGCTTGTAATACGATAAAGTTGGAAGTTGGTCAGTAAGGTTCGTAAAAAATACTAAAAGCTGAGATTTGATACTTCTAGTGCCATCTAACCTATCGTTACGTACTAAAAAAGATACAGACCTGGCGATGTATGAAGATCGATTCTCTATACTTTAGTCTATTTGCTCCATGGTCATAGTTCTAATCTATGACCGTTCAACGGCCTAATCGTGAAACGCAAACCACATAATGTAACAAGTCCATAAAAACGTATAAAACCATGAACACTGGTTTAAGCACTTTTCTCTCTCGATGAGATGGCGGATATAATCCTGCCCTGAATAGGTGTTAAATATCGATGTTGTACGGGTTGGTAATCGATTTGAAAGAACACCTACCCTTTTTAAATCTTCCGATTTTATAGGTAGTTCCGACAATGTCGGAGCTACATGAATTCGATATGACATGTGTTGTAAATATTTGGCTAAGATATGGGTGGGGTGAGATAGCCAGCGAGATACTGGCCACACGACGCGTACAATCGTAAGTCCTCAAGGATCGACAGAGTACTGATAGCTAACCTGGGTTCACAGAAAGATGGGATAGCAACTTTCCATCAGCTGGCTGGTGGTCAGGATTTTCCATCATGAACAATAAAATGAAAAAAACCGGCCAAGTGCGAGTCGGACTAGCACTCCGAGGGTTCCGTACCACCACACCTTTTCACACAACTACATAGTATAATGACAATTATACCTCTTCTCATTAAAAACAAAATATATCCAACGCGAGCGACAAAAATATGCTTTTTCAAAAGACTTCCAAAAAGCAGTACTTTATTAGAAAATTAACAAAAACCAAAAATAATAATGCAAAAATGTACTTAGTTGTTGCGATGGAAGTCGATTTTTTAACGTGTTTAGCGTTTTCAATTATTTGACATTCAGTTCGGACTTCTGAGCGCGAGTACAAACTCATACTTGGAAGATTTTTATTATTTGTTGTTTTACTTCAGTACTAGTACTATAATCTCACCAAGTTTCACGCCTGTATATATTACCGTTGTTTTTACGATAGAGCTAAACCAAAAATATTTTTATAACTTAAAAAAAACGCGTTTTTTTTGTGTGGAGTCCGCCTTATTTTTTCACTTTTTCTTATTTTTAGTATTGTTTGTCATAGCGGTAACAGAAATACACATTCCGTGAAAATTTCAGCTGGCTATCTACTACGGTTCTTGAAATACAGTCCGCTGACGGACGGACAGATGGATAGAGAGAGCGGAGGCTTAGTATTAGGGTCCCGTTGGTCACCCGTTGGGTGTTCGGAACCCTAAAAATAATAATAAAGTAGATAAAATCAAGAAATTTAGAACAACCGATAGATTGCACTAACTCTATATCTGGCCGTGGTTAATAAACTATTTTTCTGCAAAGAAAGATATAAAGTTGATTAGTTTATTTGAATGCTGTTTATCATTCGCACGGCGCGCGGCGCACGTAACACGCATGTACTACGCGCGCGCAACAATGTCGGGTAGTGTAATGAGGCTCACACCAAGGTAAGCCTCCATCGGATGCCGGGAGCTCATTAATCCCTTCCGCCCAAGCCTTGGGATCTTGTGCATGAACAGTGCGCGTTATAAGCAGGTGGGAATTGAGTTAAATAATGGTGAACTACCGAATAACATAAAATTATTTTTAAACGACTATGGCAAAGTGAAAAGAAAGGGTTTACCTTCATTATCTCAGCCGAAAGACATCCACTGCTGAGCACAGATCTGCCCGAAGTGTTTCCATAACGACCAGCTCTGCGTTGTACCTACTTCCTCGGCCTTTTACCGGTTTGTTGGTCCATCGGGTGGGAGGCCCACCTACACTACATCTTCCGGTACGCGGACGCTACTCGAGAACTTTACTAACCCAACGGCCATTCATTCTACAAGCTACTTGTATGTGCCCGCCCACTAGTCTTACAAAGTTAGGCCACGCCGGGAATCGAAACCGCGAACTCCTTTTGTTACCTACCTTTTACAGTAGGTGTGTTATTCCATTTTTCATAAACCTATATAAGTAACCAATATTTTTGTAAGAAAAGAAAATATCTCAAGCTATAGCTGCTTGCGATCGCTCATCCATACATTTACAATTCCTTCCCCGTAGTCGGCTAACAACATTAGGTCCTGAATATAAACGCTGCACCAATATTTGGTGTGACACACTCGATAAAGCGACCTGTTTACCTTGGAACCCACAATATAAGCAAGCGAGAGCACCTTTACACATAACTTAAACCATAAGCTCTAGACCTTCCCTTCCACACATCCTTACTTTAATATTATAAATGTGAACATGTGTTTGTTTGTTTGTTACCTTTTCACGCTTCAACGGCTTAACCAATCTTGATGAAATTTGGCATGCAGGTAGCCTGTGTCACTGGGAAGGACATAGGGTACTTTTCATCTCGTGAAAATAGCATAGCCCGATGCAGTTCCCGAGGGAACTGAAAAAATACTCTTTTTTTGGTTAATTTCTTTAACATCGCAATGGATTGTTGTGATTTTTTGCACAAAGAATAACATGTTTTACTAATTAGCATATCCTGACATAGTTCCCGAGGGATCTGGAAAGAAACCATGTCCACGCTCGCGCACCGCGCACCCTCTAAGACAGTCATAACAACGATATCCTCGCGGGCGAAGCCGCGGGCAAAAGCTAGTTATATATAAGAAGTTACAAAATTAAATGTGAATCCGTCCGTCGTTCTGATTTGCATATTCTTTTTTAATGTAAGGTATTGATACATAGATTTGTTTTTAAGCATTGAAAATCATCAACTTTCGTCCTTCTCAAGTTATATCCAAACGTTTACAGACGATAGTTTAACGTGACAACGTAACGGGACAATGAGTCATCCTTTTTCGTGCGTGCAGCCGGCGTCCATCGATTTATTAGACGTTGTCACGTCAAAAAGTCCAACTGAGACGACTATACTGTATCCACGGAGACTAGTTAATATCAAATGACAAAGACAAAAAAAGTCAGTGGGCGTAAACCATTCTGAATGCACGTACACACTGCGCTACTATGAAATTAAACTAGCTTTCTTCCCACGACACACTTGCCTCTGTAATATAATAAGTAGGTGAAAAATTGGACTAGTAAAAGTTCCTTAAAATAAATGAAAAAAAAGCTTTTATTAAATTAATGTATTTAATGTGAAGAAAAAAAACAAGAGTAAAAAATATTAATTACATCATTTATTTTCATTATAATTAACGTAGTTATTATAATAACTACTATCTGTTTCCCGCGGCTTCACCCGCGCGGACAACGTTTCTATGACTTTTCGAGCTTGCACAGTGCGCGAGCCGCAAGCGAGTCGCGAGCGTGAAAAAACGTAGCCTATGTGTTAATCCAGGTCCTAATCTGTCTACCGACCAAATTTCAGCCAGATCCGTTCTGTAGTTTTTGCGTGAAGAAGTAACAAACATAAACACTCACAAACTTTCGCCTTTATAATATGTAACAGTACATATTACGGTACGGGTACCACGATCAGACTAAAATATACACGTAGTGTGTACACTGCATTAACGGTTATCGCTGACCAATCACAAACGAGTCTATGTTTTCCCTATTAACTTGTCTCCGTGGATACCGTATAGACAGGGCAATTGTACGGGGGCAGAGGGGCGAGACGAGTCTAGGTTGAGCCCTAAGTGACAGTCACCGTTCGGGACAATGGAACTCATTAGGACGTGACCAGTGACTAGTGATGTCGGTGAAGGTCGGACGCAAGTATCAAAGCCGTTTGGGCACTGTATTGATTCTAATACTGTGCTGCAACCGGTCTCTAGTAGGCTACGGTTCTTATGGACAGACACGGCCTACTAGACACTAGGTTAGGTTCGGACTTCATAGAAGTAGCCCTAATTTTCGTACCGACGACGGACCCGTCCTTGCGACGCTATATGGTCTTTGACGTTAAGGCGACGTCAGATATACAGCCTATACCAAGTTAGTCCCTCACAAAGCGACAGGTAAAGTAAACCTATAAAACAATTCTCGATACATAAATAAAAGATATGAAATCACAACAGCGAACCGTTTAGATGTCTGAGAATTTTGTTTTATTTTTTAATACTTACATGTTCAGCTAATACGCTTGATGGCTTCAGCAGTCTCTCAACGAGTGGTTCTTAAAATTAACATGGATAAGAAGAAAATAATATTAAACGTCCGTTTCGCACCCACTCCTCTGACGGCTGGAGACTCTACACTCAAATTTGTTGACGAATTTACCTGGGACAAACAGGCCAGTTAGGAAGGCCTGACTTGGAGAAAAAAATCAACTATCGAATCCAACTCGGCTGGGCAGCGTTCGGGAAGCTTCGCAATATCTTCTCGTCCCAAATACCGCAGTGTCTTAAGACCAAGGTCTTCGACCAGTGTGTGTTGCCAGTGATGACATACGGAAGTGAGACTGGTCGCTTACTATGAGCCTCATAGGAAGGCTCAAGGTCACCCATAGGGCAATGGAGCGTGCTATTCAAGATATTTATTCAAAATAGGTGGAAACTACGCTCTTTCGGATATTCATAAAATAGTGATTATATAATTTCATTTGTAAGAAATCAAGAAAAAAAAACAATCATTAGTTAATAACGTCAAAATCCAATCCTTGATATAAAAAAAACAAATTATGTCATTAGAACATGAAAACAATATGACACGAGAATTTATACATTAAAATCATTGAATGTCATGAACGCCTTTGACAAGTGTTGGCCAGTTCAACATTTAAGAGTCAGCCATCGCTATGCTCGGAGTTTCTTTATACATATAAAACACTACATAGTAAAACAGTCAGTAAGTGAACATAAAAATAATAAATATTAATGTCATATCAAACACACAAATTAATTATCAAAAAATATTACAATTTTAGATTTTTTTTAAAAAGTTTAAAAAAACTTAAAACCGACTTCAAAATGAAATCCATTCAAAAGTGTGAAATAATATTATTATACTTAAATGCATAACATTTATCAACAATAACGAAATCAAAGGTGGGTACGAATAAAATTAGAGGCTTAAATATTTTTTTTGAGGTCGGTCTCAGCAAACCATCGAATCTAAACCATTTGATACGTAAGTAAATGTGTGCTGGTACCGACCTCAAAAAAAAATTAAGCCCCTAATTTAATTCGTACACGCCTTTGATTTCGTTATTGTTGGTTAATTTTGTGTATTTAAGTATAATAATGTTTCACATTTTTGAGTGAATTTCGTTTTGAAGTCGGTTTAAACTTTTTTAAACTTTTTTTTATTTTCTATATTTTTAGTGGTAATGCTATATCTATCTAGCAACGTTAAATCCAATCACCTATACTCACCAATAGGAATTATCAAATCATACATGTGTTTCATTAACAGATACAGAGTCCTGTGGCTTTCATCATCATCTCAGCAGCATGAAAGTTAAGGAGTTAAATCGTCCATCATCAGCTCATCTGAATAACCTGAAGGAATACAACTATCGGTCTATGCATACCTACGTATATATCTATGTATAACATTCAAAAGAATTTTCCTGCAACTCCTAACCGTTAAGGAGCTGTACCTTCCTACATCAGCTTATCAACATGAGAATATGACTAACAGACGCAAGTATATTAATAGCTTTAGAAAACATATGAATCACGTAATCAGTGCCTTTAAAATTCAAATTTTTCATTATTTCTGAAGGGTTGCCCTCGATTTCCCTGGGATCCCATCATCAGATCTGACTTGGTGACAATGGGACCCACTCGGGAGTATACTCTTTCGAATGAAAATAGAATTTTGAAAATCCGTCCACAATTGACGGAAAAATCGGTGAACATACATCAAAAAAAAAATATACAGTCGAACTTAGGTATTCTCCTTTTTGAAGTCGGTAAAAATTAATTGAAACTGTAAAATACCTGTGCGATACAGATAATAACCATCGTGCACTGTTGCACAATGTAACCGCCAAAACGTAATGTTACGGCTTTTTTACAACATCAATGCACAATAAACCTTTCTGTTTATAGTATAAAGTGCCAGAAAATCAGCCTTCCATAGCTTGATGGAATTTACTTCTCATCTCGCAACTATGCTCTAATTAGGGAGCGTTTGTGGAGCTGAACTGATCATAAGAAAAAAGTTTTATAAAGTAACCTACATTGTATTAAATTGCTCGAGTCCGGGAAGCGATATAGTCTTCATTCCGAAACTCATTTATCCGAACAACAAATTGTCGTTCATTTCGAATGAAACGGCGCGGCGGACGCAGCGGACACTAACTTTCATTTGCGTAGTCGGTTAATGGAATCACGACATGGTGAAGTAGTTTGGGAGTTGGCTTTAATGTAGTTTGTATAGTTAGGCTAACCGTTGTATTGGGAACGAACGGTTTAAACATAACTGACCAGTGACCACGCTGAACACGTTAAAATCATTCGACTTCAATCGCAACAACTCCACTTCTGCTACATTTCGATGTGTTTGTTATTTTATAAAAAACAGTAGTTAACCGATTTTGATAAAATTTATGAGGGAACTTCGAAGTATACTCTATTCAATAAAAAATAATTATCAAATCAGACTACTCTGTAAAAAGTTATGCGTAATAATTATACATTAAATAAATAAATAAAATAGGTGGGTTGATTTGAGAACCTCCTCCTTTATTGAAGTCGATTAAAACTGCGTTTATAATCAAATAATGTTCTCTTACGAGTAGGAGTACGCTTGATTTTTGCTTAATTATGACTACTTAGCACCTACATACCTACTCACTAACAGCGTACAAAATACAGGGCAAAACACGATAAAAATGTCAAGTATGTCTCATGTTCAATAAATCGTTGTGTACAGTGCGAGCATACACTATACACTAAAAGCTACTGAGAAAATTACATGACAGGGTGGGGACTTCAGGAAACGTTTTCACCAAAAAGTCTCAATAACACCCCCGGGCCGCGACTCATAAATCACGGAATATACGAAAAGGTAAATAAATTATGATGTGATAAATGATCTGCCATTGTCGCCGTTTGATCGACGGCGGATCGCTTTGCAATGGCGCAACCAGTTTAAGTTGACCTTGGGAACGTTTTCTTATTCAAATGAGGAAAGTGGAAGTGCGGAGGTCAAGTAGAAGTGGGCGCGGAAGGAATGACGCAACGCTGAGAGAGCGATTACGTTTGCTCGAGTCGCGGAGACATTTGCAATGGTTTCAAAAGCAACGATTCGGGAAATCACCCCCGCACTCGAACTACACCGACGACGACTTCATACATTCATAGAAATTCGTATTAAAACTCTTCATTTCTTTTCTCAATCTCTTGGATGTAGCTAGTAGTTTAATATTATTTGCGAAGTCGTTAAAAAACCTTGGGAAGGCCTTACTCCAGCAGTGGATGTTTTTCGGCTGATATGATGATGATGATTTGCGAAGTCGGGGGGGCTGTACATCTTAATGTGTATAAAGTTTAAATATGAATTTGTTAGCTCTAGCCATTTCTAAGAAGAGTTGTACTTACAGACAGACAGACGAACAGCGAAGGAAGGAATGTAAGGAACCCTTATTTCCTTTTAAGGTACGAAACCCTAAAAACAGGCTTGTAAGAAATAAAAAAATATTTAAAAAGTTAGTTCTAACTACAGAGTATTATAATACTAGATTCTAACTGACTGGGGCGCAACGATTGCGGAAATTAAAAATTTAGTTGAGATTTTAAAAAAATCTCATTAAAATTACAAAAAAACATAAACTTCTATTAAGTTACTGATTGCTACAGTAAGGTATTTTTTACTAATAATAATCCCACTACTATTATAAATGCGACAATGTGTGTGTGTTTGTTACCTCTTTACGCCTAAACGGCTGGATGGAGTTGAATGATTTTTTTAAGGTAGACCGATGAGTACCTGGATTAATATATAGGCTACTTTTTATTCTATTTAACACGAAAGAACTCCCGGGTAGCAGCTAGTTCTAGAATTCTAGATGAATCGGAACATTTCCGTTGATTCGATCCCCTTTAGGACAAGTAAGTAATATCGATTAGAAGTGCCAAAAACAAAAGAACTGAACAAACGTTGAGTTTAATCGTCTATTCCCAGCATTACATAAATTGAAAGTCATTTCGCAGATTCTATCTGGATATCGGAGCCGTTTATTTGATTCGATCCATTTTGACTTCAAAAGTTTAACACCCATTTATTATGTTAAATAACAAATACATATAACAATCAAACACACACGTTACATTACATATGGTTCAATATAAAGAGCAGACACATTGGAAACGTAACAGATCGTGAAACAATTCTCGCATATTTCACTCACGAACGCGAACGTAACGTACTTTGCCAGATATTGATGCAGAACATTTTTATTTATTGCAATTCACCGAGAAATCGGCAGCTACGAATACTATAGAACAAACTGGCACCGCGTACATATGTCTGAAAGCCTTAAATTTACATGAGATGGCTGTAAAAAGATGTAGCAAATGGCACAGAGGTGCAATTTGTCAAATCCTTATCTGGGTACAAGGTTTTGCTCTTGTTGAGATAAGAACATAGTAACGGCGTATAAACGCCTAAGCCTCGTTTTTGTGTAAAAAAGCCTAAGTCTCGTTTTTGTACAAAAAAGCCTAAGTCTCGTTTTTGTACAAAAAAGCCTAAGTCTCGTTTTTGTACAAAAAAGCCTAAGTCTCGTTTTTGTACAAAAAAGCCTAAGCCTCGTTTTTTTACAAAAAAACCTAAGTCTCGTTTTTGTACAAAAAAGCCTAAGCCTCGTTTTTGTACGAAAATGTAAGAGTTAAAATATACATAAAATTAAGGTAACCCACTTAAGGAGACAAATTTTGTCGAAAAAGATACCGTTTAAAAATGATATTAATATGATACCTCCCCCTGTGGGGACACGTAGTGAAGTACACAAATATGTTTTTTATGCCTCTTTTATTTGTATGGGCCTCCTATTTTTTTAAACAAAATTACTTCCTTTTACTTTACGTGGTGAAGTACACAAATATGTTTTTTTATGCCCTTTTATTTGTATTCTAGCCTCCTATTTTTTTAATTATTTACTCCATGTTACTTTCGAGCAACCGAACGCAGCGATAAATTCTAATTTTACTCTAAATGTATTCTGTATCACTAGTATAAATAAAAAACCGGCCAAGTGCGAGTCGGACTGGCGCACCGAGCACCGAGCACCGCCGCACCGACACACCTCTCCACACCGATGTACCTATTCGTTACAATCAAAAGAAAAAATATTTAGCGCGAGTATGACTCACACTTGGCTGGTTTTTATTGTTTTATTTTATTTTTATTTCATTGTAGGGTTTGTACTATATTCACACCAAGTTTCCAATTTGTATTTTTACCATTTTTCTGATAGAGCATAAAGAAAAAACCTTCAAAAAGGTTTCTTATCCCCATACAAACCCATAATTTTTACTTTATATTTTTGTTACTTGTAGAGAAAAATCTACCATGATAGATAAGTGAAAATTACCGCTGGTTACATATTACGGTTCAAAAGATACAGCTTTTTAACGACCTTTTAAGTTTTTTACGGAAACCTAAGAACTAGTTTGCCAAAAACGTCCGTCCATCTGTCGATCCATCGGTCCGGCTTAAACTAAAATCATGAGTTTTATATTATAATTTGACGATGGATTCTAAGCGACTTCTGGCTGGTTTACCATTTAAGAGTAGTTGCCATACAAAAAAACAAAAAAAAATTGAAAAATCTATAAATGGCTTTAACGATTTTGATAAAACGTTGCAAGTAGTGACCGTTATTGATATTCTGTCAAAGTCATGTGTTGTATTGGTTATTCCGGCAAAATTAAATAAAGGGTAACTGTAATTTTTGTTTATGATTTTCTTTAATGGTCTATCGGCTCCTTCTTTAATGATCTATCGGCTCCTTCTTTAATGATCTATCGGCTCCTTCTTATCGTTTACTTACACTGGTCTCATTTATAGTGAATTTAAAAATAACGTCATAAAAGCATGAACGAAACTATAGATTTAATGTAATGGTTAGTCCATTCGCTTCACACCAGAAGGTCGCGGGTTCGATTTCCGGCGGGATAAACTTTGTAAGGCTCGGTTTGGTTGATGGTAGGGCATTTTCATAGCCCGCCTACTCCTTACAAAGGATGATAACTACTACCATCTAATCTAAGTCATGCCGCCAACATGTTAACAACAATGTTAACATCATTGATGTGTTCCGGCTTAAAGATAAGATAGCCAGATCTGCATTGCGTTTGGGGAATCTTGGTAAGCCCGCTTCCATCTTCGGCATCATCGTCACTTACCATAAGCTGAGTTAATGCCAGGGGCTTATAAATTGTGGATTTAAAAAAACTCATGTCTGAAAAGCTTTGGAGATCACGATTAGGTGAGATGACCCCAACAAGGGCTTCAGTAGTGCATAAAAAATGCGAACCTCAAAATGTTCTCAAGAGACAAAACACACATCAAACAAAAAAAAACTTTTAGTTAGTCCCTCAAGATTTTTAAGTAGCGCAGCCCCGAGCTTATTACACCTATAAAATGTCTCGTCGAACTTGCACAGGGTCACCTAAGAAGGATAACCCTTGTACAGACTCGTAACAAATTATGTTATTAAAGTTATGATCATAAAACTCATAAATTTTGTATTAAAAATAAAGGGCGCGCACCATGATTTTTAATATAAAACATAAATAAGAATCATCTCAGCTCATAGTTATGAGAGTAAAAGAGAAATTTTTCTTTTTTATCTTTATACCCTTGGCTGTGATTTATAAATTAACCCTTAAAAAAATTAACCCTAAACACAGAAATAGTAAAATAACACTTTTATCGATGCACCTAAATGACAAAGGGGGGGTACAAAGCAAATTTGACATTTTGAAAATGATTTAAGTGAATTATGCTTTCTATATATTTTTTTAACCTTCAGCGTAGTAATATTGTCTGTTCTTTGCCTTTAGCTGACGACCTCGTCTTAATGTAGCACTGGCGCCCAGGTTACATCTGAGAGACGTCAAAAAACAAAATGATGAATAAAATAAGATTTACACCCTAGATTAATGTAGCTTACATAATATTTAAAAGATTATTGTATTATGTAATTGAATTGTACGTTCTATAAAAAACAACTTCAGTTTTCAGGTTCAATTCAATCGACATTTTTAAATGATATCACAAAAGTTGCTTGCTAAATTTTAGGTCCACTGTCTTTAGTCCTCCTATTTTCTAAAATTTTGTTATAATCAAAAAATGAACTTAAGGCGTTAACTTACGAAGTAACTAATGTCTCATCTGTGCCATAAACAACCCCAAATTTATCAGTACAAATTCGATCGAAACAACACTGAAATAACATAACTTCTCCCTTAAGATATCAAAAAAAACAAGAAACATTTCGTTATTAAGAATTTCTGTCAAATGGGACTACAATCGAAAATGTTGAAAAAAAATATTTTGCGTCGAATGTATTCGACGGGCCTAGTTTTTCCTACAACAACGAAATAAAACGGATAAAATCAAACGTGACGACATCAAGAACTAGGTAAACTTTATTTTGAACTGACATTGTCGGCCACCAGCTGTGTCTAAGTTTCACTAGAGACACTCGAAGTTAAGCGTTTCAGGTTAGTTAACCCCCTAAAATACATTTACTTCTATAAACAATTCTACAAAACTAACTAACAAAAACGACTTAGTTGAACAGTAGGAAAAATTACATCACTACTATATAATATTATTTTTCTACATTTGTTCATCTTTCAGAGGCCTATTCCGTTTTCGAAGTTTCTATAGCTGCTATAAAACCACATATTCATCATCATGGGGTCTTTTTCTAATGGATGTTAAATTCATCTTTCTAGATATACGACAAACCAGAATATAATTAAGAAACCGATGATGTGACGTCAGCGAGACACCATGAGCTTCCTTACACACACAAATACCGAGGTGACGACCAAGAGTAAATAAATGTCGTATATATGTCGCAGGCATACCGTATAATTCGTCATCATACATACGGTTGGGCAAATGTCAGGCAAATTATATAATGGCGAAGCTTTTTGACAGTTAAATCAATCAAACCTGACTAAACCTAACATCGCTCGCTTCGCGAGCTCATTTACAATCTGCCGTACGGCATTTTGACAATTTGCCTGACTCGGCATTGACCGTTTATATACGGACGAATTATTACAATTTGCCTGGCTCGGCATTTTAGAATCTGCGTACAGAATTTTACATTTTAACTGACCGTTTACATACGGACGAATTATTAAAAATTGCCTGAATCGGCGTACAGCATTTTACATTTTGCCTGACCGTTTACATACGGACGAATTATATAATTCGCCTGACCGTATTTAAAATGACAAATCATACAATTTGCTTGCCACATATATGAGCACCGCGCTTATGCTGCGAGACGGCAAAAGCTTCGTTAAGGACACGTTCTCTGAGAAAATAGACTATCTGACTGAGGGCTGACACTAACGAAGGGGCGATTGCTTATAATTGCCGCGATAAAAATAAATCATGCAGTCATCTCCAAAACTACACTAATGGCAATGGATACGGTTGATTCCCGTGGTCCAACTGTTTGGCAACACTAGTAGTGCCACAGGTATTTTTTCTCTTCCGTGACACAACCGGTACCGTGGTCTTTCCTTCGTGACTATCAGATGCCAAACCCGTTCTCGACACTCTTCGACAGTATCATCATCAAACCTAACGAAGCTATATCGCTCGCTTAGCTCGCTCACCTCAGATGTGCCACCCTCAGTAGCGTCACGGGAGAAAAAAAATACCTTTGGTAGTGCCAAGAAGAAGGTACGCGGGAAATTTTGGACAAACATTGTAACATATACAAACATCACACCTAAAAAATAAATACATTTGAAGGTGAACAATGGCTACCACACCCTCTTTTGTTTTTATTTACGATTTATTCGACAAAAATACATTTTTGCGGCACCCGCTGTGTTTTCTAAGCGGGATGTTAAATGAAAAACTGTGCGAGAGCGAGGAGAACAAAAATGTTGCTTTATACGCCTTCCGACATGTTGTAAAGACATAAATACCTATTGAGTGGAAAACTTGTCCGACCCGGTGCACGGTGGCGAAAATATGTATTATGAAAAGAAGTTTCAACTTGAGAAGTTTTTGAAAAAACAAAGTTTCATAGACTTTCAAATGTCTGAAAATTAATAATTTTTATTTTATTTTTTATTAAATATTTAGACGCTAGGTTCTCACCGAGTCGGAAAAGTTTGTACCACCTGCACACATACAACCTACCCTACCTGTAGAAGTCAGGGTATTATGGGACGTCACTGTATCTTGGTTTGGTGATGTAAATCCTTTTATAGCCTTACCTGAAACAAAAGCAATAAAAATAAGAATCTGTACACTCATAAATGTAACTTATTTCTTTTGAATAGACGCAGGCGCCTATAGGGACGAAAAAATAAGCGTTCTGCAAGATTTTGCAATGTAATTTAATTTATCTTGTGCAGGAAGCTACTGGTTGCGGGCAGTGCATGCAGAGTCAGTCATTGTGGAGATCATTGGGGGAGGCGTTTAACCAACAGTGGCCGTCTTTCGGCTGATATTATAAACTAAGTAAAAAGGAACCATTTCAAATTGACCTTTATGACGTCTGTCATTAATTGCAATTTTATATAGCAGATACAGACTATAAACAAGACAATCAAGTACATCTCAATCCGGCTTGGGGGTTGTAAATAGGCTTGCCAGAGGTCCCGATTTAATCGGGATGTCCCGATTTTAGGCACCAGTATCCCGGGTCCCGATTCTCGATTTCAGTACTTTCGGGACGCTGATTGTCCAGATTTTTGACATGTACATTTTATTAAACCCGCCAGTTTTGCTTTTGATGTTTCTAAAATAACGGGAAATGCGGTGCGTTGTGCAGTGCGGGGGCGCGGTGTGGCGAAGTGGGGGAACTATTACATTATTAAAAATAAAAATATTTTGAAAAGCGCCAAATCCAATAATAGATATTTTTTTACTTTATAAAAACAAAAAATAAACGCATTGTATATATGTGCATTGCTTCAATTTGCAGTGTAAATTTCTTTCTTTTGTTAACTACTATGTTAAAAAATCATTTTTGAGAATACCCGATTTTATTTTGCCCGTCTCGCGTTTTTTCCTCTCGCAATATTGATTAGGTGAGTTGGCAACCCTAGATGTAAACCGTCCAAGTGAAACGGACACCTGCGGCATTCAACTGCAGCGCAAAACTCCACCGCCGCCGCATTCATCCGACTTCTAACTGGGAACAATACTCATACCTACTGCAGTTCGTATTTTTCTTTCTCTTTTTAATAAGAAAATATTAATGGAGATGTACGAGTATTGTGCAGTTAATTGGTCTGAGAGTCGAGTCGCTGCGCTTCACTTGTTTATGGTTTGTTTATTGTTTATTGTTGGAAGCCATTTGCTAGCAGATAGGTACTGAAGGTGAAACGTCGACTAATGGAAGTTATTTTTTAATTTCAGGTAAGAAATACAGTGTAAACTCTGTAAAACGTCACTCGATATAACGATTCACTCTTTGAAACGTCAAAATTTTCTAGCTCCAGTTGGTTTACTTTGACGCTAATTTCTCTCTGTATAACGAAAACTCTCAATAACGACACAAAATGCCCGGTCCCTTGAGTGTCGCTATATAGAGGTTATACTGTACTTACATAGCTTGACCTACTTTAAAAGTATAGATGTTTTATCAGTCTGATGTACAAGTGGGAAATAATTTTGATGTTCTAAGATTTCGGATGTGAGGCCTTATGAGAAACCTCAAGGTCACCTAAAGGGCGATGAAACGTGATCGGATCACTGCAAATAAAGTAATCGACACATCTTTTAAAATCGTGTCAGTGGCGGGGCACACACTCGTTGAACAGAAAGCCTTTGGAGCAGTAAAGTTCTCTAATGGCGACCACGCATCAAAAGAAGTAGTGTATTAGGAAGGCCTCCCATTCAGTGGACCGACGACCTGGAAGCCGCTAAATCCGGGCAGCACAGAACTGGTCCTCGCGGAAATCCTTAGGGGAGGCCTAGCGGATGTCTTTTGGCTGATGTGGTGATAATGAAGATTATGAAGATGAAGATACTTTAAAGGGTTGGACCCAAAAGGAGAAAGGTGACTTCTCTTTTTGCAGATCTGAAATATTCTTAATACGGAAGCCAGAGAGATTAAATACCACTAACTATTTCCAGCATAGCTAAGTAGGGGGAGAGACACTCACGTGCAAGGCAAAAAAGGCACGGAGCCACTGTGCCAACGAAATAGTGAAGCTTACCAATAGACTTGTGCATGGAGGGTGTAAAATGCCGTTTCCATTGGGCAATTTTCTCAGTTTTGGAAGGCTCCTACTTCCTATTATAATTAGAATATGGGAAAAAAACAAAACAGGCGCATGTCCATGGTAGATATAGGGTTGATAAAAAATATTTTTGCTCTATTGTCATTGTCCAGGGAGAAAACAGGGGACTAAGTTTGTATGAAAAAAATGGCACCCGCGTTTCCTCTTAAAATTTTAGACGCACTTTTATTCACCCTGTATAATTTCATAAGACGCGCCTGTCTGACTACTTTCTTGTTACGTTAATGTCACACCTAACCCTGACTACGGCTGAAAGGTAAGGGTGCGGGCAGGTGACGTCATCAATGACGTGGCGGCCGCGGCCAACGAAGCCCTGCACTGGTGTCGGCACAGCACAATCGCTAATAGACAGCCGAGGTAAGTAACTCCTGCACACTGCAAGTGAACACAGCTGAGTGAAGCAGGAATACAAGTTAACAAGAAAGAATGTGTACGAAAACTGTGAAATTATCCAATTTTCTTAATTTATAACCAAACATTATAAAGGAAGTCCAATTACGGAATCCGGTTCAGAATGAAAATTGCACACGACTCATTCATTTAATTCGCGAAATCCATGAAATTATCTTATTTTCATAATTTATAACCATACATAATCACATTTAACCGGGTTTTAATATTTGTTTAGAGTTAATACTTTATTAACATCAAGTTTTACGCTACTATGTATTACCGTTGTTGCGACGATATAAAAAATGACCTTCATGAAACACGTTCCTTGTATGAGAACCCCCTATTTTATTATTGGCGAGCCAAATTTCATCCAAATCCGTTTATCCGATGTGGCGTGCAAGAGTAACAAACATCCATACATACATACACACAAACTTTCGCGTTTATAATATTAGTAAGGATTCGCAGTATACATGACAATTCAATAGCTCCAATCATTTTGTTTGTTAGTAAATCGCAAGATTAAATTTAATTTGTAGGAAAACCATATTTTTTCCAGACCAGTGGGTATTAGGAACTATGTAATCAATCGCAACCTTACTTACCTACTTACAAAAAAGAGGGGTAGTCTTTTTTTATGCAGTCGGGTTTTTAATTTATAATGTAATCGGTTATTTTTAAGAGGATCTCTTTCTTTGGTTGTTCTTTTAACGGAAGATTATAGGACGTCGGAGTAAAAAGTTGTAGCTGGCATTGTTCAAATGTTTAGAATGCCGAAAGTGTGATTTTATTCCATCTTGGTGCGGTAAAGAGGAGGATTTCATCACGACTATCTTGTTAGATCCAGATCTCGGGAGCAACACACAAGCAAATTCATCGTGAAACGGTTATAGCACCATACCAAGAGTAGGGCACGCACAAAGCGCATACCTATTTGTCTGCGTGGTTTATCAGCTTGTGGATATAGCCCCCCTCCCCCCCCCCCCTACCCCTTTCCGCCCGAAACTAAAAGTCCAGGGTAGCTCAATCCTTATCTCACACGCCACAAACACGCGAAATAGCAACATTTATTCGTAGGGTCAGAGTATTACACTTGCTGTCTGGGAGATATTTCTTTATTAGAGTACTATGGAAGATATATTTCGTTTCTTCTACCTATGAATAACAAAAATAAAAATCATAAAGAGGCACGTACTAAGAAAGTTTCCTTGTCTGAACGTGTGAGGATTGAAAACTATCACAGAATCAAGTTAACCAACATCTAACCGCCTGGAAAGCGTTTCCGCAGTGGTATTGCGGCCGCGCGCGGGTTCGATTCTCGAAAGGTTCCAAGACTTGCTTCCATCTTTATATACTCGTTATGTGTATTGCTAAACGTCAACTTTTACACCATTAATGTGTTCTGGCAATGAAGATAAGATGCAACTTCTAGATAGCATTGGGATTCTTGGTAAGCCCACTTCCACCATCATCATTACTGTCAGTACCATCAGTTGAGACGGTCAATAGCTTACCAATCATTATTTTTTTTAAATCATTTCGCAAATTGAGACTAAAAACTGTAAACGTTTCGTCCTCAGGAACTCCAAGCGGTTCATTTAGCGTCGGTTGCTGGATATTGCGTCTTCAAAGAGCCTCATTACTATGTCGGGCGCTCATAAATCTCGACAGTATATTACAAGGAAGGAAGGCATCTTTCACTAATACAGACTTACATAGCCTGCTGAATTGTAGGTTATGTTGGTAAGTTTGACGTTTACCCAAGTGATTCACTTTTATTTCTAACAGTAGGTGTCAGCGGATTCATCCGCGTGGATGTTGGATTCAAACATGAAACCGTTAGGAATATAATTTTCCATATAAAATTATCATTTCACCTGTTCGTGCGGAAAGGTAAAATATCAACAACAAAGGGTGGAACCCCTCCCTGCGTCTCGGAAATGGATCTAGGGGAATAAGGACTTGTAGTTCTTGCGCACACTTTTCGAAATTATTCGATAAGGCTTTGGAGCCTGTTTTTGATAACCTCATCGTCGTCAACGCTGGTAGCAAAAATACAGCAACGTCCAAGGTTGCCATTTCACAACGTTTTTTCCTTATCTTGGTACCACCCTTGGGATGTCCCCTTTCCAACAAAAAAATAATCATCAAAATCGGTTCATAAACGACGAAGTTATCCGCGAACACACACACACACATATATATATATATATATATATATATATATATATATATATATAATATATATATGTGTATATATATATATATATATACGGTCGAATTGAGAATTCGGTTAAAAATGAGCCATAGTCGCGCAATAGGGTTCTATACAAGCAAATAATACGTAAAAATAGCATAGCATATCATTTTATTGATTTGTTCCAACATAAGCTTCATGCAGGCCATAGTCAAACGTATTTTATGAAGATTTAACTGGCTAGATATGATGGTTAAAAAAAATCCGCTTTGTGGCACCCTTTGGGCAAAGAACCCTTAAATACTTACACATGTTTCCTTTCATTACTCATACTTCTGCCTACCTTCTATTTCAATTCCCTTATATTAGGCGAACCAGAAACTCCAGAAAGCCTTGCCGAGAAAACGGTCTCTTCTGGGATGTAATTCGTATTATTTCGTTTTTTTGTACAATATTTGCTTTGTGTACGCGAGCGAGAGTGGAAGGTAGGTAAATAATAATGGCAGACATTTAGTCATAATATAACAATTACGGGTGTATTTTCTGACTTGCTGTTATTTTTACAAGTAAAATGGTATGTTTATTTGAAATTGAAAAGAAGGTTGCGCGTGTGATTTTCTCTTAAATGTCTGAGTATTTCCATCACCATGTAAACACGCTTACAGACAGAATACACCACTCATTAAATTTTGTTGAACAGTATTAACATTAGTTAAATTTGACAGGTTAAAAGTGTAAAAACATCTCACTTTTTTTCCGTGCTATCCAAAGGGAAGACGGTACCGGTCACTAGTGACATTACAATAACACTAAGCGAAGTGAAAAACACTAAATAAATGAGCTCGAAAAGCGAGCGATGTTAGGTTCGGTCAGGTTTGATTGATTTAACAATCTACCCATGGGTAGCAGAATGCTTCGCAGCAGAAGAAATATGCAGTTTTATTCGGAGGTACAAGAATAGGTCTTAATAAAGAATTTTTAACCGCCTCCGTGGCGTAATGGTTATTCCGTTCGCTTTACACTAAGAGGTCGCGGGTTCGATTTCCGGTGGGGTCAACTTTGTAAGACTCGGTTTGATTGGTGGTAGGGCATTTTCGTAGTCCGCCTGGCTAGCTACCACCATCTTATCTCAGTCTTGCCGCCAAACATCAGTGTTAACAGCAATGATGTGTTCCGGCTTGAAGATAAGATAGCCAGATCCCCATTGGGTTGGGGAATATTGGTACGCCCGCTTCCATATTTGGCATCAACGTCAATTACCATCAGGTGAGATAATGTCAAGGGCTTATCAATTGTGAATTTTAAAAAAAAAGGTCGTGAAATAGATATACAAAACTAGTGAGATTGTAATATCGCGGTTTTCACAACATCCCGGTGACACAGATAGAAATAGTGTAGATTCGAAATTAAAATTGGTTTAAAATAAGAAGGCAAGTATTATTTTATTAGCAGTCTTAATTCTTCACCTTCCTCAGGCACGTCTGTGGGTAACTCGTAGGTAGGTATTGGTCACTGGCCTGAATTCCTGGCACTGAATTGGCTTTAGATTTACGGTTGACCCTGGTTAAACAACGAGTCCAATCGATTGTAGTAAATGATGAGGCCTTGAGTTCAAGCGGTGGGTAGGAAAAGATCCTGGAATAACGTGGACGGTATTTAAATTTACATCTTTATACACATCTGAAGTCAGATGTGCCGATTTCAGCACCTTATTTTCCTTAACCAAGCAATATAAGTAAGTGGATGAATGTACGCAAGTTACGAAAAACGCACTGATACATTGGCCGCCCCAAATTCGAACCCGGGACCTCAGAAAAGACGCGTAGATTTACCGTTTTTACGCGGCCGTCGCGCCCCAGCGAACCGTACCTAATCGAAATGAAATAGAAAATTACGAATACATTTTGGAGCGCCCTTCATCCAATAATAGAAAATTAGGTTATTGTATAGCCGTGTCAATGGTTTGACGGCACCATTCACAGCCTAGGCGACATACTTGTGGGGAGCTGGTACTTGTCCCAATATGCTGAAGTACGGGGGCAAAAGCTAGTTAAATACATTTAGAGGTAAGTTATGTCGTATATCCGAGTCTGTTTTCGGTGCTGTTCGCAAAGTAAACCGAAATATAAAGCCATTACTGTAAATGTAATTGTGTATATTACTAACACTAGTCTAAATCCTAGAATGTTACTAACACTATGATGATCCCTTGTTGGTCGATAAATAAATTTTAATAATAATAATAATTACTGGATCCATTACCTGTGCTATTATTAAGAATCAAAGTATATATTTATAATAAGATTGGTGCATACACATACACACGTATTGGATTGCGTAATTGGCAATGTTCACTTTTTAAAAGGGATAAAAACCATTTTGAGACATTTCGGTCATATACTGTAAAAAAAATATTCAATAACTTAATTTATTTCACAATCGTCCATTTAAATTAACATTGTAGCTGTTTGCTTTTCATAGTGTTTGAGCCTGTGACGTCATTAGTTAAAAACTTTAAAATATCGAAATTAAAGAAGCAGCGTAATGGGATGATTAGGGCTAGCGAGTTAGGTTGGCACAGCATGCCTGATTCCGCGCTTGAAAACAAGGAGCTCCGTCGACTCGGTATTTCCATTTTTTTTTTTGGAAAAATAAACTAGTGAGTAGAGCCATCTACAATGTCTTTGAAGCCATCACTACGCAAGCTCACAGTCCTTAACCAGTGATGACGTGACAAAAAACGCAAGATTACGTTATCGCGTTACTGTTACTGTAACTTTGGATTTCTCCTTTTCTAACAAAGAAATTCCATTTTCCCTGCGTACCCTAATTAAAATTACACAACAAAACAATAACAACACCATAAGGCAACACGACTAAACTTTGCGGCGTTACATCTCCGCCTTCGTCCCATGGGTAATCTATGGTGTTGAATAATTCAGATTTAAAGCAGTTAGGAGACGAGTGTGAAACCTTTGGGGACTAGCTGAGACAAGAATAGACTGGGGACCATAGACCTTATATTATTTCGTCAGGAAAGAACCGTCGAAGTAGAAAATGGCACTCTCTGGTGCAGTTTATAGCTGTAAGATATATAAATTGGTCGACTTCACACCCAACCAGCGAGTTTCTTCGCAGGCTTGTGCAGGTTTCCTCACGATGTTTTCCTTCACCGTAAGAGCGTCGGATAAACGTACATATGAAATCTAAATTCGAAATTCGAATTGAGCTATCAGTTAGCGTCACCGCACATTGAGCAGTCAGGTAACCGGAGACCGGAAGTTCCCCCGGTCGAAAAGTATCTTTCTGTTGTATACAATCTAAGAGAGATACATTGATAATTGATAATGCCAAAAAACATTAAGAACAACCAACTTCAATCAAAAAATAAGTGTTGTTCTAGCGATTGGTACACACTTATTAGTCCATTTACTGAACCGATTTTGATGAAACTTGCAGTGTTCCCTAATTTGAAAGATGACCTTGATTCAAATAAAAAAGTGTTGTTGCAACTCGATATCTAGTTTCTGAGAAATACGTGGACTAAAATACATACACCTATGGGATTCGGCACACCACTTTAGATGCCCACATAGTCTAACGTGTACGAATATTATGAAATTTCATCAATTTTACTTACATACGGTTGAAATTGATAATCTTCTTTTTTGAAGTCGATTAAAAACAGTGAAATCTCCATCTCTGTTTAAATGCAAACAAAAGAAGGAGACTTGCCTTATGATATGAACAGACGAAGCTCCGGGTACCGGACCACCAGGTCAGCAGCAATGCCTACGCTTTGCATTGGCTAAGCAGGCTGTATTTTTAATTAATAGGCTTCATTCACTCAACTGAGTTTAGACGTCATACCACAGAAAAGATTCTAGTTACCTCGTAAGTAATGCTTTTGAGTTCTAACAGACGGCGCTGTATCATCGGAAAGGCTCGTCTTTAGATAAGGGACAAGGTCTCATAAGGTCTTTTCAAGGAGATTGTAACAAAAAGGTTATTCGGGGTAACATCGTGTAAATAAAGTGGAGAAGTTAATTTAAACTAAATTGAATTACGTACTCCTTTGTAAGTACTCGTAGGTACCTACTTGATGGCCTTTTAATTAAAACAGTAAACGCTCCAACTAAGAATAATTTAAAGTTTGTTCTAATATGTTGACGAAAATAAAATAAAATAAGCTCTATTTAACAGCAGTTTAAATTATAAGTGCAAGTGTCGGCGAAATATTATTTATCCTGTAAGTGAAATTTATGAAATAACTACATTTTGCCCGCGCCAGCGTTTTTATGGCTGTAATCGAGGGTGCATCATTCGAATCGTGAGTTATGGCCTTGTGACAATCTCATAGGAGAAAGCACCTTAAATACACTAAAATAAAACTAAAGATTTTTCTTGAATTTTCTCATTTTCCTGGCAACTTTTTCAATTTTTTTTTCTAGCGCCAGCCCTGGAGTAGAGCAAAAAGAGCGGCCGCTCTAGGCGCCAAGTGGCAAGGGGCGCCAAAAAGCCAAAGAGGCTTGTTTGTTTGTTTAATTTGTGTTGCCCATGGAATCAAGTGCTTCAGCCGATATCATAAATATTTTTATCTACTCTCATATCGTAAAGTTCGCATTATCAACTTCAAAACGAGTTTTTATTGGCATACTTTATAAACACAATACCGTAATTCAAAAAAAAAATTACATTATAACATTATTTTGTAAGAGAAATAATGGTATAATGTATTTTTTTTCCATTACGATACAAGTTAAACCAAAGAGATAATATCACCAACAAAGTTCTATATCAATTTTTTTTATTGGAACGCACATGCGGTTCGCGCCATTTTTACAGCAATACAAAAAGTTTTCATTCTAATTTTTACTTGTCTGTGACAGCGTCCGCTTTAATGCATGCGCGATGATGTGTTGGTTTTTCATTGAATTTTGTTGTAGATACTGAATTTCGTGAATAATTTTCATGCTTGTTTAATAATGTCTGAGATCAATGAAAGCATTGTTTTTACCTGTCTGTGTATATTCAATCCCAATGTATGAGATTAGATAAAGTAGTGTATGAAACTGCACATAATTTGGTCTTAAAACACTCGTGCAATGCTATAATACTCTCGTATTTTAAGAACCCTTATTATGCAACTACTATTCACTTTTTGACAGTTTTCAGTATTTTTCACAATGATTGTTAATTTGGTACCAGCACTTCTAACAAACTAACCTAAACTACACGCTCCAGCAAAATTATAGCACTTTTGCTGAAGCTTTCGCGGACTTCTTGTGGGAACACCAACCACAGCATACATACACACTTTAATTTCATTATCCTACTCAATAAACGCAGTAAAGGTACTTTGCTGAATAATTAATACACTATCAATATTGTGCTACAAAAACCACGAAATGTAATTTTTCAGATAAATGACAAACTGTGCGCTACAAATTCTCGCCAGAGGCGCGGGGACAGTGTTGCTAGATCTAATTTTTAAAAATCCGTAGGGTGACATTGAAAAATCTTTACATCTCCATACATTGTTTCTAGATTAAATCGCACATCTACAGACTTATGACTGTTTGGAGCGACTACTAGCGTTGAACCGACTTGAACCTAGTCACAGTATTACGATATGTCTTACAGTAGCGCAACGCCTTCGATGTCACACGGAGCGTAGGTACTAGCAGTACTAGCCTGTAGCCAGCCTGGCAAATTTGCGGAGTTTGCCAGGCTGTGCCTCGCCGCCCGCTGCCCAGCAAGTACCTTTCCGTTGCTCTGCGTCAGTACATTCGTTGCACTACTGTTAGCCGCTATATTGTAATACTGTGGCCTAGTTCATAAAGCAAATTTCTTGTAAACCGAACTACAAACCGTCGACCAAAGAGCGCTGAAGGACAATCTTGCTCTACCCTGAACAAGCGTTAAGCGCTAGAACCGGCCCCGCTGTTTCTTTCCCTAAAAACCATATTCGGACTACGTCTTACGAACATTTTGATTTAAATATCCAAATCGGTCCAGCCGTTCTCAAGTGATAAGCTTACTAACGGACAGCAGGGTTTTTTAAAAAAAAAACCGACCAAGCGAATCGGATTCGTGAACTAAGGGTTCCGTACTCAAACCCATTCGGGTATAAATCCTAAAAACATCAACTTATGCAACAATAAGACTGAAGGACAAACTTTGTAGTTGAAAAAATATTATCTCATATATCTATAGACGTCACAGTCAATTCTCCAACTGCAAATGTAAGTTTGTAATGTAAAACAAAATGTTTTAATGTAATATAACTATACATTTACAATTTTAAAATTTTTCTTTACTTGTGCCTTGAGACCTTACTTCTTATCAAATATGATTCTAAATTAACGGGAAGTTCCCTGTAGGTTTTGATTTACTAGCGAAAATCAAAATATGTGACAGAAATAGCCGCAAAATGGGCGAATATATTGCTTTGACATAAAAGCTTGATTCTTTTGCAGCTTCAAGGGACCATATCTTAACTTGATACCGCCGCGCGTCCCTTAGAAAAAAGGTATTGACAGACACATAGACAGACGGACAGACACACAGACAGACGGACAACGAAGTGATTATTTATAGAACTATAGGGATCGTTATTTCCTTCTGAGGTACGGATCCCTAAAAAGAATAAATAAATCAAAGAAATTAATTTAATAAACAAAATACTTGATGAGATTTGGTCTGACCAAGGCCATTTATATGCCTAAGAGAGATGAACAATGGACAATCAGCTCGAAGGATATAGAGGCAGGGGAAGACCAAAGAAGCGACGGATGGACCGGATTAGGAGATATATGGAAGAGAGTGGGGTGACGCAAGAACTGACAAGCATGAAGCCAGAATGGAGACACAAAACATTTAAAGCCTACCCCCAATAATTGAGTGTAATAAATAAGTCCAGGAAGATGAATAGGTTTTATAATATGAAAACAGTAATACATAAACGCTTTCTCGTTCCGGCGCTATTTCTTGTAGGGATGGACTTACGGAAGCAGGGGTCTACATTTCAGCGCGGCCATTTCGCGCTGCTCGTCCGCCATTTGCAATATTACCATAATGACGTCTTTATAACTATCTTTATTATCTCACTTATGCCAGGCAAAGGCACTCCGCACGTGCAGCCAATTTAATTCTTTATTGCTTAGACTTTAACAGTTTTATTTGCGCGAGCAGAATATAATGAAATATAATAACATTTTATTGCTCTCTCGTATCGTATTCGTATGCATTATTCGTCTCTCACTGCTGAGTTTCGAGTTTAATTTCAAATAAGGTAGCTAAACGTAAATGTTCAGAATTGCTGTGAAATATAATTTGCGCTATGCCAGATGTTTCCAAGTCTAAGAGAACCTAAAAGTTAAAGACCCCCCCATTCAGAGAATATGTTAGTTCAAACAGACGCTAGTAATATGAAATACCAAGTCTTGAAATAACTTTAGTACACGAGCGAGCGATTACTTGGAGAACATCGCTATTATCTAGACTCACGGCAGTGTGTCAGCAAATTTCGAAAATAATAGGGCGACACGGGCCGTATCCCTACTAATCCCTACTTAATCCCTACTTAATATTATAAATGCGAAAGTAACGTTACGCTTTCCCGCAAAAACTACTGAACGGATTTGGCTGAAATTTGGTAGGTAGACAGATTAGGACCTGGATTAAGACATAGGCTACTTTTTACCACGCTTGCGAGCCGCTTGCGGCTCGCGCACTGCGCACCCTCGAAAAGTCATAGACGTGGTCCACGCGGGTGAAGCCGCGGGAAACAGCTAGTAGGTTATATTACTCGAACCATTTCGGGCCACTTTCGACCTACCCGTAACTTAAAATTCGTTTGAACTACACAATTGCGATTTTGTGTGTCTAGTAAGATTTAATTTTTTTATTTTTAATTCCGATCACCTAGAATCCCAATATTCATTGGTATGACTGAATGACTGCCTGACTCACTCATCAAAGTTATAGACCACTTCCAGGTGATTTAGAAACTTGAAGTTAGCTATCGAGGTAGGTTATTTGACGTATACAAAGAAAAATTTCAAAAAACGGCCAAGTATGAGTCGTACTCGCGCACTAAAGGTTCCGTATCACCATTACTCATCAAAATATTTAGACCACATCCAGGTAACTTACTCGTAAAAAACTTTTTGGCATCGAGAGAAGTAATTAGGCATATACAAAAAGAAGTTGAAAAACCGGCCAAGTGCGAGTCGCACTTGCAAAATAGGGGTTCCATAGGTGACTTAACTGGTCTGGCATTTAGGTAGGTTATTGGGCGTATACAAAGAAAAAAGGAAAACCGGCTTAAGTGTGAGTCGTGCTCGCATAACTAGGGTTCCGTAACACCACTACTCATTAAAATAATTGCCTATATAGGTACTTCCAGGTGACTTATAAACATGACATTTGGAATCTAAATAAGTTATTGGGCGCATTAAGTAAAAAATCAAAAACCAACCACGAGCGTCTCGAACTCGCGCACCGAGGGTACCGTTCCACCACCGTTGTGTTTAAACAATGTGTTTTAAAAATATTTGTATATTACTCTTGTCATCATCACATCAACTCGTGTATACGTTCCCACCGAGAGTTTGAGCCTACTCTGAATTAGGGCGATCGGGCCTTAGTCGACCACGCGGGCCCAGTGCAGGTTGGTACTTGTGTAAAGAGAGGTAATAATTATTATTACTTTACAAAATTTAATGATATTTCAACAGAAAATATATGTAAAAGAAAGCCAAGTTCGATACAAAAAAATACAGAGATCTAAATGGCCCACCCAGTAAGTTCTATAGTGGTTTCATAAATTCTTACTACCGGACTTTAAATTGAAATATTTATTTTGGATGTCTATTTTTATTTGAAGTCCCCGTGATATAAAAACGTGATATAAAAACCACTATAGATTTTGACACATACTCACTTAGATCACTTTTTTAGGGTTCCGTACCCAAAGGGTAAAAACGGGACCCTATAACTAAGCCTCCTCTGTCCGTCCTGTTCGTCTGTCACCAGGCTGTATTTCATGAACCATGATAGCTAGACAGCTGAAATTTTCACAGATGATGTATTTCTGTTGCCGCTATAACAACAAATACTAAAAATTAGAAAAAGTGAAAAAATAAGGGGAGTCTCCATACAAAAAACGTGTTTCTTTTTAAACATGAAGAAAGTAGCGCCATCTAGTATAATGGTACGGAACCCTATGTGTGCGGTGCTGACTTGCGCTTGGCCGTTTTTTATTTATGGAACTTTCACATTTATGTTTTGTTGGGATACTACCTACACGTGACTTCGAAACTAATTTTAGAAGGTTACTCGTTAACTTATTTTTTTTCTTTCAAGAAGATTATTAATTATCAAGGTGTGTCATGTTTACTAATGTTTATTATTAAGTAGCCTTCAACTTAACAATGCAATATGTTACGTAGGCGCGGAACCTTTAAAATATAAGGTTACTGAGTTACCGGCAACCACAGAACAGGTAATAAACTAACTGTTCTGCTCCGGCAACCAATCACGTGGGTTTGTTTAGTTTGAAGCCTTTAATAATTGAAATTAAATGACACGTCAAATGTGTGCAAAACGTTATTTACATAAAGAGATAAAAGTAACAGACTGATGCATTTTCGGTTATTGTTTTGAACCGTTTGACCTTTTAAATGCTAACAGCATTCCTCATTTGGGAGTTAAGCTGCATATTATGAACAAACCTGTAGCGGGACACGACGACATTTTAGTTAAAGCTCAATTGGTCTGGTCAACCATGTTTTTGCAAGAAGGCCGTTATCACTTTTAGAATGATCTTTGCGTCATGAATCCATCTTGGCGATGGCGCTCGAATGGCGTGTTCAAAATACACTCGATGATAGTCCCTTTTTCCCCATTGCGTTGGGGAATCTTGGTAAGCCCGCGTCCATCCTCGGCAACATCGTCACTTACCACCAGGTGAGATGTTGTCAAGGGTTTACCAATTGTGAATTTAAAAAAAAACTACTTAAAAAAAAGAAGGAGGTTCTATGTTCCAGTGCATGTTTTTTTTCTGTCAACTGTGAACTGATTTTCAAAATTCTTTTTTCGCTTGAAAGTGTATACTCCCGAGGTGGTCCCGCTGTCACCAAGTCTGGATCTGATGATGGGATCTCAGGAAATTCGAAAGCTAGCTTCCAATTTTATAGGCACATGTTTCATATATTTTCTAAAGCTGTTCCAGTATTTGCGTCTGGTAGTCATCATCTTATGTAAATGAGCTGATGATGGAGAGGTCAACTCCTTAACGTTAAGAGGAGTTGCGAGGATCATTCTTTAAATATTTAAGGTACGTATAGACCGATAGTTGTGTGGCGGCAGCTGTCATCTAAAACACGCTATTAAAACTCTTTAAGGTTGTTCAGGTTAGCTGATGATGGAAGGTTTGACTCCGTAACTTTCATGCTACTGAGATGATGATGAAAGCCACAGGACTCTGTATCGGTTAATAAAACACATGCATTATGATTTGATGACATCGTAATGACGAGTGGGTGATTGGGTTTAACGTTGTCAGATAACATTATCACTAAAAATAAAAAATAAACAAAAATAAAGTTTCAAAAACTGACTTCATAAAGAAATTCACTCAAAATTACGAAACAAATTAGGGGCCTAATATTATTTTATAATTTTGAGTGAATTTCTTTTTGAAGTCGGTTTTTAGCTTTTATTTTTTTATTGAAACAGTTCAAATAATCTTAAAATAAATTGGAAGGCAATAAATACAACTTTTAACTTGCTAATTAAATTGAATTATGTTATTTCTATACGTGGTTCACAACCTGATTGCGTCAACGCCGACATCACTATTATCACTGGGCACGTGCTCCTGAACTACTGTCGGAATGTACTGCTATTAATGAGCGTCCCCATCTTCAGACTAACGTTGACTATGGAACTTGGGACTTGTCTCGCCCGGTGGCCCCCGCCCCGCCCCGCACAACTGCGCTGTCTAGACGGCTCCGTTACACTCCGTATGGATTGTTAAGATTGCGCCAATACTTCTAATCAGCTCATATACGTCCCCACCGAGGGGCTCGAGCCTACCCTGAATTAGGGCGATCGGGCCTTAGTCGACCACGCGGACCCAGTGCGGATTGGTCGACTTCACACACAACCTTTGAGTTCCAATACTATAAATACAATATATTTAACAATAAAATTATAAAAATAATCAAAACAGCTTTTACAAAGGCGGACTTATACCTGTAAGAGATTTATTCCATACAACCCTAGAGTTATACAGTAATTTATGCACTTTTAACAAAGACCTCTGATGCCATTAATTACTTTAAAAAATATTTGTCTGATTCGAGCCGGCAATTTAAATCAAACTGGACCAAGTTATGCCAGTCTTAATTCAATGTTCAAGTCGTAACATTGTTTACGATGTCGCCCCCACATTACGCAAGTCTTCCATCTTCAACGACTTCCCACCAATAGAAGCGTAAACGATAAAAGCGAAATGAGGTCGCATTAATAGTACAAGAAATATGGTATTCCATTAGCTTCTTTTATAGATGCATATTTTAAATAAAGAAAAAAGTATAAAATTTTAAAAATGAAGAACGCTGAAATTAATGAATGAATACCTGAAATAGCGGTTTAGCTGGAAGGGACTATAATAAAAATTAGCACTTTAAAGCTTAATGTTTCGTAACCGGTCCCTAAATCGAAAAACAGTTTTAGAAAACCCTCAGTAGTTTCGAAAGACCCACTCAACGATACCCCACACTATAGGTACGTTAGTACTAATATATATACTGTGCTATAGGGTACAATAACGAAACAAATTCACCCCCTATTAACATGTAACTTTTTTTAGATTTTATTGTGCCACTTTGTCGGCGTAACTAATATGCTCATGGCAAATTACAGCTTTCTAGTACTAATAGTCTCCGAGCTAAGCCGCGGACTGACAGATGGACAGACAGACATGGCGAAACTATAAGGGTTCCTTATTGACTACAGAAGTTCAATTTTAAAACGAGGCCGTACCTCAAAAGGAAAAAACGAAACCCTTGTAGGTTCACTCATGTGTCTGTCCGTCCGTCTGTCACAGCAGATTTGCTCAGAAACTACTAGACCGTTTAAGTTGAAATTTAGTATTACACATATGTAAATCGGTAACCCAAAAGACGGAAATGTAACGTAAATTAATTAAATTTTAACATGGAGGCCACATTTAGGGGTTAAATATGAAAATGTAAAAAAAAGTTTTGCAAACTATATCGTGTGACAAATAAAATGAAAGGGCGTGTTGTTGAGAATCTCAAATATATATTTTTTTATAGTTTAAAGATAAATAGTTTTAAAGTTTTTAACCACCTCCGTAGCTCAGGGGCAAAGTTCACTGGCTTTACACAGGAGGTCGCGGGTTCGATTTCCGGCGGGGTCAATTGTAAGACTCGGTTTGGTTGGTGGTAGGGCATTTCCTAAGCCCGCCTGGCTAGCTACCACCATCTTATCTAAGTCTTGCCGTCAAATATCAATGTTGATAGCCGAAAATTTACCATTCCAACCGAGGGAATTCCCCCCCCCCCCATCTCAAAAACTACTGGGCCTAAAATTTTGAAAAAACCACAGTATACGAGGTTAAATGCATAAATTATTGAAAAATCTATGAGAAGATCTAAAGTGCTTCCGTACTTACAGGAAAAATGAAATTTCCAAAGTCCGATTGTTTAGAAACTAGCGACACCTAGTGGGATGTAGTAGTATCTTCTACAAAGTTAATTAACGTAGTAATACGACAACATTAATTAGTTCCCTTTTACCTACATCTATAGATGGCGCTGTAGATGAAAGTTAGTTTTTGGTACGGAACCCTTAGTGCGCGAGTTTGACTTGCACTTGGCAGGGTTTTTGAAAAAACTAATTGTCATTTTATTTATAACCCGTCATAATTTTTTGCCTCATCTAACAGTGATGCTTAGAGAAGTGCTGGGTGCTGGAAAAAACGCTTATAATTTATTTTTTTAGAAATTGTGTTAGCTGGCAGTAAAAGTCCAGAAACGCAAGGGCGTCGGTGATAGAATACCATTTATTATTTTACCTTGGTCGCACTCAATCGACAGCGTCGATTGATGACGGACAAATAGAAATCTTAACCTTACCTTGGAAATTAGTCCATCAGAGTGTGCGAAAGGTGGAAAAGGGAGGGATGACGCTTTTTCGTGAATGAGATGGAGTCGTCCAAAGAATTCGAATGGAATATAGCAATACATGAAACCATACACCATACACAGTAGGATGACTGAAAATGGTAGAACTGAACAACTTTTATCAAGAAACCTACACAATAGGGATGACGAATGGTAGTCATCTGAGTTACTTTTTATCATCTGTTAAAAACGACATGTTGTTCTAAAAATGTTAGAAATACCTAGGCGTGACGTCATAGTTTAGCAGCGTCATATATGTACTCATTTTGTGATTCTGGTGATTAAAAAATCGAAGACTTGATGGAAAACAAAACGAGTAAGGTTTTACTAAGTTTAAGTAGGAGGGCAATTACTAACTAAATTGATAAATTGATTGATCACTACATCAAGAGTTCAAAATTTATTTCTGATGCTGTCGTCATCCCTATAGGAGCAAAGAACTTCGACTTCCCATCCGAAATGTTATTATTGGAACCGTCCATTTACAAATAATGTACTTTTGTACTCGTATGTAGGTCGTCTTTTTTACTCAAATTTTATGCAGTACAGTATGTTAACAAAATTGGTTTTGGACCCGTTAACCGGAGCTATACTGATCAACTCTCCCCGAAAAAATAACAAGCGATACTCAAAATAATTTTGAACAAAAAAAACCGACTAAGGTTCCCCTCGATTTCTCTGGGATGCCATCATCAGATCCTGGTTTCTTTATCATGGTACCACCCTTGGGATATCTCCTTTCCAACGAAAAAAAGAATTATCAAAATCGGTTCATAAAAGACGAAGTTATCCGCGAACACACATACAAAAAAATATATTTTTTTTTTATGAAAAATTTGAGTGCGTTTGGCTGCACCTCACCTGATGGTAAGTGCCGATGCAGCTGAGGATGTAACACGCAAGCTCAAATAGTGCCTATTCACTCTCGTCTTGAAGATTCCTAAATTATACGAATCGGGGAATACAGACGCCGGAAGGGAATTCCACTCCTTGGCCGTTCGCATGATGAAGGAAAAAGCAAAACGCTTCGTGCGAAAAGGTGGAACATTGACGACAAAGGGGTGGAACCGCTCTCCGCGCCTGGTCGTCCGATGATGAAATGGAGAGGGGGGAATGAGGTCTGTATGATATATATACCGTCGAATTGAGAAACCTCCTTCTTTTTTTGAAGTCGGTTAAAAAAATACTTTTCATACAAATCATAGAGCTGATTTATCAATTTTGTGTATTTTTGCATGGAGCGTCGATTTTTTTTGAGAATTGTCTTGGGGTTTCATAAGGAAAGTGGTTCAGTTTTATGAATAGCATCATAAAAGGTCCCCTAGCTCGACAGATACAGATAACCAAGAGGTATTTTTTTGTCCTGAGTACTCGATATTTGCAGGGTACCGTACTAGGTAACGGGGCCCTACTACAGAGCCCACGCTGCCTGTCGGTCCATCCCACTGTCTGTCTAATATTTAAAAGGCAGTGTCTTTTGAACCGTGATAGGCACTCGGCTGAAATTTTCACAGAAAATGTGTTATTTGTTATGGAGGATGTATAGACAAATAACAAAAGAATAAAAAGTAAAAAATTAAGGTGTGTCCCCATGCAAGAAATGTGTTTTTGAAGGTTTTTTTTTTTGTTTTTGCTTTACGTAAAAACTGTATAAAGGTCTCCCCCAAGGATTTCCACAACGACCGGTCCTGCTCGCCCACATCCCGCGGCTTCCGGCGAGTTTCACAAAGTCGTCCGTCGTTTGTCCAGCAGTGGACATCTTTCGGCTGATATACAAAACGGTAATACATACAAGCGTGACTAAAGTAATATTATAAAAAGTAATATTATATTTTTTCCAATTATTCGGGCAACTTTTTCAGTTTTTCTTTCAATGAAAACTTTTTAGGACTATTACGAACATTTAAAAAAAATCAAGATCGGTCTAGCCAAACAGCATTTAATACTTGTTTCTATACAGTGTTTTGGATGTCTAAAGTAAAGTACCTATCTACTCTAAAGGCCTCTACACGACTTTATCTTGGGGTGCGTAGCTGAAAAACAAAGTGATTGAATTTTTCTACTTTTCTGTATTTCTTTAGATTTGTGTATCACTTTATGGCTCTGCTGGCTAGCTGATCATTATTTTCTGCTTAGTCTAGTGTGTGTAGGCGTTCCGCTAAATATTTTGTATTCCAAAACTAATCAAATAATGAATCTAGAAAAATTGTGATTGAGTTCTAAACGCGAACCACAAAATTTAAAATATTATACTCTTTCTCAAACATGCTTGGAAATCTGTGCTTTATTTTGACAATCTCCTTCGAGATAAATCGAAATTGCTGTACTGGCCAAATACATGCGAGCAGCGGCCGGCAAAAGTTGTATGAAAATACATATCTGTTGTGTTTTAGCGGCCAAATAAATTACTATGTAAACTCATATCTGTCGCGTAATTTAAAAATTGGAACGATCTTTTACTCCGACACATGACAACCTGGTAACATTTCAAAGGTTTTATTTAAATTTCGAGCTAGCTTGCAAATAGAAAGCTGTTTATTAAAAAAAAACAAATAAATACTCTGGCGCAAAATTTTACATTCAACAACTGTAGTTCTGCCTAGGTACTACTTAGTTTTAACTTTCGCGCATTATTTGAGAAAATTACTGTACAAGCCTTGGCCACAACTAGACATTGATGGAGTTACGTATAATCGTCCATCAATGCCTCTTTTGCTGGCCCTTGCAGTAATGTACAATTAATAATGCGCGGCCATTACGCCTTCACAAGAAGATGCGATGGATGGGGTGAAATGACCAATGAGACCATTGCAGAGGGAACCTATAACAAAAATGTAGCAAACAAAAATGTAATGAAGTTTTTCTTTTATTATTCAGAATTGAACTTAAGTAAATCTGTTTTCCTCGTATGTACGTAAGTAACTGTATCACATTGCGGTCATGGCATACACATTATTTAAAACATAGTCTAATGTCATTCCTTGAATACATAAAATATAAAATACATAAATATCCATATATGCCGCGCACCGGGAAACGTAGCTTAGGCAGGCCTCCTACTCGGTGAACCGATGACCTGGTGAAGGTCACGACCTCATTCCCCAGCTCCATTCCACGTTCGGTCAACGAGACGCAGGGCGAGGTTCCACCCCTTTGTTGTTGATATTCAGCCTATGCGCACGAAGCGTTACGCTTCCTCATTTATTATGCGGATAGCGATGGAGTGGAACTCCTTGCCTGCGTCTGTGTTTCCCGACTCCTACAATTTGGGGATCTTCAAGGCGAGAGTGAATAGGCATTATTTGAGTTTGCGTGTACAATCCTCGGCTATATCGTCACTTACCATCAGGTGAGATACAGTCAAACGCACTCAAATTTTTATTTAAAAAAAAGGGTCACGAGAAACCTTTGCATACGTGCAGCGCAGAACCGGTCGTCGTGGAAATCCTTGGGGGAGGTCTTTGCCCTGCAGTGGACGTGCTTCCGTAGACATGAAGATGATCCATATATGCCGCCGATGTATATAACGAAATTCTACTGGTTGTTTACGACACGTCTCCCAACCCAACACTTACACTAACATAAAATAAACATAAATATTCTACTCCAGTCTTAACATATTCTAACCCAGATTCCATCTCCACATATTCATACGAGTCCATCACGGGGAGTCACCATGTAATTCCGGCCTCAGAATAAACCATAAATCACTCCATGACACAGTGACCTATTATGGGGGAATGGGAACACCGACAAGGGAATGATGATAAACTCTTTTCTGATCTCATAAAGTTGACAGATAACGTTTGTAACAAGTTTATCTTAATTTATTTGATTGTAATTTAATTTATTTTTATATTTAGGATAACTTTTTATTCGCAACAAGCGGCAAGTGTTTGATGTTACACAAGACATAATTATCTCTAATGCTAATTATAAAAGAGACCGATACGTTTTCGGATGATTTATAAAAATTTAATAATTTAGTTAGAGAAATAAAAAAACATATTTGAGCAATAATTTTATTTATAAAAAAATATGTATATCCCTAGAAACAGATCAAGTACTAGTGGGACTCGCGCATCAAAGGTTCCATACTTTTATTCTATACATCATTACGTTGGGAAATCTTGGTAAGCCCGCTTCCATATTCGGCATCATCGTCACTTACCATCAGGTGAGATGATGCCAAGGGTTTACGAATTATGAATAAAAAAAACGATTTGCGAGTGTCCAAATATGCAACATATAGCTTGATTGATTTTCAACTTCTAATAGGGACTTTACAATTTGATGCTTCCACGCGTTCCTGAGAAAAAAGGTCTTGGTAGACTGATGGACAACGAAGTGATCACATAAGGGTTCCGTTTTTTCTTTTAGGTATGGAACCTTTAAAAGATCCTAAATTTGTTTAATGAAGATCGAAGTAAGTCAACGGAAGACATCGGAATTGAAAATAATAAAAGATATATTTTAGGATCGAAATCCTAAGTCAACAGAAGACATCGCAATAATATAACATCACACGCCACGCCAGTTCCAGCTTCCCAATTAGTTCAAGAGACTTCACCAATTAGGCTGAATAATATTTGTTCTACCCTGATGACAAAGGTCTGTGAAAACAACAGAGGAATCCTGATCAAACTCAAATGGGAATTCTCTATTTTTCATTTCTTAATCAAGTTAAAGCGCTAATGATGTGACAATATAATATGAAAAATATATTTGACAAAGTTTTTTTTTATTATTAAAAATTTGAGTGCGTTTGGCTGCACCTCACCGATAAGTGCCGATGCAGCCGAGGATGTAACACGCAAGCTCAAACAGTGGCTATTCACTCTCATCTTGCAGATTTCTAAATTATACTAAGCTGGCAGGTAATTCCACTCCTTGGCCGTTCGCATAATCAACGCAGGAGCAAAAAACTTCGTGCGTAAAGATGGAATATCCCAAGTAGTTTGAATACACCAATCACAAGAAAAGAAAATGACATAGACAACCGCATGAGTTACTTTTTATACCATCTGTCAAAAACATTTTGTTCTCTAAATGTTTGTGTATAGGAAGACCCAATGTACTTTTTCGGAGGGAAAATAGAACGCCCTTTGCGAGTCTATATTGATCGTGTTATATTTAGAAAAAAAGGGACTTTACGACGTTGGTGTTCCTATTTATGTTAATGCTAATGTAATGCCATCTATGGGCCTACAAATAAATTACTTACTAATATTGGTTTAGTAGCCTTGATGAGGCTCTGCATTACACAGATCCTATTGCTACAAATTCGGGCCGAACCAACTAGATGACACTAGGTTACTGTTTGCGGTAATAAACAGTTTAAAATACCTACCAGTGACGACATAGTTAATCAGCGTCATTTATGTACACAGTTTGTAACTTTATGAAGAAAATAAGGCAAATAAGGTTTTTATTAATTTTAGTAGGAATGAAATTTAGTGATTAATCGTTCGTAATGGGATGATGACTCCCTCTATTAGAACTAACGAACCATTCCATCATGAGAATTTATACAGAAGGGGGAGTATCTTTGATCAGGGAGCAGTTTTAGAATTACGAGTTTAAATGCAAATTAATTTACAGTACTTAAATAAGCGGCATGGGTGATCCATTTTAATTCGAAGTGGCTTAAAATAAAATACAGACGCAGGAAGGAACACTACTTTATAAAACCATTGAGTAGTTGTTGTATTTGTTAGTTTCGTGGACATCCTTCGAATAGTTTGTCCCAACCACAAGGCATGTCTATATGTAGTAACACCACTAACAGTAAAGAATACATTTGTAAAACCAAATGTATCTTCCCTACCAACGGACACGTCCGCCCCCCTTAAGCCCATCTCGAACGAGGGACGCATACTAAACGGTCTGTTATCAATTTCCCGAAGAGTTTTTCGTTTTATTAGCAACTTGAATTCGATCCCACCCAAGATCTTTTTAAGATAATAAAAGTGCGTCAAATTTGTACGACAATTATTGTTTTGCTACTTAAGAGAAAAAGTTTCTTCTGGAACCCTATAACTCCTGGAGGAGCATAACCAACTACAGCCTTAAGCTGCTTTTAATGATTATGGCTCTGTTGCCTGCATAAAGAGATTATTAATTCATTATTATTATTTACTAGATTTTGCCAGCGGCTTCGCTCCCGTGAACATAGTTTCTATGACTGTATTCGAGGACGCGCAGTACGCGAGCCGCAATACTATATGTTAATCCAGGTCCTAATCTGTCTACCTACCAAATTTCATCCAGATCCGTTTTTAAGTGAAAGAGTAACAAACATCCATCAATGGGTACAAACTTTCGCGTTTATAATATAAATAGGATTGCCGAGTGGTTTTTAAAACCTCTCAGATTTGAGCTGGTTTTCGTTTAATCTTAGCGATGAATATAATTTTAATGTGCTATTAATATTCAAATAAAGCGCACTATTGTGCTGAAACGTGTCATTGCTTATTAAGAATGATGCACTCTTGAAAGTAGCTTAAGGAAACTTAGTTATGTGGCCCTCGCTCTATACAATACGTAATTAGTTAATTGAGGCGTTACTTTATAACCACTTCGGCCAGCCTCGCATTGCCCGCTTCTATCTTCGGCATCATCGTCACTTGCCATCGGTGAGATGATGCCGAGGGCTTGAGGCTCCTCCATCCCTAAAATTAGCAACTCGATTCACGATGTTTTAAACATCGACCAAAATAGCTTGAAAATTAAGTTATTGACAGCTCATACTGCAACGTGGCTGTTGCGTCAAACGCTGCGGACGAATCGTGCGAAAATTGTGATTTTTTAATAAATTAAAAATAAAATTAGAATTTCCAAAAAGTAAGAAAACAAAATCATTTTATACTGTTTGCCATAAGAAGTTTATAAATTATCATAAAGTTTTGATTAAAATTAAAGCAGTTCTATGGTTAAAACTAGAAAAAATCGTAATGCACCCATTACGATATTTTTTTCTTTAGTTTAAAATCACTCCTCATATCCCGTAAATTACAAATGAATTATTTTTTTTCGATAAAAAAATCCTTAATTGAAGTAAAAATTGGTTACAAAGTTGGATTTTGGCGGCGGTATAGGCCTTAACGATTACGGGTGTAAAAACAATCAAGTGGTGCTGTGTTGGGGGGGGGGGGGGGCACACTACCGTTGGTTTAACGTGAAATGTCTAGTTTTGACGTCCCTGACTTTTTTTTGCCTCCGGTCTCGTAGGAAGCGCTCCGTACTTCGCCCTACGCGGATGCTATACCACACCCTGGATACTTCATACACCGGGCCAGAATTAACATTTCAAAAAACGCATGACGGAACAAACAAAATGGCGCGAAATCCTATACATTCGACAACCAAACTGTAACCAGTCTGTACCAATCTGGGTGACGAGGGGATGAGGTCGCAATCTAGAGAGCGGCAGGGAGTGTCCATACTGTATGTTAGTACTAATATAATATATACTTTACTATTACGCTACGCAAAGCTTCGCTGTTACTTGGTAGCAATAGAGCCGCGGTTTGTTACTTGGTTGCTATGAGAGGAAACAGATTATTTCGTCATTTCCGTTACAGTCTTTTATCACTTCCGTCACGGTCCAAGTTTTTGATTTGAAACCGCGTATGTGATTTTAAAGACGTTTAAAAAAATATTTACTCTACACACGGGGGCCAAGTCCGGGTTGTTGGAGGTTGTGGGGGCTAGTAGGCAGTAGCGAACTCCACTGTCAGAAGGTTTTCAAGCCGCCTACATGGCTTGAAGACTGCCATCTAGCTGTAGCAACCGGTACCAACGGCTTAACGTGCCTTGCAATGCACGGAAATGCTCGATAAAAATCCCACTTACAGTCAAACCCATCCAGGTAATGACCGTGCTTCAGGTCAGTTAACCTGCATGATCGACCAAACCGAGTAAGTTGCACTGAGCCACGACCGCTTCGAAGTATATTACAATGTATAAATTTACTATATATTATTGAAACCCTGACTTATGATTATGATCAAAGTTAACAATAAAAAATCTGAAGCTCCAGAAATGACGAATAACAATAAGAAAAATAAACTTATTGTTACATCTTAATACTTTATTATTTTTAATATTAAATTCTTTAAAGCATCCCTAACGGAGCGATTATAGTCATCGGATGATCAATATTGAACTTTCTTCATTGCTTTTAATTTAATCTTTAATCTATTATAGCGTAAAGAAAGTATTTCCGTTCATTTTCCTGTTTACATTTTCCTCCTGAAAAATATTAATCCGGAGGGAAAAATAACAACGAGTAAGCCTTATTCAATCAGTTCGGGCGGCAAGCGGCAAATAAATAGTGTAAATCGTGTAATTATAACAAACGGACTATACTCCCGCTGTTCTGTTACGGCCACATATAATATTAGAGGACTCCACGCGGTCCGCATAACAATGAGAATAACAGAAATAAGGTGTACATAACGGACCAATAAAGGTGCTGCTAGATTTTTAAGGTCATAGTTCTAAATCTAGGATCGTAATACAGAAGACCTTGACACTAAATATGTAGGAGCTACGGCAACTACGTTTCTCTATTTAAAAAACTGTAGTCCTACTCAGATATCTAGCCACACGGCAGTGTGTCAGCCAAGATCGTAAAGGAAAAGTGCGACACCAGCCGAGGGTTATATTACACGACGAAATAGTTCGACCTACCCGTAACTTAAAATATGTTTGACCTTTACATTTACACACTAGTAAGACCACCTTGATCACCTGGAATCCAATTTTCATAAATATTTTTTTCCTAGTTTTGTGAAATACTGACGTCCGAAAATTACTATTACTATGAGTTATGATTATGATATGACTAACTTGCTCATCCAAATTATAGACCACTTCCGGATTAAACACAGAAACATTAAATTTGGCATCGAGGTAGGTTATTGGATGTGTACAAAAGAAAAATTAAAAAAACAGCCAGGTGTGAGTCGTACCCTGGCACCAAGGGTTCTGTATCACCACTATTCATCAAAATATATAGATCACTTCTAGGTGACTTACAAACTTTAAATTTGGCATCGAGATAGATTATTAGGCTTATACAAAGGAAAAATTCGGAAAACCGACCAAGTGCGAGTTGGATACGCGCACCGAGGATTCCGTACCACTAAACCGTTGTTATAAATAATTTTATAAAACTATTTTATATATGTGTATGTATATATATTTTTAAGTCATTAAAGAAGGGAAATAAATATTATTACTTAAAAAAATAATGATAATCCGATAAAACATAAATGTGAAAGGGAGCCAAGTTAGATACAAAACAATTACTGTGATCAAGATGGGTAGATATCAAATTATATTTAGCTGCGGTAAATCAGATTGAAATGTTTATTACAGTTTGCTTAATAGAAAATTTGGTATGTATTGTGCTACTAAACGATGTAACTTGGCAAGTTTATACAGTCGAACCGCCAAGCAAGCCAAGCTTACTTTTTAAAAATATACGCCAATTACGAATATATTTTCTTTTAAGTAACTGAAACTTCAAACTCAAACTCAAATATTTTACTTCAATACTTTCTTTTAAGTAAATTCCGCGCACCGGAAAGCGAAGCGTACGCAACTACGCAGGCCTCCCACTCGGTGGACGGATGACCTGGTGAAGGTCGCGGGAAGCCGCTGGATGCTTGCAGCGCAGAACCGGTCGTCGTGGAAATCCTCAGGAGAGGCCTATGTCCAGCAGTAGACATCCTTCGGCTGATATGATGATAAAACATTGTACATTCTCTAATATTTGTAAGACGTCTTAAATAAATATTTCAATTTGAAATACGGTAGCCACAGATTAAGAAACCACTATAGAAGAACTAGCTACCTACCCATTTAGATCTCTGCATTTTTTTTTGTATCGAACTTGGCTTCATTTCACATTTTTTGTTGAGATATTCATTTTCCTTAGGCGAGCTTTAATAACTAATCTGATCATTAATACATTCCTATTTCTTACACGTATCGTAAGTAGGTACGTTTGTTTATTAATAAAAAAAATAGATTTTATAATAAAATGTAGATGATATTAGATAAATTTCAATTTGTTGCTGTGGTGTTGTGCCGAAATTGGAATTTTCCCCGTAAAATATCGTAATTGCTTTTCGCCAACAACTCTGGGCGATAACGTGCAATTTTCCAGATCACGCCAACTTCAACTTTTGATTAATTAAAATATAACGGTTCACAAACAACGAGTTTTGAGTTGAAATTTATGGCTGTTTTGTAACGAGTTCCTGAAGTATTGTCACTAACTCAACACTTTTTGGGATGCAGGTTCAATATGGACTTGTGAGATTAATAAGATTTAATAATACATCTGATTATAGGCTTTCACTATCTTGCTTTAAGATTGTCAGGCGAAAAACTTAAGGTTTTTTAATATCTATCGCTCTGGAGTCTGGATAGATATACACTATTTATTTACCGCTTGCCGACCAAACTGATTGAATAAGGCTTACTCGTGGTTATTTTTCCCTTTGAATTAATATTTTTTCAGGAGGAAAATGTAAACAGGAAAATGAACGGAAATACTTTCTTTACGCTATAATAGATTGAAGATTAAATTGAAAGCAAAGGAGAAAGTTCAATAATGATCATCCGATGATACGCTCCATTAAGGGTTTTTTAAAGATCTTTATATTGAAAATAATAGAATAGATGTAACAATAAGTAAATTTTTCTTATTGTTATGCACAAAATTAGTGGATCAGCGGATTGATTTGTATGAAGAGTAAACATTTTTTTGCGATTTCAGCAAAGTCGTAGAACAAAAGTTGTTCAAGTGTGATGAGTTGAAGCACCAGTTAACAGGACGTACACCAATTTTGTTACACCCTGTATATGAATAGCTCCGTCATAATTATAATTCTTTATAATTTTACTTGATTTAGTTAAGTCAAACATGCGTGAAAATCATGAAAAGCTAGACTGCAGCCTTAAGTTTAAAATAGATATTTGTGTAACAAGGTGACAAAGTAATGTTTTGTTCCGAGGGCGTTAGTTTGAAGAATTCTATAGTTCCGAGCGCAGCGACAAGTACAGAATCTAAAGCTCGAGTACAATCCTGAGCTTAGCGAGGTATTTAATATACGTCGCTCAAGAATTTAAAAAAATTGCCCGATTGACACACACTAATTTTCATCACAACCTAGGAGAAAGAGAAATAAAAAGAAAGAGAACGCTTTATGACCGTTCTTTTTTTATGTGTCACATCTTTGCTCTCGCTTTCCTGCAATTTGTGGGAGTGATTTCGTGAAATGGGACGGAAATGTGTAACAGGAAATGCGAACGTTTTTTAATTCTCGAAAACTAAGGTTGTCATAGCCATGCCGCCTAGTGTGATGGCAAAGGCAAAGATGACATACTACTATTCGAAGGGTCGGCCCGTGAATGTACGACCCGATAATTAATTAATTTCATAAGTATTTTGTCACATGTTACACATCATATGCTAGTACTGTAGGTCTCAATCAATCAAATATGCTTTATTGTACAATTACAAAATATACAAAATACAAGTACAGAATAAATAGAAATTTTTTTTCAGCGCATTGCCGCCAAAACCTAACGGACTAGAAACTTCTTCATACATTATGCTTTCGACGTCTTTGGTTAACTTCACATGCTAACCAACATAGAGTTAGTATTTTAAAAGTGATTTTATTACCATAGAGAATTTAAATTCTTCGTGAATTCGTTCGTGAAGGTTGAATGTAAAAAAATATCACCAAACATTAATGTTAGTTTAAGCGGACCAATCAGAAGAGAGAAACAAAACTCCCTACAGGGGGCAAAGTATAATTTTGTTCGCACTTATTGAGGAATTGATATAAAAATACCGACCTCAACAAAATTGTAGTCCCCTAATTTGATTCGTACCTGCCTTTGATTTCATTATTGTTGGTTAATTACGTGTATTTATATGTATAAAAATATTATTTCATACTTTTGAGTATTTTTTTTAAGTCGGTTTTTTTTTGTTTTTTAAAGTATTTTTTAAATTTAATGTAAATTAGTCCTACCTGACATTATATCGTGTATCTTCATCACTCGTTCATTTTTAATTTCTATGTAATTAAAAACAACCAACACGTACGAGCTTATTCGCACTTATAACGTATGTGACCGATATTTTATAATAATTGTCAAACTTAATTAAATTTTTAAAACTAATCTTGTCGTCACACCGATTACTTTCTAAATTGGCTCATTTAAAAAATAACGACATTTGAGGAAAATGTTTAAACATTTAATTGGCTATTACGGAGAAACACGAAAATGCTGAACGTGATTGGGTGACCTTTCAAATTCACGACAAACAAAATTATCACTGTTAACAGATTAGGTAAGTACGAGTATGCCTGAGGGTCTAAATTTTAAAGATTTTTTTGCTATTTTGCACATCTCTGGTATAAAAGAACTGATTTATTATACAAGGGTGGTAAATCCTTACTCATATTATAAATGTGAGGATATGTTTGTTTATTTGTTTTCACGCTTCAACACTTTGACCAATCTTGATGAAATTTGGCAGAAAAGATGTTGGCTAATATTTATCCCGTAAAAATAGCATAGTCCGGTGCAGTTCCCGAGGGATCTCAAAAAATACTCTCTTTTTGTTAATTTCTTTAACATCGCAACGGAACAATGGATTGTTGTGATTTTTTGCACAGAGATGGTTGAGGGGGTGGTAAATGACATCATTTACTAATTAGCATGTCTTGACATAATTCCCGAGGAATTTAGGGAAAACTCGTTTCCACGCTCGCGCACATCGGCGTCGCAACGGATAGATTTTTTTTTATAGAATGGATTGAGGGGGTGGGAAGTGACATAGAAACCCAATCAGAATAGCCCGATATAGTTCCTGAAATATCTGGAGAAAACTCATATCCACGCTCGCGAGCCGCTTGCGGCTCGCGCACAACTTACCCTCGAAGACAGTCATGAAACGATGTACACGCGGGCAAAAACTAGTTAGTAATGAATGGTAAACGAGTGACATTTTTGTACCTTGGGTTTACCATCGTCACGAGTTTGCCAGCTAGGTACCTTTAAGGCCATCTGACATTAATAGGGTTTCGTACCAGGTAACGGGACCCTACTCTACGCTACTTTACGCTGTCCATCTGTTCGTCTGTTAGACTTTTAAAAGGCTGTATCTTTTAAACCGTGATAGGTAGCCGGCTGACACTTTTACAAAATATGTGTTATTATGAGGGATTTACTAAAAAATAATAAAAATCAAAGGGAACTAAGAAACGTGTTTTATTACAGGTTTTTGTTTTTGCTCAGTCGTTGTTTTTTTAATTTTTTTTTTGTGCCGAAAAGAAGTAGGTATTGTCTATGTCTAAAAACATTTATATATACGTACGTCGTACGCGTGAAACTTGGTGTGATCATAGTAATAATCCTAAAGTAAAACAAAAAATAATGAAAACCGTGAGTCGTACTCGCGCTATGTAGTCCGATTTGAAAGAGAAAAAAGCATTTAGGTTTCCGTACCCAACGGGTAAAAACGGGACTTCGCTGATGTCCATTCGTCCGTCCGCCTGTCTGTCTGTCTGTACTTCATGAACCGTGATAGCTAGACAGTTGAAATTTTCACAGATGATGTATTCCTGTTGCCGCTATAACAACAAATACTAAAAATAGTTGAAATTTTCACAGATGATGTATTCCTGTTGCCGCTATAACAACAAATACTAAAAATTAGAAAAAGTTAAAACATAAGGGGGTCTCCATACAAAAAACGTTGTTTTAATGTGAAGAAACTAGCGCCATCTAGTATGATGGTACGGAACCATTTGTACTAGCGCCATCTAGTATGATGGTACGGAACCATTTGTACTAGCGCCATCTAGTATGATGGTACGGAACCATTTGTACTAGCGCCATCTAATATGATGGTACAGAAACATTTGTACTAGCGCCATCTAGTATGATGGTACGGAACCATTTGTACTAGCGCCATCTAGTATGATGGTACGGAACCATTTGTACTAGCGCCATCTAGTATGATGGTACGGAACCATTTGTACTAGTGCCATCTAGTATGATGGTACGGAACCATTTGTACTAGCGCCATCTAGTATGATGGTACGAACCATTTGTACTAGCGCCATCTAGTATGATGGTACGGAACCATTTGTACTAGTGCCATCTAGTATGATGGTACGGAACCATTTGTACTAGCGCCATCTAGTATGATGGTACGGAACCATTTGTACTAGCGCGATCTAGTATGATGGTACGGAACCATTTGTACTAGCGCCATCTGTATGATGGTACGGAACCATTTGTACTAGCGCGATCTAGTATGATGGTACGGAACCATTTGTACTAGCGCCATCTAGTATAATGGTACGGAACCATTTGAACTAGCGCCATCTAGTATGATGGTACGGAACCATTTGTACTAGCGCCATCTAGTATGATGGTACGGAACCATTTGTACTAGCGCCATCTAGTATGATGGTACGGAACCATTTGTACTAGCGCCATCTAGTATGATGGTACGGATTACGGAACCATTTGTACTAGCGCCATCTAGTATGATGGTACGGATTACGGAACCATTTGTACTAGCGCCATCTAGTATGATGGTACGGATTACGGAACCATTTGTACTAGCGCCATCTAGTATGATGGTACGGAACCATTTGTACTAGCGCCATCTAGTATGATGGTACGGAACCATTTGTACTAGTGCCATCTAGTATGATGGTACGGAACCATTTGTACTAGCGCCATCTAGTATGATGGTACGGAATCATTTGTACTAGCGCGATCTAGTATGATGGTACGGAACCATTTGTACTAGCGCCATCTAGTATGATGGTACGGAACCATTTGTACTAGCGCGATCTAGTATGATGGTACGGAACCATTTGTACTAGCGCCATCTAGTATAATGGTACGGAACCATTTGAACTAGCGCCATCTAGTATGATGGTACGGAACCATTTGTACTAGCGCCATCTAGTATGATGGTACGGAACCATTTGTACTAGCGCCATCTAGTATGATGGTACGGATTACGGAACCATTTGTACTAGCGCCATCTAGTATGATGGTACGGATTACGGAACCATTTGTACTAGCGCCATCTAGTATGATGGTACGGATTACGGAACCATTTATACTAGCGCCATCTAGTATGATGGTACGGATTACGGAACCATTTGTACTAGCGCCATCTAGTATGATGGTACGGATTACGGAACCATTTGTACTAGCGCCATCTAGTATGATGGTACGGATTACGGAACCATTTGTACTAGCGCCATCTAGTATGATGGTACGGATTACGGAACCATTTGTACTAGCGCCATCTAGTATGATGGTACGGATTACGGAACCATTTGTACTAGCGCCATCTAGTATGATGGTACGGACCCCTATGTGTGCGGACTAACTCGCACTTGGCCGGTTTTTTTGTTTTTTGATTGAAATGAATATATAAATCATCAATGAATATATAAATCAAGGAATCAATAAATGTCTTATGTCTTATTTCTTATATATCTACATATATAATTGTTGTAACCCTCGGCGCGTGCCGCGCGAACCCGACTCGAGCTGGCCGGATATTTTCAATACAGTTGTGAGGAGATAAAATTATTCTTCTAAGTGACAAAGTTCCGTGACAACAATGACACCTATTTTTTTCAAATAAAGGACATCAAAGCGAGCGACAGATAAATGTTTTTTTTTTGTTCGGTTCGTGAAACTATTGCGGTTCAATATACAGAACCTTATAACATCGGACAGACAGACAGCCAGCGTAGGCTTAGTAATAGGGTACGGACACGAAACCCTAAAAATGGCTCTATTTCAAAAAACTCATCTTGTTAATTAGTTTGCCAGCTAGATTAATACCATCTTATAAGCCCAAGACAATACAAAGCAAAACACAAAGAAACTACTTAATACTAGACACGAACTGAATACCAGACCGAATGGAGTCCTCTCTTTGTGCTAATAATTAAAGAACGCCTACGAGATAGTTCTTGTCCCAGGGCAGGGGGTGGGGTCACTGCGAGGTGCGTGTTACCAGGTGGCAGGGGGAGGGTTGATTAGCAAGGAGGTACACGGGACCGATAATTAGCCTCTTTGATTGCTAGAATTGTAGGTTTTGTTGTTTGTATTTCGGAACGGGGCTACACGACTCGCACAAAAACAAACTTTTCAATTTCTCCTTTTTCGACAAATTCTGACAAACATAGTTTCTGCAGTCTGCAATATCTTTGCAATAAAGAGGTTGATGTAGTAAGTCCATATTTTTAGCCCGTGTCTTATCACGTCTTTTTACCCTAGAAAATTGGCCCCCATATTTAAAATTCACTTGATTTCGTTGCACATCTGTCTTTGGGTCACTAACTTACATTTGTGTGCCAAATTTCAACTCAATCGGTCCAGTAGCTTGGGAGAAAATTGGCTGTGACAGACGGACGGACAGACAGACAGACACAAGAGTGATCCTATAAGGGTTTCGCGCACTGAAGGTTCCGTGTACCAAAACATCTTTGGGTACGAAACCCTACAAAAATCAAACAAAAACAACAATCTAATAGCAGGATAAACTTGACTTTGTAGTTCAAAAAAAATTCTTCCATACACTATGCCATACAATAAATTGTACAGCCACGCTGTGCATACTTTCTCGTCGGACACACACAAATCAACAAACAATAGGTACTCAGTAGAAAAGAAGCTACGCTAGTAGATTCTAAGTCTATGCTAATTTATATCTACAGCGCCATCTATAGATATAAAAGGGAACTAATTGCTTTAGACGTATCCATCACTAACCTACTTACGAGGTTTGTTCAAAAAGTATTGCGAATTTTTAATTTCCGCGGGCTACGTATATTCGATTTTCAATTTTTTTTAGGCCGTTATGTTGGTACTCATGTTCCTCACTCGTGCTGTTAAGGTGGCCATTTGGAGTGTTTACGTGTAAACGTGATGTGGCTCGTCTTCGACTTTTGCCTATTCCAAAAAATGGATCAAAGAATCTGTATCGCGTTAACATTGCTCAGGAGATGTTGGACTCGGTCCGCGTCAACCCAAATTTTCTCCAGAGGGTCATAACTGGTGACGAATTATAAGAGTAGGTTTATGGTTATGACGTGGAAACCAAAGCTCAATCATCCCAATGGAAGCTGCCGCATGAGCCGTGACCGAAAAAAGCGCGCCGAGTTCGGTCGAATGTGAAGGTTTTGATCACAGTTTTCTTCGATTGCAGGGGCGTGGTGCAGCATGAGTTCTTGCCACAGGGTAGTACGGTCAATAAGGAAACGCCCGGATATGTGGAAGAACAAAAATTGGCTTTTGCACCATGATAACGCCCCTGTTCACACATCGTTGGTTGTGCGTGAACTTTTGGACAATAACAATACAGTAACAATACAGAACGGATGGCCATTAGGGCAGTAAAATAATTGAGCGGCGACCGCGCACCGGAAAACGTAGCGTAGGCAGACCACCCACGCGGTGGACCGATGACCTGGTGAAGGTCGCGGGAAACCGCTGGATGCGGGTAGTGCAGAACCGCTCGTCGTGGAAATCCTTGGGGGGAGCAGTGGACGTCCTTCAACTGATATTATGAATGCTGCCTTAGCCACCGTATTCCCCAGTCGTCCCTTTGTGACTTTTTCCTGTTTCCAAAACTAAAGATGCCCATTAAAGGACGACGCTACGAAACGATTGAGGAGATAAAGACGGCATCGAAGGAGGAGCTGAAAAGATCACAAAAAATGATTTTTTTAGGTGCTTCGAGGATTGGAAAAAACGTTGGTATAAGTGTATTATATCCGAGGGAGATAACTTTGAAGGGGATAACATAGATATTAATAAATAACTAAATACTTTTTGAAAAAGTTCAAAATTCCCGATACTTTTTGAACAAACTATGTATGTATATGTTATTTATAAATCCACTATGTAGAAGATACTACTAGATCCTACTAGATGTCGCTAGTATCCAAACAAACTACTAATGTGTATAATCGCAAAAAAAATGTAACGACAAATTTGAAACTTCTTGCCAAATTTCATGTTTCTAGGTTAACGGGAAGTACCCTTGAAATACCCTATTATCCTATAGGTTTAATATCTTGCGATTATCAAAATATGTGAACTAAATGGCCCTAAAATGGCCGTAAGTTTTTATTGCTTTGACTTAGAAGCTACATTATTATACAGCTCCGAGGGACGGTGTTCCTTTTTTCCTTTTGAGGTACAGAATCCTAAAAATAAATGTACCTATTTGATAAAAAAAACCCAGGAAAACAGAAAACGTTGTTCAGTTATATGGGTAGCGTCCAGCGTTCACTTTTTCTCTTTGACTGTAGATTTGGGGTCATTTGACTCCAATATCACGTGATGTTAAGTGACGATGGAGTCAAAGGTGGAACTTATTAGGAAAGTGAGTTGATTACTTAATAATCCCTACTAATCCCTACTAATCCCTACTAATATTATAAATGCGAAAGTAACTCTGTCTGTCTGTTACGCTTTCCCGCAAAAACTACTGAACGGATTTGGCTGAAATTTGGTAGGTAGACAGATTAAGACCTGGATTAAGACATAGGCTACTTTTTACCACGCTCGCGAGCCGCTTGCGGCTTGCGCACTGCGCACCCTCGAAAAGTCATAGAAACGTGGTCCACGCGGGTGAAGCCGCGGGAAACAGCTAGTGAATGATATTTTTTCCCATTTGTAGCAGCATGTGTAAACTCTCGAGAAAGTATTTTCAATATTTACGTATCATCTTGAGCAGTACGATGAATTATTTCACATTATTATATTGCCTATGCACTTTCGCCTTGAAGATCCCCATATTGCATATTACCGCTTATTAGCAAATAAACAGTCATCTGTTAACAGAAACCACCAGTCACCATTCGCTCCTGATGCGCTTTCTCTACGTTTTTCTCCATTCATACATGTTTCTCGTTTCTGCATCGTTAACAAACCATTAACCTCCCCACAGCTGGGGCACCAGTCTTTTCCCAAACTCGGGAGGGCCAAGTTAGGGCCGATGGAGTTTGTAGGGCTACTGGCGAACTCCACCGTCAGATATTTTTCAAGCCATCTATAAGGCATCTGACTCGGATTAACGACTGCCATCTAGTAATAGCAGCCGACACTAACGGCTACTTATTCCTAACTTCTTATAAATAAAACGAATATGAAATTCTGAACTCGAGAATTCTAACTTTAAAACATCTGCCACGCCAACATTAAATATTCAAATCTCGCACAAACAACCAAAGTTAAAACAGTTCCGTGGAAATGCATCTGAGTGTGAGAGATATCGAAGTTTCAAAGAAATATTTCTAGTGGAATTCCCCGACTTTCAAACGTTATGATAAATGGCAGTGGTTCGGCGAACCCCGTTCAATTGACGACTGTTCGATTCTTTTAAGTTTTATCTGGAAATCTTAGAGTTGAATCCATTCAAATAAAGACAGCATAAGTAATAGCTTTCAAGAGGTAGCTCCTCATATGAACGAAATGTACAAGTTTTGCCGCTTAGAACATATAAATAATAATACAAGTTAAAAACCTGAAAGACATTTCTACTGCTACGAGTTTGGCGACGCATTGGAAACTTTGGTCGCAGGGATCTCGATTTTTCTCAACAATTACAAAACATATGAAAGTGATATTTTGTTACTTGATTCTACATTTCACTGACCTCATTTTGTCAGTTGTAGAAACACGATTCGTTAACTTTTAAAACAGAAAATATATATCAAAAAACCTTTTTTAAGACAGAGATTTGCATTCTACAGGCAAACCAGACGATTATTTTTGTTATTTTTTTTTTCTTTTTATTTATTTTCTTCTTAATTTTCTTAGCCGATTAAACACACACTTCAATATGCCAATTGGAATTTTTAAAATTAATTCTAGTTTTTAATTGAAACGAAAAAACTTTGAAAAAGGACTAAAGTATAGTTATTTTCTTTACTCTGTACACGTAAAGAAAAAGACAGAGACAGCTGTCCCAGTCAATGCCTCGCTTCAAAGTTGCACACGTCGCGCACGTGACCGCGGGTTATGCTGAGTGCGGGAAGCGCCAGGTTACCGCCCGCGTGCAGTATTTCCAACTTACTCAAATCAGTTACTCTATATCATATGTCAAACACTTTTTAAGCTAATGCATAGCTTTTATCGCGGCTTTGAGCGCGGCGAGCGAATCAAGAAATTCCGTAACGAAAATAGCTCCGCCTACCATGTAACTCGGCCGAGTTTACCGCGTTCTAAAAACTTACAGTGCCATCTATTAGCGATTTGGTAATTATTGTAATAATAATAATAATAATTACTAAAAGGACTTAGTCAATTTTACTGTGTAACTTTCTTAGTGTTAATTTATTACATAAACATCCCGCGCCCAAGGACTATATGGTCCTTTAATCAAATGGAGCACACGAAAACAGTAAAACATCAAAAAATAGTGAATAAATACTGCATAAATAAAAAATAATTGCATAAGTTGATAAAAAATGCTATGCAATAGCTTAACCGCGGCAGTGCCACACGTTTTTTTTTGTTCTAAAATTTTTCGTGTCACACAAATATGACGTCACAAATGTGTAAAGGTTTTTACGAACTAATGATGTGATTTAAATAAATATAATCGTATTTCAAAATTTATTTTTGATACTAGAATATTATACTCTATTGTGTCACACGATAAGAAAGAGATTTAAAGTTTGTACATGTACTTACCACATACTTAAGTACCGAATAGGCTATTTTACCGTATAAAAAATAAATTAAAAAACACTAATTAATAAATAGCATTTCTTCTAGAATAGCAAAAACACTTGCTCATTTCAAATATAAAATTATTTTTTAATTTTTTATTTATTAAAAACAGCAAATTAATTCGTTAAAGACTATGGCACTTATGACGTCACTACGTCAGTAACGCGAATAATAATTGCAGAACAAACCTTCTTTGACAGTTAATAAAAAGTAACTCAAATGACGAGTAGTACACTAGTACTCTTTATTATACTGTGCTAGTAGTAAGATAGCGTATTGTTTTGCATGAGGAATGTGTGGTTCTACTAGCTGGACATACCTTATTGATTTCCTGAAGCTTGCATGTTACGTACGTATGCATTGCTAAAGTTATCATTTTTAGTTTCGAGGGAGGAAGGAGTGATGAACGTATTGTGATGGCAAAAAAAAACGAAATTGAGATTATGATGAGGAAACTGAGTCAAATAACTAAAAAGTAAAAAATGTATGAGTGTGTGTATGTATGTCCGTTCGGTGCTCTAGTGTTTAAATTGGACGGATTTTTATTAAATTTTGGGTAAGGGAAACATTATTTTAATATCTCCAGCCATTTTTTTTCCTAACCTGAATTTTTAAGGTTGCCACCACAGTAAAAAAAAACACTTTTTTTACTCAAAAATGGCTTTTTACGATTTTGATATAAATTTCGTCCGTAACTATATACCTAATATGGTCTATACAGGGTAGTTCGTCTTTTCACTAAAAATCTGAGTAAGGTACCTTCCTGTATGTATGTACATCCCTGGTGTCTTCCTGTATATGTGTGTATCCCTGAATCAGAAATGTGATCTTAAAAACCAAGCTCAGGTAATCATTGGTGTACTCGGAATTCAAGTTACATATTTTCTGAAAAATGGCTAACGACTTTGATAAAAAAATATATGTTAACATACCTTTATACGGCCCATTATGCAGGATAGTTGGTTACTGAATAAAAACTAGCTAAGGTACCCCTACAAACTAAGGTTGGTTCTTTATGAAACTGCTCCTACTGTTTTAATCAAAATGTTGTAAATAACTATAACTTAACAGGCCTATTACAATGTAGTTAATTATTCCAGGAAAAATGTGAATAAGGTACCTCCCATGAAAACCTCCCAAGATTATTATTTTTAACATCATCATTATAATTATCTTTATCGATATATTATAACATTATAAGTTACCCTCTATTCTTTGTCCCTAATTAAGTGTGAAGGGTAAAGGGACTTAAAACCGGAGGATGGGCAGCAGCGTCTTTCCGTGCATTGCAACACACCTGCAATCAAACTGCGATCGCCAACCCGCCTGCCAAGCGTGGCGATTACGGCAAAACCCCCCCTATGAATTTCACACCCAGAAAACGGCCCCTAGTCCCCGGCAGCCCCGCTATTCCTGGCTCCGGTAGCAGTCATGGTAACGGCGGGGTAGGGGGTGCGAAGAATCCCCGGCAGATGCCAGGCTACCAAACCCAACGACCTTTGGCCCTGGCAACTTACAACACGCGCACACTGCGGACTGACGAGAAACTTGCAGAACTCGAAGAAGTATTGAGCAGGCTACGGTGGGATATCGTAGGTTTATGTGAAGTCCGAAGAGAGGGAGAGGACACCATGATCCTTAAATCCGGAAACCTGCTCTATTTCCGGGAGGGCGACCAACAGTCCCAGGGTGGTGTCGGGTTTCTCGTCCACAAGTCCCTCATTAACAATGTGGTCCAAATCGTGAGCGTTTCGACAAGGGTAGCATACCTTATACTCAGAATCACCAAACGGTATTCGATGAAGGTCATACAGGTATACGCGCCGACAACGGAACACTCCGACGACGAGGTAGAGACTATGTATGAGGACATCTCTACAGCCTTACATAGCACCAGGACCCATTATACCGTTGTTATGGGGGACTTTAACGCGAAACTGGGCAAACGAAGCGATGGTGAGCTGAGAGTGGGGCAATTTGGATATGGAGTAAGAAATGCACGTGGCCAGATGCTGGCCGACTTTATGGAGAAGGAGAGCCTCTTTATGATGAACTCCTTCTTTAAAAAGTCAAAACAGCGGAAGTGGACATGGTTGCATCCCAATGGCGTAACAAAAAACGAGATAGACTTCATCTTGTCGACAAGGAAGCAAATATTCAATGATGTCTCCGTGATCAATTCAGTCAAAACAGGAAGCGATCACCGGATGGTCAGAGGCACATTGAATCTAAAGACCAAGCTAGAAAGATGTCGACTGATGAAGTCTACGCTCCGACCAGCGCCCATCCAGCTCCAAAACCCCGAGAGCTTTCAGCTCGAGTTGCACAATCGTTTCGAATGCCTAGGAGACTGCGAGAATGTGGACGATTATAACGACAGGTTCGTGGAAATTGTTCAAACGGTCGGGTCTAAGATTTTTAAAACTCGCCGTTCAAACAGAACCAAAAAAATCTCCGACTTCACCAGCAACCTCATGGAAGAAAGACGCAGATTGGTTTTGCAGTCCTCTGAAGACGCTACTCAGTATCGGCAACTAAACAGGCAGATCTCTAAGTCCCTAACTCGCGATTTACGCCAATATAATACAAATTGTATTAAAGAGGCGATTGAGCACAACAAAGGCTCAAAAGTGTTCGCGAGAGATCTGTCTGTTGGACAAAGCCAACTGACCAAGCTGAAGACTGAGGACGGCAGGACCATATCGTCTAAGACTGAGTTGCTGGAAGAAGTTGAGAAGTTCTATGGACAATTGTACAAGACCACACGTTTGCCTGTCAGCGATCTGGCTGAAGACCCAAGAGCCAGACTAACCCGACACTATACCGAAGATATCCCGGACGTCAGCCTGTACGAGATTAGAATGGCTCTCAAACAGCTCAAGAACAACAAGGCACCGGGTGATGATGGAATTACGGCTGAACTTCTGAAAGCAGGTGGAACACCGGTACTTAAAGCTCTTCAGAAGTTATTTAATTCCGTTATACTCGAGGGACAAACGCCTAAGGCATGGCACAGAAGTGTGGTCGTGCTTTTCTTCAAAAAGGGTGACAACACTCTGCTGAAGAACTACAGACCCATCTCACTTCTGAGCCATGTCTACAAGCTGTTTTCGAGAGTCATTACGAATCGTCTCGCACGCAGGTTTGACGACTTCCAGCCTCCCGAACAAGCCGGTTTCCGAAAAGGCTTTAGTACCATAGACCACATACATACGCTGCGGCAGATTATACAGAAGACCGAAGAGTACAATCAGCCACTATGCTTGGCGTTTGTGGACTATGAGAAGGCCTTTGATTCAGTCGAAACCTGGGCTGTGCTACAGTCTCTCCAGCGGTGCCAAATTGACCATCGATACATCGAGGTGTTGAAGTGTCTGTATGAAAACGCCACCATGTCGGTTCGCCTCCAGGACCAGAACTCGAAACCTATCCAGTTGCAGCGAGGGGTGAGACAGGGAGACGTTATATCTCCGAAACTGTTCACCGCCGCCCTGGAAGATGTTTTTAAGCTTCTGGACTGGGGTGGACTCGGCATCAATATCAACGGCGAGTACATATCCCACCTCCGATTCGCTGACGATAGCGTGGTCATGGCTGAGACTATGGAAGACCTAAGCACAATGCTCGATGGCCTCAGTAAGGTCTCTCAACAAGTGGGTCTTAAAATGAACATGGACAAGACGAAAATAATGTTAAATGTCCGTGTCGCACCCACTCCTCTAAAGGTTGGAGACTCTACACTGGAAGTTGTTGACGAATATGTATACCTGGGACAAACATTCCAGCTAGGCAGGTCCAACTTCAAGAAAGAGATCAATCGACGAATCCAACTCGGCTGGGCAGCGTTCGGGAAGCTTCGCAATATCTTCACGTCCCAAATACCGCAGTGTCTCAAGACTAAGGTCTTTGACCAGTGTGTGTTGCCAGTGATGACTTACGGAACTGAGACATGGTCGCTTACTATGGGCCTCATAAGAAGGCTCAAGGTCACCCAAAGGGCAATGGAGCGTGCTATGCTCGGAGTTTCTCTGCGTGATCGAATCAGAAACGAGGAGATCCGCAGGAGAACTAAAGTAACCGACATAGCTCACAGAATCGCTAGACTGAAGTGGCAGTGGGCAGGGCACATAGCTCGTAGAACAGATGACCGATGGGGCAGTAAAGTTCTCGAGTGGCGACCGCGCACCGGAAAACGTAGCGTAGGCAGGCCTCCCACGCGGTGGACCGATGACCTGGTTAAGGTCGCGGGAAGCCGATGGTTGCGGGCAGCGCAGGACCGGTCATCGTGGAAATCCTTGGGGGAGGCCTTTGTTCAGCAGTGGACGATTTGTGGCTGATATGATGATTGATGATGATGAATTAAGTGTGATTGCTACGCGCGACAGTGTGCACACTGCACAGCGTAGCTGCACAATTAATTATCAAGCATTGTGATGCAGTTCCCTTTGAAAACGTTCACGTCTTTCAATCCCACGCTCTGCCTATGCCTTATGGCAATTTTAACCGCCTCCGTGGTCCGTGGCGTATTAGTTAGTCCATTTGCTTCATACCAAGAGGTCGAGGGGTATTTTCAGAGCCCGCCTGGCTAGCTACCACCATCTTATCTAAGTCTTGTCACCATACATCAGTGTTAACATCATTGATGTGTTCCGGCTTAAAGATAAGATAGCCAGATCTCCATTGCGTTGGATAATATTGGTAAGCCCGCTTCCATCTTCGACATCATCGTCACTTACCATTAGGTGAGATGATGCCAAGGGCTTATCAATTGTGAACTTAAAAAAAGTCTCACCGAAGAAGGAATTCAATCAAATCAGCTGCAATCCGTCTGTCATCTCATTTCCCAAATATGTACCTGTAACAAATAAAAAAATATAGAAATAGTTACAAATTCTAGATTCAATACGAATATTACTTGCTAGAGGTAGGTTTATACGATAACTATGAAAAATGTGTTTTGCTTCAACTACCCATTTATAGGGTTCCGTGCACTCAAAGGGTGACCAATTACTAAGCCTACGCTGTCTGTCCGTCTGTCATTCTGTCAGCGGGCTGTATTTCATGAACCACAATGGGTAAAAAAGTTGAAATTTTCACAGAATGTGTATTTCTATTGCCGCTATGACAAAAAATACTAAAAATTACAAAAAAATAAAAATATAGGGATTTCCATACAAAAAAAAAGTTTTTTTACAGGTCTTTAGAAGTATTTTTGATTTAGCTCTATAGTAAAAACGGTAATACATACAAGTGTTAAACTTTGTGTGATTATAGTACTAATACTCAAGTAAAACAACAAATAATCAAAATCGGCCAAGTGAGAGTTGTATTCGCGCTTAGGAGTCCGACCCAACTGAATGACAAAAAAGCATATTTTTGTCGCTCGCGTCGATGTCTTTTGTTAATAATGTTAATAGGTATCATTGTCCTTATACTATGTAGTTGTGGGAGGTGGTTTCTACGAAACCCTCGGAGTGCTAGTCCGACTCGCACTTGGCCATTTTTTTCTTATATTAATGACAAATTATATATAACACTTAATTTACGACATTTTGCTTTGGTGTTACCAACCCATAATAAAGGACGAAGATTGTTATCAAGCTGTTAATTGAACACCGAAACGTGTTAATTATAATAAAAAACATATATTTCATGACATTGTTAAGCTTTCATAAAAATGCTCTATTTAAATTGCGATATCAAAGAACAAAAAGTTATCGTTAATGAACCAATTAAGATAAAATTAACGGTGTTGTTTTACATCAATTAAATGTTCCCAAACAGTTTGATAATAAATGCAACTGATAAAAAGCGAAAATTATTAGGTTTTTTCTCGTTGCCACGTTATTTATTATGCCCATTAAAAAAACATTGTACGACAATAACTTGTGAACTATTTACAAAAGTTTTGGAAAACTTTTACTAGTGATAAAATAGAACAATTCTAAAAGTATCTTAAAATAGATGTAACTACAAATTTAACTACAACTAACCTAATAGGAAATTTATTTTAAGAGTTGCCATACTCGAGAAATAACATCACCAATTTATTAAAAAGCAGATTGCTTAAAATTTATATCGTATGTCACTCAGGGGATCAAGACGTGCAAATCTCACACACTATTTAGGCTACACAGGTGAAGCCAAAGTGACAGACATACATACATGCACCCCCAAAACATTATCCCCCTTTTTGGGCTCATAAAAGACGGGTTAATAAAAGATTTTTGAGAATAAAAGATGAGTCGACGCGTAGGAATACACTCGTAAGTCATGAGTCATGAGACCTGGATAACAGCGAAATTTTCTAAACAATTATTAAATAATTTACAAAGTTTCCGAACGGACTTTTACTTGTCTTAATTTTCAACTACATATTATTTTCAATACATCCTCCCGGAAATTCTAGCCCAGGGAACGGTTGCAGGGCACGGTGGGCTTTCCGTCGCACCTACTCGAAACGACTGGAAAGGGTGCCACCATTCCAAGTTCTGGTCCAACCGATAACCTTAGACTTGACAAAAATTACAACTATACATTAGCTTCAATCAAATCCACCTATTCCTGAGACACTACCTACACTCACTCGGTAGCGCAGTATTCAATGCTTGCGCCTCCTGGGGCAAGGGTCGTGAGTTCGATTCCCACGTAGGACAAACATTATTCTTCCTTTCAGCTTGTCACGTGTTCTTATTCTTAAGCACCCTGCACCAAAACCTACGAAATTTAAGGACAAGGACAGCCTTTTCATCGAGTGCATACCGACACATTTTTTCCCTTTCCAGCTGGAGTAGGTCCAACTGCTCGCCGGTCGAGACCTTGATCTCAAAAGAATACCATATCTACACAAATAAAACCAACAAAGCAGTAAGACAAAATCTTTAAATCTTTTACGTCACGGATAAAACTTTCCGTGACGTAATTCGTTTTCAATTGGAGTATGTCCAACTTCTCGCTTGTCAGAACAAAACCTTAATCTCCAAAGAATACTCTCTTGACTTACAAATCTTCTGTAAGTCATCAAATATATCGTTACGCAACTGTACGTCAAAACGTCAAAACCTTTAAACTTGAGGACTCCGACAAAACTTTTTATTGAGTGCGTAGCGTGGCTTTCCCTTGACGTAACCTGTTTCCAGCTGGAGATGGTCCAACTGTTCGCAGGTCAAGGTCTTGGCGCGGGAGTCGCGAGTCTTGAGGGTCGGATGTGTTGCGCTTTATCTGCTTCCTGAATTAATGCAAGGGTAAGTGTGGCGCGCTAACCACTAAATACGTGGCGATCCTTATAGTGAGGTGGCAAAAAATATTACGTACTAAGTACACGTTATATGTATTGGTAAATGGCTACCGCGATCTGTAAACATCTCACTAGGGCTGGAGTACTTTGCTGATACCGGCCCATCTTGGCGCTATCTGCAACGACCCATCTTAGGGCTTTCTGCATCTGCATGACGATAAAAAGTTTTAGGCCTAATTAAAGGGACTCGGCGAGTTTGCAATGCCATCAGAACTTGATGTGCCTGTCATATTTCATCTTTTAACCCGGCGCCAATGACGTGTAAAAAATAACGCGGACGATGACGCTGGGTCAATATGACCCGAATGTTTTTTCCCTTAATTTTCTGGTTAAAACAAATTTATACAAAGTAAGAACTATTGCATGACCATGAAGTCACTGTAGTACCGAGATGTTCAAGTTAATTTGGTTTTAATGCAATAACCGCAAAAGGGCAACTAAAATAATTTCTCTTTTGGAACTAAAAATGTATGGAGCTGCTGTAGCCGTTTTATTCAAGAAAAGGGATTTTACCAATCTTCACTAGCGCTTGCTCATACACTACGGTACAAATCATATAAATTGAGGTCTTATCTCCAGCTACTGAGAAAACCAATAACGCTTATAATATGTTTTTTTCGAAATTTCCCCAATTGAAAATCGCTCGGGTCAATATGACCCAGCGTCATTGTTGCCGGGTTAAGTAGGTTTATTATAAAGTTAATTTCCTTGCAAGATTGGAACTTAGAACACATACGAAACATACCTATAACGTATTTTTTTGCTGTCGTGTTATTTCTTCGCACAGCTAGCGCAGTGTGGCGTTTCCTAACAAGCCTTGTTTAAACTTATAAACAACCGCAGCCTTTGGACTCACGCCAGTATTTGTTTGACCACAATCGCGAGGAACAGGTTTATTGAAAGTTTCAGCTTTCTTACTGTCCTGAATTTCATTTCGTTCTTGGCCTAGTTACTCGCAACTTGTTGGGTAAATCTGGCAAGTATTAAATGGCCAAGAGAGCTTTTTCTCGAGGCCTTTGCTTAAAATTCTGTGGTTCTGAAAGGAGCTTAGTTTGATTTTCTACCACAGACAGTTTGATAATCATTACGAATGCGACTGGTGCTATAGATCATCAATAAGTAGCGTATTTTTAAGCGGTGGTCAAGAGATGGAGCACGTTTCGCGAAAGTTTGCTGTTTTCGAGATATTCCCATTTTGATTTTTAGATTTTGTATGAGGAACTCTTTAAAAAATAAAAGTTCTGACTGACTCATTAACACCCAGCCCAAACCCTTGGACCTAGGAAGCTGAAATTTTGCACAGAGGTTCCATTTATGATGCATATACAAGAAGGCTGAATTTTACGAAATTCCCACGGTATAGGGAATCAAGCGAAAATCAAGTAGTCTAAAATAAAAAAAAGTGTGTACATGCCTAGTGTTAGGTAATCAGCATTATGTTTTACGGATCAATATTGACTTCAGCTAACTTTTGTAATAATAGCTGAAAAACTGTGTGTAAAGCTGAGCCAGACACGCGCACAATAAAAGCTTGTTAGGGTTGGCAAAAGTGCCGATTACCGCGCCTGCCCTGTCCGGCAGTGGCAGCGGTAATCAGAGACTACCAAACGTACCTAGAGAAAACACGGTTAAAATTTTAGGGTTTTAACACACGTGCAGGATTCACGATTGGTTGGTAAACGAAAACAATTGTTCGTACCAGGTAACGGGACCCTATTACTAAGCCAACGATGTCTGTCTGTCTGTCCGTTCGTCGGGCTGTCCGACTTTTAAAAGGTTACATCCTTTGGAACCGTGATATAGAGTCCGTTGAAATTTTCACAGAATTATCATGAGAGGTTTACTAGACAAATAAATAAATAGTGGCAACAGAAATATATCATCTGTGAAAATTTCAACTGTCTAGCTATCACGGTTCATGAAATACAGCCTGGTGACAGACGGACAAACAGACAGACAGACAGACGGACGGACGGATTTTTCTTTATGCACAAGTATTAGTATAATAGGGTCCCGTTTTTACCCTCTGGGTACGGAACCCTAAATACCGGCCAAGTGCGAGTCGAAATCGCGCAAAGTAGGTGTAGTTTTAAAAAAAAAGTATAATTTTATAAAACAAAATGATATTTGCAGTTGGTAATAGAACATTTTGTATGGAAAATTGATTGTATGTCCTGCTATTTAATTTTTTTTCAGACGTCTTTAGCTGGCACGAGGGTGAGGGACACTGGACTAACAAAAATTAACACTTTAAAGCTTAATCGCATAATCGATCCCTGAGTCGAAAAATGGTTTTCAGTAGTTTTTAAAGACCTATTCAGCGATAGGGAACGTCAACGAAAATAAATTCACCCCCTCTTCACATATAAGGGAGGTACACAAAAAATAATTAAGATTTTATTGTGCTTATTTTTACCTATAATAAACTATTCTGTAAATATTTCGGCAGGCTACCTATGACGGTTCAAAAGACTCAGCCCTGTAAAAATCTGACAGACAGACAGACAGCGACGTTAGGCACACTGTCTGACACTAATGTCAGCATCCCGTTACCCGGTGTGGAATTCTACAAATTCATTTTTTTTTTGCTCCGATTGTAAAATTGATCAGTTTCATAAGTTGATGCTTAGTTCACACTCTACCCACGATTCCATTTCCACCCTGTATAACGTTAGATCCAAGGAGTCCTCCCTCAGTACCTATGTATCGAATGAAAAAGTATAGAAAACCAATACCTTTATTGCAATTATTCTTGTCTACGTCTAGCCGCCAAACATCAATGTTAAGAGCATAGATGTGTTCCGGCTTGAAGATAAGATAGCCAGTTCCCCATTGCGCTGGGGAATCTTGGTAAGCCCGCTTCCATCTTCGGCATCAACGTCACTTACTTATGATGTGAGATGATGCTGGTCATGAAAAAGTAATTAAATTATATTATTATGTCAAAGTTTGTGAAAACTTTAAATACATACAAAATCACTAGTTACTAACGACCAAATAAAATCGTTGGTATAAAACAAATAATTTTGTTTCTTCAAGTTATTGATGGATGATCTATGTTCGGAGTTTCCCAACGCGATCGAATCAGAAATGAGGAGATCTGTACGAGAACCAAAGTCACCAACCTAGCTCACATAATCGCTAAACTTAAGTGGCAGTGGGCGAGGTACATAGCTCGTACAAGAAATGGCCGTTGGGGCAGTAAAGTTATCAAGCGGCGACCGCGCACCGGAAGACGTAGCGTAGGCAGGCCTCCAATTAGGTAGACTGACGACCTGCTGAATGTCGGAGGACCGGTCATTGTGGAAATCTTTGAGGGAGGCCTCTGTCTAGCATTGGACGTCTTCCTGCTGATGTTATGATGATGAAAACCAAGAGTCATTTTTCTGCGGTTGAAACTGCAATACATTTAGCTATTTTTTTATATAAACTTATTATAATATGTGTACCACAAAGTGTAGGAGGCCAAAATACGATTCGATAAAATTATCTCGATTGAAAAAAAATCGCTTAAATTTAACAATTTTCGCTGTTTTCTGCCTTATTCCTCAAAAAAATTCTAACATATTGTCGGACTCACTTTTTTTTTGCAAAAATGCCTATATCTAAGTTATAACGAAAAAAAATGCAAAAGTGGAAAAAGTGCAAAAATGGGGTTATTTTCATTACTCTTTACAAGTAAAGAAAAAGACAGAGACAACTGTTCCAAAGCGTATTGGGCCCTAAAACAGTGGGCAGAGGTGCATCCCTGATGTCGTCTGATAGCCGATTAAACACGGCTGGTCCCATAACACACACCGACTTTTCGCTCGGACATGACAGCTCATGTCCAGCTCCTATAAAACAAAATAATAGTTTGTGTGTCTGTCTGCGCCCTTAGGCTTGTGTAGGCAGTTCGCGTGCCCCCCATCGTTACCCTACTTGCTGTTATGTTAATTCGTAGATAGCGGGTGTTACAGTTTCGTTACAGTACTATGCATTGCGCCTTTATGTTCGCTACATGCTGTATACATACACATGTACTACTGTTGGAGCAGACAAATAGATAGAGGGTGTCAGTGAGTTGGAAGCGTTGAACACGATCATCTTTAAAGTTCATTTTGTGTACAACACAACACAACAAGATTGACTGTGGAGACGTCCAGGGATTGTCTGGCAAAATGTCACTAAATCTCATTAAAGGGATGGGGTCAACGAAAATATCACATCAACATCATCATATCAGCTCATATACGTCCCCACCGAGGGGCTCGAGCCTACCCTGAATTAGGGTGATCAGGCCTTAGTCGACTACGCGGGCCCAGTGCGGGTTGGTCGAGTTCACACACAACCTGCGAGTTTCTTCTCGCAGGCGTGTGCAGGTTTCCTCACGATGTTTTACTTTACCGTAAGAGCGTCGGATAAACGTACATATGAAATCTAAATTAGAAATCACATTGGTACGTGGCAGGATTCGAAACACGACCTCTCGTACAGGAGGCGATGGCCCTAATCGTTACGCCACCGACACATCAACATACTCTATTAGAAGTCATTAGTAGTCTGAAATGAAATAGCCGAAATATCTAAGAAAATTCAATTTCATTAAGTAGAAATCACTTGAGGGTAGGAGGGCAAGTCCAGTATCTTTAAAAGACCTCACGTACATAATGGACGTTGCTGTAGAGCACCACAAATTATCACTTTGTAGCAAAAAAACGCTAAACACGTTAAAAAACCGACTTCCATCGCAACAACTTCGTACAATTTCGCAATATTATTTTGGTTTCTGTTAATTTTCTAATAAACTACTACACCGATTTTGATAAAATTTATATGGGACCACACGGGAAGCACTAGCTTTCAAATAAAAAAAGAATCATCAAAATTCCAGTCAAAAGTTCTGAGGTAACACACATAAAAAAAACATACAGTCGAATTGAAAACCTCCTCCTTTTTGGAAGTCGCTTGAAAATCTTAACACGCTAGACCCCATCGATGTAACAGAACAACAGATCGCGAAACTTTGTGCGTTTTCTGGTCCTGGTTGCCATGGTTTATGAATGATTGTGAGTGCACAAGGAACAGAGGATGACATTCGGTGAGTGCGGGACAGAGACCACAGATAATACAGTTATTAACTGACTGCAGACCTTATTTCAGTCACTTGTACATTTTCTTCAGATCCAGCTTGAAGGTTTCAACATGTTAATTTAAAATAGGTGCATATTACATTCATTCTGATGGTCATAAAATAGTAATCACTTATACATAATGTCATTTGTGAAAAATATTAAAAATAAACATAATATTTAGTTAATAATGTCAAAGGAAATATTTGATATAAAACAATTAATGTCATTAGGACATGAAAACAATATGGCACGAGAAGTTAAACAATAAAGTTCTATAATATGTCATTAATGCCATAAATAAGAGTAGACCAGTTCACACGGACAGCACCCGGTCACGCCACGAGTATAATATGAGAGTCAGCCAGCGCTCCCCTCGACCATATCAGAGGGAAAGGAACGCCCCGGCTCCCGATGCACCACCCAAAGCTGTCCCATAACTTTTCGATAGAAACTGTCTTGGAGCTGTTTTCTTGATTCACACCTATTCCACAGTATCACAATCCATACAGTGGTTCAACGCCTTTGGTGTTGGCGTCAAAGCCGACTCACTACTAGTCACTGCGCAGCCCCGCCTGAATGTATGAAGTGTCCCGAGAGTTGACTATGGAACTTGGGGCTCGACCTCCCCGTCTCGCCCCTCACCCGCCGCACGATTGCGCTGTCTACACGTCAAAGCCGACTCACTACTAGTCACTGCGCAGCCCCGCCTGAATGTATGAAGTGTCCCGAGAGTTGACTATGGAACTTGGGGCTCGACCTCCCCGTCTCGCCCCTCACCCGCCGCACGATTGCGCTGTCTACACGTCAAAGCCGACTCACTACTAGTCACTGCGCAGCCCCGCCTGAATGTATGAAGTGTCCCGAGAGTTGACTATGGAACTTGGGGCTCGACCTCCCCGTCTCGCCCCTCACCCGCCGCACGATTGCGCTGTCTACACGTCAAAGCCGACTCACTGCTAGTCACTGCGCAGCCCCGCCTGAATGTATGAAGTGTCCCGAGAGTTGACTATGGAACTTGGGGCTCGACCTCCCCGTCTCGCCCCTCACCCGCCGCACGATTGCGCTGTCTACACGTCAAAGCCGACTCACTACTAGTCACTGCGCAGCCCCGCCTGAATGTATGAAGTGTCCCGAGAGTTGACTATGGAACTTGGGGCTCGACCTCCCCGTCTCGCCCCTCACCCGCCGCACGATTGCGCTGTCTACACGTCAAAGCCGACTCACTACTAGTCACTGCGCAGCCCCGCCTGAATGTATGAAGTGTCCCGAGAGTTGACTATGGAACTTGGGGCTCGACCTCCCCGTCTCGCCCCTCACCCGCCGCACGATTGCGCTGTCTACACGTCAAAGCCGACTCACTACTAGTCACTGCGCAGCCCCGCCTGAATGTATGAAGTGTCCCGAGAGTTGACTATGGAACTTGGGGCTCGACCTCCCCGTCTCGCCCCTCACCCGCCGCACGATTGCGCTGTCTACACGTCAAAGCCG